>JARYHS010013631.1:54597209-54826741 GCA_031002005.1 Vandiemenella viatica | reverse complement strand
TTGCAGTGTATATTTTTCTTACAACACATTATTTCTGTATAAATATTAACACGTGTTTAAAAATCTTGAAACAAAGGTAACTGTAGAGTATCCGAGTACAATTTTTCTAAACATAACATAGTTTCTTCAATCCTCTTGTGTACCACTAGATAAAGATTAATGGAAAAGGTAGTAAATTAAAATTAAAAACGAAGTACGGACATTGGTAACTAGTTACTTCTAGACCCACCGAGCTGCATAAAATTATTCCGCCGGCGAAGCATCTGGGGAATTTAGGTCACAAGAGTCGTGTGTGGAATTCGTTAGTGCGCTGAAAATGAGCAGTGCTAGAGTTAGCTCTAGGGAATAATTCCCCATCTAGCGGGGAAATGGTGGCATTTTTTAGCTTTAAAATTGGTGAATACCTTCTAAAGGAGAAGAGAGCTCGTTGGCAAGCTGAGTTTAGTTAGGTTCTACTTCAGATCAATTTAAGATTCCTCTGTCTTAATCTAGTTACATTTAATGTTAAGTAATAACAGTTATGCTCATGATGGATATTTGATAATTAGCTCCGCTAGATCTGCTTGTTTTAATAATGATTTATACTCGTTGTCATAGTTAAGTTTCTTACTACAACATTCTGTAACACAAAATGGATATATGATGTACGAGCGTTGTGACAAAAAACTTTTTCACTGTTATGCTCTACAAAATAGTTAATTAGCACCTACTTACAATAATTTGCCATACTAAAGGTCAATCCAACCGTTTTACAACGGAAGAATGACGATAAGGATCTACGTTTCTGGAACCATTATAGTTATTATATTACTATGAGAATTGCTACGTTAGTTAAAATCACTAATCATGAAGCACTAAAGGACTATTTTGGAAATCCGTCGCCTTAGAAGAACAGAAACATAATTTGAAACAAACAAACGGGAGAAAGAAATATATAGACCTCGGTAGCATAGGCGCTAACACGCTAGCTTCACGTATTAAAGGTTATATGTTCGAGTTTTGGTAAGTGCATAAGTGATTTTTAACGAACTGATGTTTTCGTTTTACTGTAGTAGTTATGAACACTTGAAAGAATTCATAAACAAATGATAATAATATAAAAACACAGCAAATGTGTTTGGCTTAGTCGCCAAATGTGTAAAACACTATGCTATAGTAACAAAATTTTAAATAGAGTTTCAGAGATAAAAGTCAACTTGATTCTGAAGGGATTTATAAAGAGATATTGGGCCAAAATTACAGTAAAATACTTGAATTTTAGAGACGACTTAATTATACAAGTACGATAGGTTGACGATTTCGAAACATATCGCTATTCTTTACATTTATCAGATATAATATAGTGCTGATATAAATGTAAATTTTAAAAGAGCTACTGAGTTATAGAAATAATAATAATAATTAATTTAATTACAATGGAGCACAGGCTCCGGTGGCAATTTCCCTACACCCCCATCTTCCCCCTATCCAGCACCCACCTAAATTTGCTCTCTACAAATTTTATCTTTAAATTCTTTCAACGTTTTCGGTAAATCATTCATCATTTCCCTTGGTAACTCATTCCAATCCCTGACACCCTTACATAAAAAAGAGAATCTTCCCCCACCCCTGTGCCTGAAATAGAGTACCAGCTTGTGGTCATGGTCATCTTTTCCCTTCCATGCACTACTTTTCTTACCTACTCCAATATTTTTCCATGCCTCATCGCCAGTACAATCCCATCGCCCTCCTCATCCTCCTTCTGTCTTGCAATGACTCCCATTTCAGCTCCTTTATCATATCGGTCACTGATTGCATTCTGCGATAATTTCCAGAAACAAATCTAGCAGCCCTTTTTGCACCCTCTCCAACTCCTGTATGTGATATGTAAAATGAGGGTCCCATACTACACTACCATATTCGAGCAATGATCTGACCGAAGTTTTGTAACCCAATTCCTTTACTTCTCTCGCACATACCCTCGTAACTCTCTCCAACAAGTGCAGAATTTTGAAACCTTTTCCTACCACCTGTCCAATTTGTCCTGCCCAGTTATGCTTTTTATCAAATATAATGCCAAGATATTTACATTTCAAGTCTTCAGAAAGAAATTCTTTCCCCACCTTAAATTCATAATTAACCTTTTGGTTTTTACTTGTGTATCTATTAAGCTGACTCTTCTTTGCATTTATCTTCGTCCCATGTTTACCAACCCAACTAGATATCCTGTACAGATCACCCTGCAACCGTTTACAATCCTCTACCGTTTTGATTCTTTTATATAGCATTATGTCATCTGTAAACAATCTAATTTCAGATAGTAAGCAATCAACACAATTATTCATTAGAATAATGAATAGCAATGGTCCCAATATGCTACCTCGCGGCACTCTGCAACAAATATACTCGATCTAATCTTCACGGGTGTTCAGCTCACACATCAAATATATAGATAAACACGGTATTCCATTCATAGGCAATTAAAATTATTAATAATTCGTTGCAGGAGTTTAAGCCAACAAAGACATGCTCAATTAAAATTAGCTGAAATTCTTTCTCTGTGCATCTCAAGTGAAAATTTTAAGAAATTACGTTGTCTTACCGCTCTCTGCTAGCGTGTCTGTGGTAGATCCCAAGGAGGACTCGGTGTCGGTGAAGAAGGTGCCTATGTTCCGGCCCGCCAGGATAGTCTTTATGGCTTTCTCCTGCATGCCATTGCAGATGACCACCGACACTCCATGGTCCAACGCCCACGTCGCCGCCCTCACCTGTGAAAGGTCAAGCAGTGGCATTGATACAGAAGTAGGGATGATCGATATTCATCGATGGTGAATAAACATCGATGTTTAGCTCAAAAACATCGATGTTTTGACTTCGATAATATCGACACATCGATGTCATGAGAATAAAATATCGAAAAGTCAATATATTCTTTAGGGCCATCTAGCGTGCATTGGATGTACTAGCTAGATGACTATCAAGTTCAACTGTTTTACACTAGATGATACTGATCAATGTAACCGGAGTAGGCCGTACAAATAGTTACATCTTTGCATTTTCTAAGGGACTAGAAAAAAAAAAAAATACTGTTAACTTCAACGCTCGCGTGCGGGTGTGTTGTGAGTGAACTTGTGTAGCGAAGTGAATTTAATTTGCTCTTGATATTGTTAATAACGAAATAACAGGTATGGTAAATCTTTATTCTGTATTGTATTATTATTTCTTTGACCTGTAGCTTTTGCGGTAATATAACCCAACAATTTAGGTAGCATGAGTTTGTTCGCTGTATTATTTCCTACCTTTTAGGTTATTTTGTGAAAAGTGGATACATTGCCCGAGATTAAATATTAACTGGTTGCTGCTTTTTTTTTGCATTGAAGGAGTGTTAAGGATTCTTTTTTCGGTGTCGGTTGGCTTTGCATGCAGGTGAGTGAATTACTAAATGCTTAACGCTTTTGTATTGCATGGTGGGCCAGTGACGGAGGGATTACGTAGGGTTGGAATGAGCGATATTAATAGATATTGGCGAAATATTGTATTGTATTTTCAATAACAATAAACACATTTAATAAACAGAATAGACAGTTTTACTTCCTACCGAAAACATCGATGTTTTAGACATATCGATGTTTTTCTATCGATGTTTATCGCACATCGATACTTTGGAATCGATGTTAACATCGATGTCAACATCGATGTTTTTCTAATATCGATCATCCCTATACAGAAGTATTTCTAAAATACGAGTATTTGAATATAAATGCATCCTTTATACTTCAAATCCCTCAAAATCAAAATTATAATTTTATTCATTCAACTTTTGATACAATTGACATCGTTGAGTTCCTAAACATAAAAGTATTTTACTGCACTTAATTATAAACATGAAAGTTTTCTTTCCAGGTAACAACCTGTCAGGTAAATTTCTTCATTAAATTTTTTCAGTATATCATAGTACAAATAGTCGAAACTTTTTAGCTCAAATAATGAATTATGTTTATCAGTGTTTTGCATTTATATACATTTATCACTGCTTCTTCTGATCAGCTAATACTCGTGCTAATTGATTACTGCTTCAAAATCCACTAGATTAACAATTTTAATTTTTTTTAGCTATCTCTGATGATTGCTGCTGTAATCACAGCTTCTAAATATAATTATATGAATCTATTAAGCTCCTTTTTGCATTTTGAAACCATATCAGTAATGGATTTTATAGAAATACTAGCGGAGTTCCCGGCGTTGCCCGGTATAGTCTGCGTAGATTTAACCGTACCCTATTATTATTTCCGCAGAACATTTGTACAAAATTTCATAAAATACGCGTCAACTTTTTCGGAATTAAAGCAAACTTACATTCACCCGCCCCCTACCAAGAAACTGGTGGGCTGAAGTTTATTTGCACGTATACTATTTTCATTCGTCCGAAAAGATTCATGTATATCAAGCTTCGATAATTTGGCTAAGATATTTCATTACTACATTACTGAGCAACCCTACATTATATTAAAAACTCACATTTTATTCAATTGCGAAGTGAATGGATATACTTGTGGCTCGAAACGCCAGATCCTTTAACTCTGCAGATAAAATATCAAAAGTGAATCCGGAATAATATTATCTTAAACAGAAGACTAATGCTGAAGGCCAGAGATATTGTCCAGAGATCGTGCTTAAATAAAATCTCTGTTGTTTTTACGGCTATCTATGTCGTTTAAAAATTAATATCCCGAATTAAAGGAAAGAATACTTCAAGCTATGGCTTATAAAAATTGAATATATCGAATTAAAAGAAAGAATACTTAAAGTTTTGTTTAGTGTGCAAAATAGTTATTACTATAAGTTATCTTATTGCTTTAATTAAAGGCTATGGTCAGAGTCATTGTGTTGTGTGTTTAGTGCGGAGTATACGGCATCTAGTGATTCCTCTTGTTACGTTCAGAATTTCATTTAATGCTCCTACATTATTTAACGTTGAAACATAAGACATGCCAGACAGGTGATTTAAGATTCTAATCTTTAAAACGGCGAAAACTGCCGTCGAAATCTGCCCCGTAGTTTCCGAGTTTTTAATATCGACCAATATGTCCCGGTTTTTTCGATTTATATATTAAATCAGACAGCATCATTACGGACAAACCACTGGACCAAGTTGTAAGACATTTATATACTTTCAGTCCTGATCACGGTAAGACATGTAAGCCAGTTATGTACTATGTTTTAGAATTAGCGGTAAATTAATACTTGCAAAAATATGTTCTCTGAAAAGACACAGATCCGGAAGCAGGTTAATCTAATTTTAAATAGTTAGTTGTCACTGTAGGTCGCCAGGTAGCGTACCAAACCAGCCCGACACAAAAGGTGGATAAATAATTAGAAAAGTCATCAAGTACGAGATCATAAACTTAAGTCCAGCACACGTTTATTGCAATAACTCAGAACATCGAACCGGTTGGCCACCACCACATTTTGAATATTAAGGCTAATCGAAACTTCGTCAACCTTAGATTGCAAGATTCTTCAGATAAAAGGAAATTAATAATTAAGTCAGCTTTACATCAAATTACTTTCAATATCACAATTAGTGTTCTTCTGTATTCCTGCACTGTTTAAAATTTACATAACACACCCAATGTTCCGGCTAAACACAATTAGTGTTATCCATGATGCATAATTCGCCGCACTATTACTTAGCGTCTAAAACTACGCGCCGCGAGCCGTCCGCTACCATAGGTAGGTCACGACTAACTTGAAACAATGTATTCGTCCGCATCCCCCGGTACTATTTCCGGGTAAGCGGAATGTGACTGTTATGTTACAAAGTCTAGCCATATTCACAAGAAATGTTATATGTTTTTTAATTATTTTTATTTTTTTATATATATGTAATTTATTCCTAAGCTGACGTATAATTCCTATATTTACAATTCGGTTATGTTAACCGCGATTTCACAGATGGCTCTGTATTTGAGAAGCATTGCTCACAGAAGTTTACAAACTTTTTTTTTTTAGTACGGATATTTATTTCATATGTTTTGTTAAATGTAGTAGATATATTAAAATAAAACTGAATTAATTAAACGTAATAAGTGTAAGAAATATTTAATTTACCTAACACGATGGTAGCGCTCACGTGTTCGAGTCAACGATAATTTTTCTAGTGCAGAGATGTTAATTATCTATGGTTCGAATTGACTTGAGGGAATAAGATTATGGTAGGTGATTGTTCGCTACAGTTACTCTTTAACAATATTACAATTCGTAAAAACAGTAGTTTCGTTTTTAAATAGAATTCACATGTAAGTACTAATAAATTTTACAATTAGTGAAATTCATTACATTTAGTAAATATTTATAATTTAAATTCAATTTAATTTTTTATTACATGCAAAATAGGAAAATGCCAACGATCTGACGGTCAAAAGGTTTCATTCTGATGTGAAGTTGGAAAGCTCAGAAATTAAAGACAAAAGTTAACACAATGCGATTTACGCAACATATTATTTCTTCGCCCCACTGACGTAGCGTTAATTGTGACATAATTGGTTTAAGAGGGAGTTCCGTACTTTAGCACCCTACGTGAACGAAGATGCTTCCAACATAACAAATATTTTTTGATGGTTTATCTGTGAATTAAAAGCACAAGTCTCAAATACCGCGGGGACGAAGTAATAATATGTAACAACATTCATAGCATCAGCATTTTAGTGAGTAGTATTTGGAGCAAAAAATGGCAAGACTTGCATCTTTTTTGATTTCTATACCATGCTACATCTTGGATGAGTGATAAGTGAACGATGTACCTGGCGGTATTATATAAATTAAAGTGCATTGCTCGGGACACATAACTTGTGAGATATCTCCACACAAGCGAACGAGCTTTTTCGGCAAAAGATCACACAAATCTTGCACCCAGCAACGTGTGAACAGTCGCATCTTGTTTAAGAATTACGAGTGATACTTTTAACGCAAGCTTGAGTGAAGGGCAACATATATATTCCACGACCCTAAGGATTCCAGACAGGAAGCGTAACAAAGGCGACTTGGGTTTACAGCGGAGGAACCGCAACACCAGAAACTGTTCTACTGTTCCCACAGTGAGTGAAAAGAAAGGTGTGTATGAGAGATTGGATAAACCTATTACAATATAGAGTGTAGTATGGTCTAAATTTTTTCCTAGTTATATCTAATTTAATTCGAAACGGGGCAGTAATTTCCATATTTCTGAAGTACTGCTTAAGGTACTTCATTGAGTTAATTTTCATATTGTTTGAATGTCCAGGCCAAAATTTGAAAATGTTGTTTAATACATTGGTTTATTTTCTGAAATGTGTGCCAAACTCACAATAGGCATGGTTAACTTACAGTCGTGACGGGTACTTAAGTCTATTTTAAGGAAAATGCACGAAAAGCGAAACTGGTAAACCAAAATCATTGTAAGTTTGCACACGTCTCTAATTTAAGATTATTTATGCTCACCTAAAATGCTAGTTTACAACATATGGATTCGCAGAATGATAAATCAATAGTAATTCATTTTTTCAGACATCTATAATATTTACGACAATTGATACTTCAATATAAGAAATCACAGTACGTTGGAGGAGTTACCATCGCTAAGTTTTAATCCGCTGTTTATTGCGTTAGTTTCTACAGACTGAATGTTCTGGAGATCCTATAGATGGAAACATGATGTTGATTGTGTCCTGAGCGCGGAGCATCGGAGTATCCTATTGAGGACGGCTAACTGGAGAGAAGTAAAGAGCGGTGCGAGCTTAGCCTAAAAGATCGAATACCCGAGAGCTGATGGTTACTATACGAGATGAAGATTCCAAAGTAAAAGAACGGGTGACACATCCGCTTCTTCTAACAACTGCTTGTCTCTCTTGTCGCACATGCTTTGTTGGTCCGTCTCTGGATATTTTCATGGAGTCCGATTATCAACCAAAGAAGCAATGTACAATGGAGTGGGCGCGTATCGTTTTACCTAAGGCAGGTTGTCATTCGATTGGGAGCTCCTATTTTCATGCTGGTGACAGGATAAGGGTCTTTGCATGTGATCCATAGCCATGTTACATTCATAACGAATGTTACTTTTCATGTGTACCACGTAGTTTCCCGAGAACATTTCATCTATAAAGCCTCCACCCTTATAGATGTTTGGGTATGTTTGCCGCATTAATCAACGTGTTAATATGTTCGTCACTATTAAGATTATTTCTTTTTATTCTTGTGTGATCAGTTTGATCAACATTTTTACTACTTCTTTACTTATAAATTTAAGCACATCTGAGCAGCTCATAACTCTCTTCATCTTAAAGCCATTTAGATTAATCTCCAATCTACACAATTATAAATGTGTAAGTGCACTGCGTGTCTCTGAGAACTTGAAATTGCATCATGAAAAAACTACAGCAGCTGTTTGGATAGTGTTTTCAAAATTTGAGATCTTATGATCCACACTCAAGTTTGCGGAAATAGCATTCGACGTATACTCATATGTACCGAGGAACTCCATCTACAGAATAATGTTATGGTAGCTTCGACAATAATCTCTAACCTGTTACAGGAGGCTGTTGATATTTATATGTTAAACTGACAGTAGTTTAGCCACCACTTCGGTGTTTCGAAACGGAGTGAGTAACATAAACAAGGGATTAGCATTTGGTGGTCAGAGGCAAATATATTTCTGTTGCTGTTCTCATAACGTTGTTATTTAAAACTGCAAGACTATTGGAATAATTGTAACAACTGAGGAGATAGTTTTTGTAAGTATAAATATAAAAAGGTTACAATTGAAAACATTAAAAAAATATTACAAATGTTTCCAATTCAGAGTGCGTGAATTTGCAATAGGAACGTCGTGAAAGCTGCTAGAATTATCTCTTAGGAGGTAAATATTGTTTACTACCTCCGAAGTGTCGCGATGACAATTTGCGATGATGCAGTTGTAGAAATTTTAACGTTATTATCAGTTTTTTGATGTTTTATAATTGGAATTGAATGGTAATTGAGTAGGATGCATTAAAACTTAAAACATCAGTGTGTCTGTGATTTTTCTTTGTGCGTCATCCACTACATTTCTCTCTCCAACAAGAAGCAAATTACTGCGAAGCAGAACAAATAAGAATAATTTTTATTTGACTGCTTCGGACGCTCTCGGGGTGCTGAACAAATAAGAGAAGGAATTTCTTTCACGCCTGGCCACGGCCGTACGATTTATGAATACACGAAGCAGCATTTTGCCCTATTGACTTTGCCGACTGGTTCACATCGTATGCAACAGGAATTGGATTTTTTAGATAACAAACATGATTTGTAGGGAGATGTGCTTATTTGTTCAATTCAACTGCCATCCTGAAGACAACATACGTTATATTTATTGAAGTCGCGGACTTCACACTCAAGTACGTGGACACAATTCGTAAGGTAAAAACAATATATTGTAATTTTTGTTAGACCGAAGACGTAACCTAATTTCTTAATCCAATTCAGTCAGAAATACAAAAAAGAGAAGAAAAAAGAAAACAATTTATTTCAGCAGAAAAATGGCAGGTATATTTTCTGTATTTATTTAAAAGCCAGAATATGTTTTCTTCATACGTGTAAGATAAACCATGTAGTTCTCACATACACCACGTATATTAATGGAAGATTGTTTGTTTCTGCACATGAGACAGCAATTTTTTTTTTTTCTTTTTTTGGCCATGACCGGAAGAACAAAGAATTATACTTGTTTCTAATTTAACTTCAGCGTTTTCAGGGTAGATGCAGGAAAACGTTGCCGTGAGTTCGCTTGTGGCCACAATAATTGATGTCAGTTTAAACACAACAGGGAAGTGAAATACCGGTTAACAATCGCTATTGACAAATTATGGAAACTGATCATGAAAATGAGTTAAATTTTTTTAACTTAAGCATTTTATGTATGTCTAACACAAAGCTACTTGAAGAATAAACCTGAAATAATGGGATAAGAAAATGAGTTACGGTAATTCAACGGTTTTCACAGATAGTTCAATTATTCTTACATCATTCTAGAGTAAACATGAAATAATGGCATAATTATTTGAACTAAGTCTAGTTAAATTTACTATTCTTACTTCGGTATAGAATGGTTAGTTTTGGAAGCGATTGATTTTAGTGAATAATTTTTATCATGCTTTCAAGTTTTCTCTGTGGGAAAAAAAATTCGTAATTTAGGAAGATGTTGCAAGGTAACTGCATGAACAACTTGTCGGTAACAAAGGTACATAGAGATTTAATAACACAGTTTTAAATAATTTCCATAGATTTTTCAGTTCCTGGTTCTATGTATAAGCATTTAAAAATATTTAACAACATTTATAAATATAGCTTATCATAAAAGAAGCATAAATATAAAATTAATGCAGTTATATATCTTCATACAGATCTCTCCTTCAATATACTTAACATACATTTCGAATAGATCCATTGTCCTAAGAAAAAGTGTACACTGTGTTTGAATTATGCTACCGCTTATGTTAATGTTTTATTTCCGTCTGAAAGCTGTTTCACATAAAACCACTGATATTTCAAAATATCAAGAAATAATAAGCAACTTATAATGTCACGAATGTGGTGCAAGGCGGTCAAACGCATAATGAACTTTGGATATGTATAAAACTGTAGTTTTTACTGGCGTAGAGGTCATTTCTAGATGACACTTTGCTTATCCCCGGCGCCAAACTTGTTAGACTGTTGAAGCAGTACATTTGATATATTGGAGATTATTAATGGACAGAATTTGTACTGCTTGAATTACAGTAACAAGAAATCAGCTTTAAAATATTGAGATAGAAGAATACTTTATAATGTATATAAGAATCAAGTGGTTATAATGAGAGTAGAGGAGCATGAGAGAGATGCATCAATTGAAAAGGGTGAGAGACGAGGTTTGTAGTCCAGCCCCGTTAACATTCAACTAGCGGTATGGTGGCTCAGTTGGTTAACGATCGTAACTGGAGCACGGAAGGTGCCCGATTCGAATTCCGGTCTCGGTTGGAATTCTTAAAACCATGTAAACTGGCCTTCCTTCCGGCAAAACTTTGCTTTGTCATGTGAAGTACGATAGGGCGCTACGTGGTTCGTCTATGCCTGGAGGATTACTAGGTTAGGTTAGGGTAGCCACGACAGAGGCGCATGCGTGGAAAATCGAAACTCTGTCAATCGGCGGTCGAACTACCCTTCGGTTGTATTCACAAAAAGCAATAAAGAAAGCAAAGAAAAATTTGAGTGTGGTAAGGAAAAAAAAATCAGTATGCTACTATTTAATGATGACATTGTTAACAGAACGGACTGAGGATATTGGATTGGCATGAATAAAATACTGAAGGAAGATTTTATACTACATATAAACCACAGCAAGATAAAAGTTATGATATGTAGCAAAAAGAACAGCAACAACATTAGAATAAATATAAAAATAGGATAGGATGCAATAGGACAAGTAAGTGAATTTTATTACTTAGGAAGTAAAATTATTACTGATGGCCGAAGCAGGAATGGTGTTAAAACCAGAAGAACATCACCGAAAAGCGAATTCGTGAAAAATATAAATATTTCAGTTTCAAATATCGATCTTGGACTAAGAAAGAAGTTTTTAAAACTCTGTGTGTGGAGCACATCATGGTAGCGAAGTATGGATTTCAGGAATACCGTAAAGAAGGTAAACTGAATCATCTGAAATGTGGTGCTATTGAAGGATGCTGAAAATTAAGTTGACAAATAAAGTACGAAATGACGTGTTTTGGAAACGATAAGAGAGGAAAGTAGCTTCTGGAAAAGTCTAACAGAAACAAGAAATAAAATGTGGGACACATTTTAAGACATGTGATTCGGTGAATATGTTAGAAGAACTGTTGAGGAAGACAGAGATTAAAATATATAAAGCAGGTATTTTGAGATGGATAGGATAGGTTTAGAGAGGAAGAGATGGAGAACTGCTTCAAACCAATCGAGAGTGTGTAAAGGCGTACCAAGTGAAACTTCCGTACATTTGTCTTAGTATTTTTAATTTTTTGATTTTTTTTGTACACTCAAGAGGAGGAACGATACTACTTTTATTGCATTGGTCGAGTAAGTAGGCGGCGCAGTGGTAGGTTCGCTATGACATGTCACCTGATGAAGACAGCGGAGGCTGCTGCCGAAACGTTGTGGACAGATGAACTTATCCGGCAGAATACCCGAGAAGAATTCTTGTCAGCCATACGTCGGGAAAAGCTTAAATCTCGTATCATTATGGACATTGCTTGAAACCATGAGTTGTAATGACAGATATTTTAAAGTTTAATTTGTTGATTTAGAAAAAGGTTTTGATAATTTTAGGTGGGACAAGAAGTTCAAGATTTTAAAAAAGTCAGGCCCAAAGTATCGAGATAGAAGAATACTCTATAAACTATATAAGAATCAAGTGGCTGTAATAAAAGTAGAGAATCGCGAGAGACATGCATCAGTTAAAAAGGGTGTGAGACAAGGTTGTAGTCTATCCCCGTTAATATTCAACTTGTATGTAGAAGAAGCAATGAAGAAAGTCAAAGAAAAATTTCCATGTGGCATAAGTTTTCAGGGAGAAAAAATCAGTATGCTACAATTTGCTGATGATATTGTCTTCTTAGCAGAGAGGGCTGAGGATATTGAGATGTTATTGAATGGTATGAACAAAATACTGAAGGAAGATTTTGGACTGAATATAAATCAAAGTAAGACAAAAGTGATGAAATGTAGTAGAAATGATACCAATACTAGCAGATTAAATAAAAAAATAGGATCAGATGCAATAGGAGAAGTGAGTGAGTTCTGTTACTTGGGAAGCAAAATTACAACCGATGGCCGAAGCAGGAATGATGTTAAAAGAAGAATAGCACTAGCAAAAAGAGCCTTCATGAAAAAGAGAAACCTTTCAGTTTCAAATATTGATCTAGGAATTAAAAAGAACTTTTTAAAACTCTATGTGTGTAACACGACACTTTACGGTAGCGAAACATGAACTTTAGGAATACCGGAAAGAAAGAAAATTTAAGCATTTGAAATGTGGTGCTACAGAAGAATGCTGAAAATTAGGTGGACAGACAAAGTAAGAAATGAACAAGTTTTGGAAATGATGGGAGAGAAAAGAAGTTTATGGAAGAAGCTTACAGGAAGAAGAGACAGGCAAGTTGGTCATATTTTGAGACATGCTGGATTGGTTAATTTGTTAGTGGAGGGAACAGTGGAAGGTAAGAACTGTAGAGGAAGACAGAGATTAGAATATATGAAGCAGATAATTGAGGACGTGGGTTGAAAGGGGTATGTAGAAATGAAGAGGTTAGCACAGGATATGAAGGGATGGAGGAAATGACTGACGACAGCAAAAAGAAAAAAAAAGAAAAAAAGATGTTCAAATAAATTACTTTATAGTTCATTACATATTCAAAGCTTCGTTTCTAAATTTATTATATTTCAATTTCGCTCTTAGTCTGATGATATCATCATTCCAGACGTAATTGTACCCCGTATTATGGATCGTAACATCTTTCTCCCACCCTCTCGTAAAACTGCTACATCCCTATAAGGGTATCGAATGACGTTCAATTGCCACTGATAGTGCTAGAGGAATACTACTCTTTGATCCTGTGTGTAGGTTTTCGCCTGGAGGTGGCACTAGCTCTGTTCCAGGCGGACGCGCTGCGTGCTACCTTGGAGTCCATGCCACCGGTGCCGACGGTCGACTTCATCCCGAACTCGATGTCCTGCTGGCAGGAGGGGTTGTATGTGGAGATGAGGCGGGCGCCGTCCTGCCACGGGGGCGCGGTGTAGATGCCGTCTACGTCGGACATGAGAATGAGCAGGTCTGCCTGCACCTCGGCGGCCAACATGGCAGCCAGACTGTCGTTATCCCGGATCGTAATGATCTGAAACGTAGTGCCAGCACAAACAGAACATATAATTTTCTTGTTGAGGAAAATGTTTAATGAATTCGTGATTTGTGTTAGTGGAATGTGGTGTATTATTATGTGTAATAGACTAATTACCTGTAGTAACTAGTCTGGAAATAGTTAATCATAAATATAATACTTCAATTGGATAAAGGAAACAAAGAAACTGCCGCGATCACCCACAACCCTCGTTCTGCACCTCCTAAAGCTGACCGTGGACCAACACTTGTCACCCAGTTCTTTCCTGGCCTGGAATCTGTCAACCAGATACTCCGCCGTGGGCATGATTTCTTACGTTCCTTCCCTGAAATGTCTCTTTTTCTTCCCAAAATCCTACCCATTGCTCCCCGCACTTGCTTCAGCAGACCGCCCAATCTGTACAACATCTTGGTCCACAAGTATTTACCTGCCGACTCCCCTAGACCTCCACAGGGATCTTTCCCGTGTTATAGACCCCGCTGTAAAACTTGCAGCATGCACCCTGCCACCACTACTTACTCTAATCCTGTCACAGGCGAATCTTTCCCTGTAGTTGGACATGCCACATGTGCTACCACTCACCCTATTTACCAACTCACCTGCATCCACTGCACTGCCTCTTACATTGGTCTCACCACTCAACAACTTTCCTACAGAATGAATGGCCACAGGCAAACAGTTTATACTTCCAACCCAGACCACCCCGTGGCAATTCATGCGAACTTCCATAATTCAAACAACCTCAACACCTGTTTCACAGTTAGAGCTATTAGAGTTTTTCCAAATACCACCACCCCTTCAGAACTCCGCAGATGGGAACTAGCCTATCAACATATCCTTGACACCAGACACACCCCTGGCCTAAACCTACGTTAAACCTGTCACTTGCCATCTCTCATTTCATTTTACAGTCAGTTATTTATTTATTTTTATTTTATTATTTTTTATTATTTTATTTTTTATTTCATTTTATTATTATTATTTTTTTTAAATATTTTCCTTTATTTCATATGTATATATATATATTTAAATTCTTCCATCTCCCTTTATTTTCAATTACAACTTTTTGAATTAAGCTACACAAAGATTATATTGATTTGTTTCACTTTTATCGCTAGTCAAGCCTATTCCCCCCCCCCCCCCCTTCCCGGCAATTCTACCACGCGTTTTCCGACTGTGCTTCATTCATGTGGCGGGTTGGGATGTGACCACATCTTTCCCCCTGCCGTATGTCTCGCCTCCCACATGAGTAAGATTAAAGTCGAAATGTTGTGTAATTCGTTTGTTTTTGTGTTTTCACGTGTCTCGCCCTCCTGCCTTCATCTGTGGTAAATATAATACTTGAGATAAATGTAGTTGTTTTAGATTTCAGTTTTTTACCCTAGCTGTATGCCTCGTTGACATCGAGGGGAGAAAGAATTGGAGGCAAGGAACAGAAACAATTCAACCATGGCTTTTTGAAGGAACCATAGTGGCATTGGCCTGGAGTGATTTGGGGAAACCATGCGAAAACCAAATCTGGATGGCCGGACGGGGATCTACATCCACGTCCTCCCGAATGCGAGACCAGAGTTAGATTTCAGGGATGTCATGAGTTAGATCATCAGTGCCATTATTCCGGTTGGCTGATCTCTCCGTACAGTAATTTCAGGAAGATTACAAACGTTTCGCTAGCAATATAACATCTCGTTGATAGCTGCAGTCACCGAGAACGAGGTATTTGAATTGAAATTTGGATTTAGTACTCTACATAAATTATAATTGGTGAATAATAAAGAAAGCTAGCTGCATTTTTAGCATCTTCGGTTGAAACTGGTTTTTTATTTAATTTTTTTTAATAATTGACAAAATTTATATACAGCCTGTAAGGATCGTTGGAATCGCATGTGACGGCTATTCGGGTGTCACTGAATAACAACAATATTTTTCCGATTATTTTTAAGTTCCAGCTTGTAACTACTAGTATCAACTTAACTAAATCAAATTAAGGAACCAGGATTTTCAACAGATATTTAATCCCTCCCTTAGCTATTACTTGCTGAAGTTGAAGTTGACATGGTTGAAGTAACAGTCAATTCCTATCGCATGCTTTTTATTTTTACCATATTGTCGCGTTGGAACCGGGACAGGTGTGAATTCGAAGGTTACTTGTCAATGAACACAGCACTTAAACTGAGAACAGGTTTATTGAGAACTCAAACATACACGCAGCACTGACTGCCTCTTGGGCAGAATGCTCTTCTATTTATACACAGATAGAACGTACTAGAGATTACAAGAGTAGTTAACAAGTGAAATGTGTAGAAGTTACAAGTGACCTTAGGAAACATGTAGAATCTTCTGGAAATAATAAACAGAATTAAATAATTTTTGTCAGTGGGCGGGATTGAACCGGCGACCTTCGGTACCGCAATTCGTGACGCTACCCGCTGCGCCATGCTGGCAGACGGTACACTGGCGTTCATGCGGCATTGCTCCCTCTCCTGAGGAAAACAGCGTCCCGCTGTTAGATTTCTTTTGGGGCACGCTGAAGTGTCCTGGATCTTGATCTTGTCGTGGGTCCTCTGTATGGCAGTTCTGGAGGGCCCCTCCTGTTTGTACTATTATCTTCCTGTCCGACTTCCTCAGTATCCAAACCGTCCTCAGAGTCCTTGAACAAGAAGCTGGTTGTGCCTAGCTGCTCGTCAGGATTGTAGTAAGGCTTCATGCGGAGGACGTGAACAATGTCCCTTCGCTTTCGTCGTTTCGAAGACGGCTCATAATCCTCGACTTCGTATGTGACGTCTGACCGGCGGCGTATGACACGATACGGACCAAAGTACCGCTTCAGTAACTTTTCTGATAGCCCAACCTTCCGGACAGGGGTAAAAATCCATACGAGATCTCCTGGGTTGTACGCAACAGGTCGGTGCTTGCCGTCATACCGCTGACGGTCCCTCTCCTGGGTGGCCAGTGTTCGTATGCGAGCCAGCTGTCTTGCTTCTTCGACCCTGGTAATGAGCTGTTTTATATAGTCATCCTGAGTGTCGTCCGGCTGGAATGGGAACAGCGTATCCATTGTGGTCTCAGCTTCACGGCCATGGAGCAGAAAAAACGGAGTGAAGCCTGTCGTATCTTGCCTTGCTGTATTATAAGCAAATGTGACCACTGGCAGTATTGTATCCCAATCCTTCTGCTCAACATCCACATACATCGACAGCATATCGGCTAATGTCTTGTTGAAGCGTTCTGTGAGACCGTTTGTCTGAGGGTGGTATGCAGTTGTCATCCTGTGGACAACGTCGCATCTTGACATGACCTCTGATACTAGTCTTGACTGGAATACCTTTCCACGATCGGATATCATCACACGTGGTGCTCCATGCTTCAAAATAATGTCTTCTACTAGAAATTTTGCAACCTCTGGAGCTTCTGCAGTCGGCACAGGTTTGGTGACAGCGTAGCGCGTGAGGTAGTCGGTGCAGACTATTATCCATCGGTTACCGGTTGTCGACTTCGGGAACCTCCCCAAAAGGTCGATCCCAATTCGGTGGAATGGAACTGCTGCAGGTGGAATTGGTACTAGATGACCTGGAGGTAATTGCGGCACATGTTTCCGTCGCTGGCACTCTTTACAGTGACTCACATAATGCTTGACAGATCGGTAGAGACCCTTCCAGTAATACCTGCGTCTGATTCGGTCCAGGGTCTTCACAAATCCCAGATGACCGGATATTGGAGCGTCGTGGAAATACTTGAGAATAGCTGGCTGGAGATGAGCTGGAACGACCAGAAGCCACTTGGGGCCTAGTGGATCGTAGTTGTTCTTATACAATGTCCCATCTATCAATTGAAACCCTCCTTTGGCCGGTTCTCCTTTCTCCAAGGCGTCTATGGTTCTTAATAACTCTGAATCTTCCCTCTGTTCAGCTGCAACGTCACCTAATTCAGCGAGGGCTGAAATTCCATTCATGCTGTTGTGTTCTATTAAAGGATTCCTTGAAAGGCTGTCGGCATCCTTGTGTTTGCGTCCGTTTTTGAATACCACCGTGACGTCGTACTCTTGAAGTCTAAGTGCCCATCTTGCTAGTCGACCTGATGGATCCTTCAAGCTGGTTAGCCAACATAAAGAATGGTGGTCTGTTACGACGGTGAAAGGTTTGCCGAATAAATACGGACGAAACTTGTTGATAGCCCAGACAACTGCGAGGCATTCTTTCTCGGTTGTAGAGTAGTTTATCTCGGGCTTAGAGAATACTCTTGATGCATAGGCTATCACCTTCTCAGCACCTTCCTGAATTTGCACAAGCACTGCACCGATCCCATAACCGCTGGCGTCAGTGTGAAGTTCAGTTTCTGCATTCTCGTCGTATAAGGCTAGAACTGGTGCGGAAGTTAGAGCCTCCTTAAGTGCCTGGAAAGATCTTTCTTTAGTTTCATCCCAGTAAAACTTGGCGTCTCCCTGCAAAAGTTCTTGCAGTGGACGTGCCATGTTACAGAATCCTTTTATGAAACGCCGGAAGTATGAGCACAGCCCAAGAAAGCTTCTCACATCACGAATGTGCTGAGGAGTTGGAAATTCCATGACTGCCCTTACTTTATCTGGATCAGCGCGGACGCCATCTCCGTTGACCAGGTGCCCCAGGATTTTTATCTCTCTGGCGACGAAGAGGCACTTCTTCGGATTGAGGCGGAGTCCTGCAGTCTGAACACACTTCAGCACCGTTGACAGGCGACTCAGATGTTCTTCAAATGTTTTCGAGAAAACAACAATGTCATCTAAATAACAAAGACACGTCGTCCACTTAAGGTGTCGAAGTAAGTTGTCCATCATGCGTTCGAATGTGGCCGGAGCGTTGCATAATCCGAATGGCATTACTTTGAATTCATAGAGGCCATCAGGTGTAATAAAAGCCGTCTTTTCTCTGTCAGCTTCGTCAACCTCGATTTGCCAGTAGCCTGTCTGCATGTCCATGGTTGAGAAGTATGTAGCTCCTTTCAAGCAGTCTAAGGCGTCGTCGATGCGCGGCAGTGGGTAGACATCTTTCTTTGTGATTTTGTTCAGCCGCCGATAGTCGACACAGAATCGCCACGTACCATCCTTCTTCTTTACGAGGACCACCGGAGATGACCAAGGACTCTCCGAAGGTTGAATAATGTCATTATGCAACATCTTCTCCACTTCCTCTCGAATTATTCGCCTTTCGACTGGTGACAATCGGTACGAGCGCTGGCTAATGGGCGGATGATCCCCAGTATTGATACGATGCTTTATCGTGGGCCGTTTCGTCTGACCTTTTTTTTGCTGGGGTGTGAATACACCAGAGAATTGGCGTAGTATAGCTAACACCCGGTGGTGTTGTTCCTTGGTCAGGCCGGACCCTATTGGCAGTTCCATAGTTGTTTCCTCCAGCGTGTTGTCGGTACTAGTAACAGAGCATGGATCTTCGTTAATGACGTTGAGCTCGCCCTCCTGGACTGGTTCAGCTGTCCCTATGCACATTCCCTTGGGGATAATTTGTGACTGCTCGTGACAGTTGGTGATCCAAATGTCTCCTCGACCACCGATAATGCTTATGATAGCCGCTGGTATGTAGATTTCTTTCGTGAGCCTAATAAACTTTCTACTATCGACAAGCACTTCAAGGTTGCGGTCGTCCGTGTTTTTGACTGGGACTCTTCTCATTGCGAACGGCGGGATTGTCACGTTGTCAACGGCGAATAACTTCCCAGAAGATTCTGTGTTACGTGTACCCGTCGCAACGACTTCTTCAATTTGCAGCTCAGATGTTCCACAGTCAATGACAGCTTGGGATGCCTTAAGGAAGTCCCATCCAAGGATGACATTATGACTACATTCTGTTAAAATGACAAATTCAACTGGCTGGGTCCTGTTGTTGATGGTTATTCTCGCGACACAAGCTCCAGCTGGCTGGACGTACTTTCCATTTGCGACCTTTAGCACAGTTGCCCCCGTATCACGGAACATTGTCTTCTTTAGTGTGCGACGATAATTGTCCGACAATACGGAGAAAGAAGCTCCTGAATCAACCAGCGCCCGGACAGGTTGGCCGTCGATTATAACGTTGATGAGATTTCCCGACATCTTAGTGACTGTCATCCATGGAGGATTTTCATCTGCGGCGGCCTCACCTCCGTAGATGGTCGCCTTGCTTAGTTTTCCTGCGTGCGGCGGCTAGGGGAGCGGCTGGTAGCTCTGTCCGGCGACGATGAACGGCAGCGGCGCGTCGGGGATCGACCTCGTCTAGGGTACGGCGATGGGCTTCTTCCCGTAGGTCGACCGAACTCGTCAGCGGGTGGCTGCCTGGGGTAGAACTGTTCTGATGGCGGACGTCTTGCGGCAAAATAATCGTCAAATACTCGTCTTCTCTCTCTGCAGTAGCGTACGACATGTCCAGGGCGCCCACAGTGGAAACATACTGGCGCGTTGTCTTCTGTCCTCCAGACGTCCGTTCGTCTGCGGGACGTCATAGGTGCCGGAGGATTTGGTTGTGGCCGTGTCGGCCGGTTCCTAGGCTGCCGTTTGGCAGCTGCAGCATACGTCATATCAGGGCGAGGCCATTCTTCACGTCGAGTGCGATTGGCTCGGCAGACAGGAGCTATTGTCTGAAATACCTCTTTTTCCGCCGCGTCGGCTCCTTCATGACCCACTGGGCTTACATCCATGGCCATGATCTGATGCTCACTCGGTTCAAGAGTCCCAGCTGCCATGAACTGTTGTAATTCTTCTCTCACAATTTGTCGTATGAGAGACGCAAAGTCGTGCTGGTCTTCCACAACTGCCATAGGGACTACGTTGGGAAGTCTGTCATACTTCTTTCGCCCAACCCTCCTTTGTTGCATCTCCTCAATCCGCTGGCACCACTTGATGAACTCTTCCGTCGTAGCGACGTCTTTTATCAGAAGAGCTTGGTACATGTCTTCTGCAATACCTTTCATTAGGTGCGTGATTTTGTCGGCTTCAGTCATATTCGGGTTGACTACGTTGCATAGGGCCAAAACATCCTGTATGTAAGATTGCGTCGGCTCCCCATGTCGTTGGGCCCGGTTCTTCAGTTGTTCTTCCGCCGAGCGGATTTGTCGCTGGTGGTCCCCAAACGTTTTCTTAAGTTCCGTCTGGAACATTTCCCAGTTATTCAGTTTTTCTTCGTTGTTCTCGAACCACTGCTGGGCGGTTCCGTCCAGATAGAAATAAACATTTGCCAAGCACATGGTATGATCCCACCTGTTGTACTTGGCGACTCGGTCGAACCCTTTTAGCCATTTGTTAGGATCCTGTCCAGCGTCTCCAGAGAACACCGATGGGTGTCGAATGTGCAGCTGGCTTGCCGCCATGGGTTTCCTAATGACGCGGACTTTCGGAAGGACGTACTGAGTATATCCTTTGTAGTCCGGTTCCAGTCCGTGTAGGCGGCGACTTTTACGTTGCCTAATCGGAGCCACGACGATGCAGCTGTTGCACAGGGTACCCGGCGTCTCCACCAAACTATGTCGCGTTGGAACCGGGGCAGGTGTGAATTCGAAGGTTACTTGTCAATGAACACAGCACTTAAACTGAGAACAGGTTTATTGAGAACTCAAACATACACGCAGCACTGACTGCCTCTTGGGCAGAATGCTCTTCTATTTATACACAGATAGAACGTACTAGAGATTACAAGAGTAGTTAACAAAGTGAAATGTGTAGAAGTTACAAGTGACCTTAGGAAACATGTAGAATCTTCTGGAAATAATAAACAGAATTAAATAATTTTTGTCAGTGGGCGGGATTGAACCGGCGACCTTCGGTACCGCAATTCGTGACGCTACCCGCTGCGCCATGCTGGCAGACGGTACACTGGCGTTCATGCGGCAATATTGTAATCCAGATACAACACCATACGACAGCAAATTTTTTACTTTTATTGAAAATTAAATATGTGAGGGTATAGAGGGTTGGAATGATTTTACTATACTTTCTTTTATGCTATCTATTAGTGTATTTTGTTAAAATTTATTATTGGGACCAGGGAAATGTCAGAAAAATCAATTTTTAAACAAATCTGCAGCATTAAATTAGATGGTAAATTCAACTTATACTACTGTATTAGTATATTCTACTGCCTGAAATTTACTGGGGGACGTGGAGAAGACAATTAATTATGGGAATATATGAGAACACACAGCTGTGGAATGTGGTTTAAATGTTTAAGAGATTAACTGAATCGTGAACTGGTAGGTTGGAACTACATGCTTAATAAGTAGTGTTCAGAATACAGACGTACAACACAATCTAATGTGCAGAGAATTTTTACATATAGGTGTGCAATTTACTGTAATATCATTTAACCTTCATGTAAGTGTAATTTGCAATCTTAAATCTCAAAAACAATCTCCTTTCATATAAAGGAATGTAAAAACATAATGTAATTGGTATCTAAAAGGATAAGGTCATTTTACTTTTTCTCTGTAAGCAATATACTATAGCGGTGTCCCTCGACTTATAACAACTTTGGAGCCACTAAAATGTCAAAAATAATTCCACTGGTCTCTAAATTAGATGGGCCTAATTTTTTGCATAAGTGTATATTGTAAACCAACCTTACCAAAACTCACTTTGATGCTAGCTGAAAACATACGTTTTTGTAGCAACAATGCAGTCAGATCCCCTTATCCTGGTGTCTCCTAATTTCCCTTGGTCATTAAAATATTCACGGTTTTTACAAAATTTGATGTATATGCTCATAATCTCTTATATTATATGAAGTACTGTATCCATTTTATGTAAACATTTTTTCTAACTTAAATTTTATTATGATATCTTTAATACAATTAGAATTAACTTACCAAGCATGGTGGGTGAGAGAGATAAATCCCTGGCCTTGAATTCATGAGGATGCGCGTTCGAATCCCTGTCCAGCAATCCAGATTTGTTTTTTCCATGGCTTTCCAAAGTTACTCCAGGTGAATGCTGAGATGGTTCTTCTGAAATGCCATAGTCAATTATGTTTAAACCCAGGAGAATATATATATAAATTAGAATTAAATTTTTAATATTCTGTCTGCGGACCATTTGTCCTGTCATCATGTACCACAGGTTGAGAAACACTGTTATGTGGTATAAAACGTTTCTAATTCTGTTAAACTTTCATTCAATAGATCTTTAGTTTTTGGAGCCTCTTATAGTTATTTTGACTATTTTCAATGTGAATTTGGATATATTTTATGAAAATATTAATTTGTATAATTGGTGTATTTAATCCATTTTTTTGGTACATGCTTGTTTAGTAACTCATTACCCTGTTAAGTTATTAATGCATTTAATTTTGAATTATGTGAAAATGTTTTTGCATCATAGTTTACGACACTTTCTTTTGGTACCTTCAACTTTTAATTTGATTAGTGTTAGGTTGTTGTGCATTGTTCTTACAGTTATTTTAACTGTTTTTGCTGTGCATTGATTTTCCAGGTTCCTAAATCAGCCAAGTTAAACTATGGGTATGATAAAGTACGAGGTCGAACTACTTTATATCCATGTATTTCAGTGGAAAATGTTTATGTATTTCCTGGAGTACCAGAACTGATGGAACGTTTATTTTCCATTCTTTGTAAGGTAATTTTATCTCTAATAAACTCACAAATATTGTCACCAGTGATAAGAGAATGACCAAAATCAAAACACAGACTCAAAAAATTAAAAGTAGGATATAAAGGATTCATCAACCAAAGAGAAGCAGATAGATGATAGATAGGTATTATTAACTTTTTGAGTTAAGAATTTATGATTGTTCACTGCCTTGCCATTAAAAGAGATAAATAATGATATATATTTATGCCTTTATTTTATACTTCTGCCAATTTGCTTCGTGATTCCAATTCTTGGTAATTTAGATGTGTAATATGTTTTGCAAATCTTTCATTCCACACATCTAGATTGTATCATTGATTAATTAACTGTAGACTGATAGAAATTGTGATTCTGGGCTCAGTTATAAGCTAAAACTATATAATCATTCCAAGAAAAAAGTAGTGCAAGAAATGTACATGGATTTTTCATTATCTAGTATAGAGCCTTCTTACCAAGTCAGTAATGCATAATTGAAGTATTAATAAGTTACCAAACTTTATCCTTGTTTGTTTACATTCTATACATACTTCATTCATATAAAAACTAAGTAGATAGAAAAAGTAAGATGCAGTTCCAATTTAGTCAATGTTATAGCTCTAAATTCTTTGAATGATATTCATCCATGCCTCACCACTGACATAATTATGCATCTCCTGCCATCCTGTGACTCATAATCCAGCCCTTTTATCATATCAGTTACTGACTGGACTCTACAGAAGTTTTCATAGAAACATCTAGCTTCACTCCTCTGCATATCTTCCTTCTTCTGTATCTGATATCCATAACATAGATACCATAACATCCCACCATATCCAAGCAAATGTCAGACCAATATTTCATAGTTCAGTTCCCGCACTTCTTTTGTGCTTCCCCTCATTACCTCTCTATCAGATTTCTACTGCCACTGACACATTGTACCTTTCCAACTGAGCTTAAAGATAAAGATAAGTGCCAAGTACTTCCTTTTTGTACCTTCTCACAGTAATTCCCCACTTCCTTTTTATGTGTAATTTATAAGCTAAGTCTTCTTGACATTAATTTTCATTCCATTCTGACATAGCTAACTATCCAGATTCCTATGTAGCTACACACAATTCTCCCTTATTGTAAATGTATTATGTGGTACTATACACTGAAGAGCCAAAGAAACTGGTATAGGCATGCGTATGCAAACACAGAGATATGTAAACATTCAGAATATGGTACTGCTGTCGGCCACGTCTATACAAGACAACAGGTGTTAGATTAGTTACTGCTGCTACAATGGCAGGTTATCAAGATTTAAGTGAGTTTGAACGTGGTGTTATAGTCAGCGCACGAGAGATGGGACACAGCATCCGTCAGGTAGCAATGAGGTGGGGATTTTCCCATACAACCATTTTACGAGTGCACTGTGAATATTGGGAATCCAGTTAAACATCAAATCTCCAACATCGCTGTGGCTGGAAAAAGATCCTGCAAGAATGGACCAATGACGACTGAAGAAAATCATTGAACATGACAGAAGTGCAACCCTTCCTCAAATTGCTGCGGAAATACCATCAATAAGTGTCAGCATGCGAACCATTCAACGAAACATCATTGATATGAGCTTTCGGAGCCGAAGGCCCACTCATGTAGCCTTGCTGAGTGCATGACACAAAGCTTTACGCCTCGCTTGGGCCCGTCAACACCGACATTGGACTGTTGATGATTGGAAGCATGCTGCCTGGTCTGATGAGTTTCGTTTCCCATTGTGTTTAGCAAATGGACGTGTAGAGGTATGGAGAACAACCTCATGAATTCATGGACCCTGCATGGCAGCAAGAGACTGTTCAAGCTGGTGGAGGCTCTGTAATGGTGTGGGGCATGTGAAGTTGGAGTCACATGGGACCCCTGATATGTCTAGATGTGACTCTGACAGGTGACACGTATTTATGCATTCTGGCTGATCACCTGCATCAATTCATGTCCATTGTGCATTCCAACAGACTTGGGCAGTTCCAGCAGGACAATATGACACCCCACAAGTCCAGAATTGCTACAGGGTGACTCCAGGAACACTCTTCTGAATTTAAACACCTCCGTTGGCCACCAAACTCCCCAGACATGAATATTATTGAGCATATCTGGGATGCCTTGCAATGTGCCGTTCAGAAGAGATCTCCACCCCCTCGTACTCTTACGATTTATGCACAGCCCTGCAGGATGCATGGTGTCAATTCCCTCCAGCACTACTTCAGACTTTAGTCGAGTCCATGCCATGTCATGTTGCGGCACTTCTGCATGCTCTCGGGGTCCCTACACAATTTTAGGCAGGCGTATAATTTATTTGGCTCTTCAGTGTATCATTTTTAAACAATATAACAGCTTTTAGCCACATCAAAATATCACATCTTGCGACATTTTCAAGAGATGCTCTCCCTGCCTTCATTTAAAACCAGCTGAAGTCAAACTGGTGTGGTAGTGATTTCAGTGGTGCCACGAAAAAAATACAATTCATTCCATTATTGACTACACTACACACTACACTACACTGTGTAGATATATTTTTGGAGGAAAGGATGAAGTGTTTCCAAAAATATATTATGTGTAAAACTATTTCATTGATATTTCCACCACTGTAATGTGATTCCATCTTCCGTAGTATGAAGTTAAGTACATATCATTATGAGTATGATTCCTATTTTTTACTATTTTGCCAAAAAATTATGTTGTGTATGATGATCTAAGGACATATGAGTGATCTGATATTATATTGAAGTGAGCAGTACAGTCATGTCATTCTCTGATGTCTTTTATGCATTCTTGAACATCTTGTCCATCTTACAATGCAGGATAAAAGTTTGATTCTTGTTTTATCTGTTGTAGAGTTTAATTATTGTAGCTTTGGATAGAGCAAGTTCATAATTCCTGGAAAAGAGAATTACTTCTCGTTGTTTTTACTTTTCAGACTCTTATATATCTATCAATCAAAATGTAAATACCGATTTTTTTTTTTTTTTAAAAAAGAGGGGGGGGGGGGTCTTGTTCCTACCCTTTTGTTAGAAAATTAATTTCATCCCTTCACTTTTATTTAGATTATACATACTTTATCATAAATATCTTTCAAAACCATATGTTTTTCATGTAAATTTTAATACATTTACAGGATCTGTTTGGAGGAAGTAATAGTAAAATGTATATTAAGGAGATGTATCTTACAACAAATGAAGTTTCAATTACAAATGCACTGAATGAAGTTGTAAAGATGTTTCCAAATGTGAATTTTGGTTCTTATCCAACATTCAAACACAGGTTGGAAAATGTTCATTTGTGAACAGTTTCTATGGATCATTTCTGTTTTACTCTTAATGATGTTAGGCATTTTCTTGCATTTACCTATAAGTTTCTTATTGTTTGCATATTTTGCTTTATTAATAAATAAAAGGTTTGATAAATTAATGTATGCAATTTTGAAGTGATGTTTGTTGCAGATCTTTTATATTTCTTTTATTTTAAGGTGAATCGTTTGGAATCTGTATTCTTGCTTGTAGAAATTATTTTGAACATGGAAACTCAAGCAATTTGATTTATATGAAATCTCTTATGTAAATAATAGAGGATAGGGATATAGAAACACTATCATGATCATAACACCAGACAAAATTAAACAAGTCAGTCAGTCATAGTTACCCTGTATTTCTGAAAGTCATTAATGGATTGAAGATAAATGTAATACAAAATTTCTTCATATATTATGATAGCTACACACTTAAGACAATAGTACTTTATCTATATAAGCAGTAGTACATGGAAGCAGTGCCAGAGGCAAATTGACGCACTTCATTTATAAGTTTTTGGCCCGGCTCAGAAATATCATCCACCACTGCATGAACAGAAGAGCAGAGCATGACCACAAGTTGGAACTTGATTTAAGGCAAAGAGAGTGGGAAAATTTTCTCTTGCTGGTAAGGACATCAGAGATTGAAATACATTAACATGGTAAATGATAAAAGATTTACTATAAACACTAAAGGAATTAAAATTTGTAAAGGACTCAAATGGGTGATATTGCTCTCAAAGAATTTAAGATTAAATCTAGTGGGAAAGTGTGTATGTGAGCAAATTGCCACCAATGCACATGCTCCATTACAATTAAATTTAATTAAAATTACATGCAGTTCAGAAACTTAAATACAGTATCTGCAATTGAATCAGTTATCAGACAGTTAATTTGAAAATATTCGCTGGAGAACTTAAGTTTTACCATTTAGAAGGACAATCCAATCAGAGCAAAAAGTACAAGTATTGTATGAGGGGAGTACAAAGTACTTGAAAGTTGAGACAGAAAGAATAGATGAGATAATAGAGAAGGTGAAAGGGAAGAATACTTCAAGCTGATGGCTTTTTAATACGATCTAATGATTTGGGGCAGTTAGAGATTAGGGTTAATATGGCATGTAATTTAATGTGAAGAAAAGTGAGTATATGGTCACAACCAGAAAGAAGAGATGCCTCTTGATGATATACTAGTAAAGCAACGACGAAGATGAAATAAATAAATTAATAGTAACTATTTCAATTGAAAATGCACCGAAACAATAAACTTCTTAACAAAGAGTGATAAAATAATGTAAGAATGGAAACTTTCCTGATGTATGATTGCAATGAAGTTTTCAAGGGTGTGCAACCAATTTGTGTTGTGAAAAGACAATTGATTGTGTGGGGATTTGAGCTCAGTTCAGAAAAATATGAGACTAACACCCTATCACATAGACCACACACCCATTTGATAACATGTGGCAATAATGTACTATACCGGGTGAGTTTTTTATCTTGAGACAACTAAATATCTCGAAAACTACAAATCCGATCAAAAAAAGTGGGTAATAAAAATTGTTCGTCTCGACGGGGGACATCCGATGATACCAAATTTGACTCCCCACCCCCACCCCCTAGGGGTGGGGGAAGGGGGAGAAAAAAAACTTAAATAGGAACCCCCATTTTTTATTGCAGATTCTGATTCCCCGGAAAAAACTACCCCTATTTCACCCCCAATTCGAGTCATTTTGGTCGATAGATGGCGCTGCAATCGACAAAAATCAAAATAAGCAAAAATTCATTTAAAAATGAGGATATCTCGTGAAATACACATCAGATCAGCAAAATACAAGTTAATGTGATTGATATTTTTCAAAAACTATTCAATAACACCACCCACCTCCAAACTTGAGGGATGGGAATGGACATTATTTCAAAATGCACTGATGCAAATTCTTTAGCAGATAGCGAAAGTCAAACATTACTTTTTGCGTTACCCAGGAACAACGACGTGGACGTAGTAATTTTCTGTTCCCTTTGGGGTGCTAGATTTAGGTGAGTCCCCTCGCCTCTCACCATCGGGGTGCTTGTTTTTGGTGAGTCCCCTCGCCTCTCACCATCGGGGTGCTTGTTTTTGGTGAGTCCCCTCGCCTCTCACCATCGGGGTGCTTGTTTTTGGTGAGTCCCCTCGCCTCTCACCATCGGGATGCTTGTTTTTGGTGAGTCCCCTCGCCTCTCACCATCGGGGTGCTTGTTTTTGGTGAGTCCCCTCGCCTCTCACGTGTTTGTTTCTAACAACAATTCTAAAGCAAGTGCTCGAAAATATCACCACCGACATCGATGCATTTATTTACCCGCTCTTGGAATGATTCGACGCAACTAAGAAGCATATCCGGCGTGATTTTTTGACAAGCGTTGGTAATTCGTTCAATCATGTTTTCAGGCGTTGTTGGCACTTCACTGTAAACTTCATTCTTCAAGTATCCCCATAAAAAAAAATCAGGCGAAGTGAGATCTGGTGATCTTGCAGGCCACGGCACTGGACCTCCTCTTCCGATCCATCGACGATTGTACAGACGATCTAACACTTCCCGCGATCTTACAGCAAAATGTGCTGGACAACCGTCATGTTGAAACCACATTGTTTGTCGCACGTCTAAGGGTACGTCTTCAAGCAATGTTGGCAGTACGTCCTCTAAGAGTTGTTGATATTTCTCCCCATTGAAATGTCCATGGATAAAATGTGGACCAATAAGTTTGTCCCCAATTATCCCACACCAAACATTTACATTCCACGGACGCTGATGTTCAACTTGGCGTAACCAATGCGGGTTTTCCACACTCCAATAATGCATGTTGTGTCGATTAATGGTGCCGTGGTTAGTAAAAGTGGATTCATCCGAAAACAGTACTCGAGCAAAGAAATGGGGTTCTTCTTGTATTTTCTGTAGCGACCATCGGCAAAATGTCAATCGATTATCGAAATCATTGCCGTGAAGTTCTTGATGCAACGAAACATGGAACGGATGGTATTTTCGTTTGTTTGTGTGCACACTTCCCTCCTGAGTGAACTGTTGGATAATACGGTAAAAAGAAGCGCGCGATCGAGGCTGGTCTGGAAAACGATGAGCATAAAGATCAACAGCATTATCGATATTCTTGCGACATTCTCCATAAATGTAGACCATTTCAATTTTTTCTTGCAACGTTATAGCCTGCATTCTCATTGACACGTGCAACAGAACGAAGTAAATAAATCAGAGATGTTATGAACGCTATGAAAGTACATCAAGTAATGAGAAAACTCTGAGAAATGAGCGACGATGTGAACGCAATGGAAGTACATCAAGTAATGAGAAAACTCTGAGAAATGCAGCGCCATCTATCGACCAAAATGACTCGAATTGGGGGTCAAATAGGGGTAGTTTTTTCCGGGGAATCAGAATCTGCAATAAAAAATTGGGGTTCCTATTTAAGTTTTTTTTCTCCCCCTTCCCCCACCCCTAGGGGGTGGGGGTGGGGAGTCAAATTTGGTATCATCGGATGTCCCCCGTCGAGACGAACAATTTTTATTACCCACTTTTTTTGATCGGATTTGTAGTTTTCGAGATATTTAGTTGTCTCAAGATAAAAAACTCACCCTGTATAGAGGACATTTAGAATTTTTTGTTTCTTTGCAGTGAGAATATCTCAAAAACTAGGGCACATTTTGAGAAACTACTATACCACAAACATTTATGCTGTGTACTCTTCAACATATATGAAGGAGATTGAAATCCATTCTTAACATGTCTGATGGTCTTCAAGTTAGTATGCATATAATTTGACAAGTGTTGTAAAAAAAAACGTTTTTTCTGACTTAAAAAAAAAAAAACATGAAAAAAACTGTGAAAAGAAACATGTTTTTTTTTCTAGGACATGTTTTTTTCATAACTACTAAATTTCATATTTTTAAGGCATTTATCTTTTAATATGACTGTTCTAGAGTTTAGAGTAAGTACTTATCTTAATTTTTAAATCTACTATATTTTTCTGGTTCAGTAGAAAAAAAAATACAAAAATATAGGCAACATTGACTGAAGTATTGTTTTACGAACGGGGATTTCCTGAATAGGCTAGGTTGCACGCAAAGGAATCCACATTGTTTGGATTGATACTCATTATTTGAACTAGTGCTGCCCTACAAATTTATCTGTAGACCTACGGATCTTTTCAAAAAATTTGGAATTTTAAATTTATCAACGGTTTTTGCCTCTTTTTATTACTTATTGTGCTTTCCTTATATTCGTATACTTGTTAAACTCGCAGCATATAGTGATACTGAGTCATTAAATTGTCAGTAATTATGAATCATTTCCTTGCAACCATTGGCATAAACCAACGATTGAAAAGAAATAAAGCTCCTATTTTGTATGATAATAGATTTAAATTCAAACTTAAAAGACCGTAATATGGAACTATCAGTGCAGTCTTTATGCACAGTGCGTACTTTGCTCACAATTTAAAATTGCAATCTCAAAATCTTTTGTGTACAATAAAACCAGTAAAAGAAAATGTAACTGCTTCTGAAGTTATGGATATAGAGGAGAGAGGAGAAGAAACAGAAAATTCTGACTCTGACCGCACTAGTGTTGATATTACTGATACTAGTGAATGTGGTACTGACCAAGAGGATGGATAAAAAATTATGTTACCTATATAGATACATTTATGAATCATTTTGGAAGACATTATATGATTTAGTAAGATTTAAAACACACATGTAAAATGTAACTTCTGTAAATAAAACTATAATTTATGAAATTATTGTTTTCTGAAAAAAAAAAATAGAAAAAAAACGGTGCTAGGGTTTTTTCATGTTTTTTTTTCACAATTCTGAAGAAAAAAAACACATTCAATTTGCAACACTAACTTTGACACAAGGCGGTCTGGTAATTCAGTGGTTTTAAGTGCTTGCTTGCATACCATTCTGTCTCCGTCACGGGTTCAAATCCCATTTGGAGCAGGAATATTTAAGAGTTTTATTTGATCATTTGAGCTATGCCGGATGTTCCATGATTCAGATTCCACATTAAACTGTATATCCTAGAGCTATCCTCTCTCTAACCCAAAGCTTAGTATACCTCATTCAGGAGTATTCAATCAACCTTTGGGTTGTGGACTAAGTTAGCATTTTACTTCATAACAAAGAGAAAAACTCTGCCTATTTGGTTTGTAAAAATCTAAACCCTTTGTCCACCTCCCCTCCATTGTTGACCATTTTATTTACATAAACCCACAGCTTTTATCCAATATCAATAAGTATACTGCATTTGCTTTGAAAAACCTAACACTACTTCTTTTATCTCCACTACTTAGTTTTTATCAACATTTGTTGTACAGTGGTGAAGTCACTTTTGAAAGTTTCTGGATACATTCCTAGGTTGAAATCGCGGTGGAAGCATGAACTTTGATCACATGAGCATTTCTAAGTCTGTCATTCAGATTTCTCATTGAACTCAAGTCCCTGTGGAAAGGAACTGGTTCTTCTGCCTCTGACACAAGGCTTAGTACACTTCCTTCGGTAGAATTCAACCAACCTTCGGGCTGTGTACTTAGTTTTTGTTTTAGTTTTTTGCTTCTAAAACAAACAGAAAAGCTCTCTCTCCCTTGATTTGCAAAATTCCACCCCTCTACTCCTTTACACCACCATTTTAATTGATGGCTATATTATTAAAACAAGCACACTGTTTTTATTCAAATTTGATGGGTTTCCGCATATGTATACATTAAAACAAATAGAAAAATTCTATCTCTTTTTTTCTTTTGGTCTACAAAATCCTAACACTCCCCCCCCCTTTTTTAATATTTTTCATTTTTTAAAAATTTGAATCCACAGTTTTTATCTGATTTTGATACTACTTAGTAAAGTCTGCTGAAAACTGAGTGTTCTGGTAGTTCAGTGGTTCAGGCTCTTGCTTTCAACAGTTTCTTGGTCTGACTTGGAGTTCAAATTCCGGTGGAAGAAGGAATTTTTAAGAGTTGTATATGATCATTGTCTTAGTATGCCCTTTTCGGCATACTTTAAAACAGAGAAAAAATTGTTTATGTTTGATTTACAAAAACTCACCACTTTCCCATAAGCAAAAGTTACATTTGGAACTATTCAGAAGGAACTTTGGCACATATGGTTTAAAAAAAGTGTTAAACAATGTTTGTATTTAGTTTACTAAACTACATCTGCTTTTCCCTTCACCCCTCTTAACTAATTTACACAAATAACTTTTCAGGTTTTATTTTATTAGTATTATTATTTTGTTTTTGTGTTGGTGGAAAACCTGCCGAAGTTGATGATGATGGAGAACGCTTATTACAATCCCATTAAAAGGGATAAAACATCAGAACTTTTATATCCACCCACCAACAATGCTAGATAGTCTACTTTTTGCAGAAGACAAAACACTAAAAATACTACTGAGTGTGGCGAGTGAACGGTAACATTTTGGCCTCGCATTCGGGAGGACATGGGTTTGATTCCTGGTCCGGACATCCAGTTTTGGGTTTTCCATTGTTTCCCCAAATCACTGCAGGTGAATTCTGGGATGCTTCATTCAAAAAGTCATGGCTGAATTCCTTCCCGTTCTTTTTCCCCAGTCCTTTCCTGTCTCTAATAACTTCGGCATCTACAAGGCATAAAGCCATAAAAAAATATTGTGTATCCCAAAGCACTAGAATAAACTTTTTCCATTTTAATTTAATGCATAAAAATGATTGTCTTTCATTTATTTTGTACATGTTAATGTGTCTGTATAGGCGTATCCACTTAAGAAAGAAAGAGAGACATTTGCAATGCATGCCGGATAATGTTAGTTTAATAATAACAGAGTGTGGAATCAGTAAGGGAAAATCTGAATTAACAAAACAGGAAAATATTAGCAGCAGAGGGAAAATTGGGGCTTTATTCAAGTAGGATTATATCTCATGAGGGAACTTGGTGATGCATCTAGAAATATTTATCGCTATATTAGGAAACTGAGTGTTAGAGGTGGAATTATGCAATTAAAGGGGACAGTCACAAGACGCAAACTAACTTTTTCTCTCGGTCGCTTGATCTTGCTACTCCTCTCGTTACTATGGCTACCAATTTTCCCCGAGTAACCTTCAGTCTTTTATAACTTCTCCAAGTAACCTGTTATACCATGTATTTGTAAAAAATATTTGGTAAACTTTATTTCTGAGGGCTTATATAAGGACCTTTATATTTTCTTCATTTTGCTAACATATAATTACAATATGTTTTTTACAAGTAACAACAATGATACAAAACAAATGGAACACAAGTGTAATCGTAGGCTTCCGCGGCCAGAGTCAGTTGATTCTTGGCTGTCCGGGTGGCGCTGCATGGGATACATTACTTTTGAACTGTTCAGAAGTATGACCAAATTTGTCAACTTAATTTTTCATATTTGAATAATAATAAACTTTCTATGACTTCTTGCAATTTATTAAAGCATTATTCGATATGAAGGTCCTTTGCTTGCAGTAACTGTGTATCACCAACTCAAAGATGCAAACTAACTTTTTCTCTCACTCACTTGATCTTGATACTCCTCTTGTTACTATGGCTACCAATTTCCCCCAGAGTAACCTTCAGTCTTTTATAACTTCTCCAAGGAACCTGTTATGCCACAATGATTTCAGTAAGGCATAGACAAATGATCAAGAGCAGTAATCAAGGGACATGTTGAACAATTTGCCTCAAACACTGAAAAAGTTTATAGTAAGCATGCTGATAAAATAAGTGTGTGTAGAAATGGCCAGCTGGGTGCAATTAATTTAATTGTGATTTAGCGCATGCTCCTGTAGCATTTTCCCTACACGCCCATTTTTCCCTTTCCTGTACCTATCTATTTTCCCCATCTACAAATTTCAACTTTAAATTCTTTTAGTATATGTGATAAATTATTCATCCTTTCTCTTGGTAACATATTCCCATTTCTGATCCCCTCACCTATAAAAAATCTTTCCATAACCTTGTGCATGAAATCTAGTGCCAACTTGTGGTCATGGTCACCTTTTCCTAATTTTTACACCAATTTCTTTCCATACGTAATCACCAAATACCTTGTACACTTCCATGATTCTCTTCACTCTTCTCCTACCTTCCAATGAATCCCATTCCAGCTCCTTTATCATATGAGTTTCTCATCATGTTCTGCGGTAATTTCCAGAGACAAATCTACCAGCCCTTCTCTGCACCTGCTCCAACTCCTGTATTTGATACTCAAAATGTGGGTTCCGTACTACACTGCTATACTCAATCAGTGGTCTGATCAAAGTTTTGTAATCCAGTTCTCTTACTTCTCTGGGTCATCCCCTCATCAGTCTTTCCAACAAGTGAAGGATTTTGAAACCTTTCCCTACTACTTGTCCAATGTGTCCTGCCCAGTTAAGCTTGTTATCAAATGTTGTGCCAAGGTATTTATGTTTCAAGCCTTCAACAAGCAATTCTTTCCCCCACTTTACAATCATAATCAAATTTAGTTTATATGTGTATATAATAAGCTGACTCTTACATAATTACGTAGTTTTTCTCGGCGTTGCAAATATAAATAATTTTCTCGGGTGACTAGCCGAGTTATATGAATGTTATAGTTACACGATATTTCGGCGCACTGAATCATCGACGCCATCTTCTGGTGAAGTGAGGTCAGGAACGTGCGAAGTTGCTGAGCTAGACCAGATTACCAAGAAAATTATTTATATAAGCTGACTCTTCTTTGCATTTATCTTTATCCCACATTGACCTACCCAGCTAGATATCATGTCCAGATCACTCTGTAGCTGTTCAGTCTTCTAACATTTTGATCTTATTGTGTTTATGACATATGAAAACAACCTAACTTCTGATAGTAAACCATCAACACAATCATTCACGAGAATAATGAATAGCAGTTGTCGCAATATGATACCCTGTGGCACCCACATTTTCACTACCACTCCTTTTTATACTGCAATTCCTACCCTGACTTATTGGTTTCTACCTTTTAGGAATTCTTCTACCTAACGAATCACTTTTTCTTCTACTTGTAATAATCTCATTTGGTGGGGACTCTACTTTGAAACTTATTAGACACACTGTATGGTGTCAGCAATTAAAACTCTTTGATCTTTTCTCTATCAATATATTAATCTTGTGCCTCGTACGTGACATGTCTCGGGGATTACAAGAATATGAAAGATGGGTAACAAAAGACATGAATTTATTCTAACAAGTTAAATGACATCAACATTGACAAGTGATTAGATTTGCAGATGGCTAGCTCAGTTGGCTTTCTCAAACAAGTCTCTAGCTACTCAAGGGTATTTTTCGGGCCATGATGTGTTGCAATCATGTCGCACTGTTAGAATTACTTTATCGTGTGCACTGCTGTTGACACTGCTGGCGACGTGATGCACTACTCAGACGCTCAGAGGATGGCAGTAGACCGGCAACAGCCTCCACGCCTCCACTCACTTCCACCCACAGTCCACGAGTGTCTCCTCTCCACCCCGCCTCGGAGCAGCATTCCTTGCAACAGGATACAAGAATATACAAGTGGCGTGTCCCTATTGTCCCTAGGTTGGCTGTCCCTACGGTTATTGTCAACAGCGCAGCGGGTGGCTTGACGAATGGGCCCGCGGATTCTGCTCGCCGAAAAATAGCCCTCCTTCGATATGTGCAAACTGTCTCGCCATGGGAACGCGACTTATTACATACTCTAATAGTTTTTACCTTATTTATCTCCATTTTGTAGCTCTTCTGTCAAAAGTCTTTGAAAGATGTAGTACTTCAATGTCAATTAGGCCTCCCTTGTTCATTTCATCCAAAATATCTTGAATAATTTCTACTAACTGAGATTTGCATGAATATCCTTGCCTAAAGCTATGTTGTCAACTTGAAAACCTGCAGATCAACCTTTCCAATAATTTAGCTACCACTGATGTCATACTGATTGGCCTATACAGTAAGTTTTGACCCTATTTGTCACCACTTCTTTATGTACCGACACTCCTCTCATACTTTTCCAGTCCTAAGTAGTCTCAATTTAAATAACGTTTCAAGATAAGGTACAGTGTCACATCCTGCTATCTCTAAGTATTTAAATTATCTACACCAGCCCATTTATATTTTTTCAGATTTCTTATTTCTCTCATGATGTCCTTAGGATGACTTTCAAATTTTTTAGTCAGCTTGTTTCTAATTGTGTGGATAAGTTCATCATCCAATTTACATCCTCCTGTTCCTGAATCATTGTCCCTGATGTTCTCATTAAACCAGTTACTTAAAATCTCTGCCTTTTCAAAATCCTCAATAACTTCTTCTCCATCTTTATCTATAATTGCCTCAACATCCTCCTTTCCCATCACTTTTCTAACATAGCCATAGAAATTTCTAGATGCATCTGTCAGTGGTCCTTCTGCACCAATAATACTCTTCATAAACTCATCTTTAGCTATCTTCTTTAATATTATTAGTTCCTTGTTTAGTTCTCTCAAGTATTCCCTACTGCCTAGTTGTCTCTAAACTTGGTTATGTTCTGCACTTCCTTATTATAGTATGTATGTTCTGTACTTCTCTTTATTTTCTGTTGTTGAATAAATATATTGTCACCCTTTTTTATTACCTCTTTGAACTCTTCCCACTCCTCCACAGTACTTGTGCCTTCCTTTCATTTTCTGAATCTTTCCCTGAAATATCCCTTCAGTTTTGAAATTTGTTCTTTTTTATAACTGTACCTATTTCCCCCTTCAGTTTTGGCCACTAGTTTATTGAACCCTCTAATATCCATCAGAACTGTTTTATGATCACTTATTCATTCAGTTACTTGACACCCCAGGTTGTTATCATTGGGCTTTATTAGGAAGATCAGCCATTGGCAAAGAGATTATAATTCCAACCTTTTGTTTTGTCAGTAGCAACATCAGTCAAATGTACAATAAACAAGTCCTATCTTCAGTACCCTCCACTCAACACAAGCCAATGACGTGCAGTGTTCAGCAAATTATTACAGCGATAAATGTACCTTTCAAGAGACGCTTCAATTTTAAAAGGACACAGTGGAGTCCTTTTAGAGAAATCGTTGATAAGCAAATATCACAATTAGCTCCACGTAATTGTGAACAGGTTGTAAAAATCATACAAAAAGATTTGTGACAGAGTATCCTGTGAGGCTGAAGAACAAACTACATCCTTGGACTGAAGTCCACCGAAGCCAACTTGTACACCCTATACTGTCATCTGTTTGAGGAAGACCCATTTTCTGAGGCAACCAGAGAATGCATGTAATTACTAATGTTAAAAATTTGAACATCCAGAAGAAAAATGTGGACTGACCTAATCAGTAACACATTGACACATAATAACAAAAAAGTGTGGACAACTCTTAAAAAGCTTGCACATGACCCTTGTCAAACTACGCAGTTTTACAACATCACTCCTGATAATATTGTGCATCAGCTACTTCTTAATAGTAAACCAGAAACTATAAGGAAAGAACCTGACCACAGGAAACAAGATCATCCTTGAAACCACCAGTGAAATATACACCATAAGTGTCCCATTTTCTTCTGAAGAAATAACAACCTGTATTAAAGGCCTCGAAAATGGAAAAGCTATAGGTGTTGACTTATCCACGTTGAGCAGATCAAGCAGTTGGGGGATAGAGGAGTAAAATGGCTTCTTGAGATGTTTAATAAGTTGTAAGAATCCAAAACCCTGGAGGAAAGCTCAAGTTGTAGCACTACTAAAACCTCGTAAACCCCCAGAAGACGCCAGTAGTTACCGTTCGATATCATTCCTCAGCCATGTCTATAAACTTTGTTTCTTGGCCTGTTATTGAGGATAAACTTATACCTCAAACAGCCAGCCAAGTGGTGTGGGTGAATGGTTAACATTCTGGCCTCACATTTGGGAGGACACTGGTTTGAAGCCCCGTCCGGGCATCCAGATTTGATTTTTCCTTGGTTTGCCCAAATCACTCCATGCGAATGCTAGGATGCTTCCATCAAAAAGGCCCTGGCCTGAATTCCTTCCCATTCCTTGTTACCAATCTCATCCTGCCCCCTAATGACCTCGACGTCGATGAGGCGTAAAGCCATAAGTAAAAAAAACTTACTAAAAGCCTGGATTCAGAACAGCCCATCCCTGTTCAGACCAAGTCCTACATCTAACACAGTATATTGAAGATGGCTTTTAAAATGGTTTAGTTACTAGAATAGTCTACACTGACCTGACAGCAGCCTATGACATGATCAGCTTAAAGAAACTCCTTTCTAAAATATACAACATGACGCAGGATTTTGGTTTCACAAAAATAGTCTATGAACTTCTCAGCAATTGGTGATTCTTCATCAGCTTTCAGAATTCAAAAAGCAACTCACACAGACTGAAAAATGGACTTCCCAAAGGCAGTGTTCTTGCCCCATCATTATTTAACATCTACACCAATGATCAACCCCTGGACAGCCATTGCAAGTCCTTTATCTATCAGATGATCTTGCCCTAGCTGCCCTGACAAACGTGACTTTTAAAGTCGTCAAGGTTAGACTTACAATGGCTCTTGAATCCCTTGGAACTTACTACAAGCAAAATGATCTTAAGTCAAACCTTCTCCCCCCCCCCCCCCCCAAAAAAATTGAAGTTTGTTTGTTTCACTTAAGCAATAAATGCACTAAGCGAAAGCTGAATGTGACCTGGAATGGATCGATTTTGCTGCACAGTGTAAACCCAAAATACCTTGCCGTAACACTTGACAAAGGTCTCACTTTTAAAAGCTAATATCTTAAATAAGGTGACTGGATCTAGCTGGGGAGCTGCCATCTGCACCTCTGCATTAGCATTATACTACTCCGCAGAAGAGTATGCATGTACTATGTGGCAAAAATCAAGTCATGCTAAGACAGTAGATGTTGCACTCCACAGAAGATGCTGGATCTTCACAGGTTCCCTCAGAAAATAGAGCTCTGTAACTTATTATTAACTTATTTTTTCATCATCTGCAGTGCCACCATGCAAAGTGTGGTATTGTTAACTTCTGGTTAACCACTGTGCATTTGTTTACACATACGATTCAGTCTGTGTATAAGAATTTAACAGTTAAAAAGCTGAAGTAACTAGTTTTTAAAGCCAGAAACGTAATCTGTAGAAGTATACTTAGAGAGAATTGATTAACAGGTAAGAATTCTTACCAACAAAGCCAATTAAACCCTGAATATACCGTTTAATTTGAGCCTCTTTCCGGCGTTTCACTCCTCGTTTTGAACTGCCTAAAATCATTTTAAAATTATAAATGTCAGATTTTAGGCAACAGTTTTTAATCACTATTTTTAGAATAGCTTTTGCATTGTATTTACAGGGAATATAGGATAGAAAAAATCCTGTACATTAGTCATTGTTTGAAGCTGAACTTGTTCTTCTGTATTCTTTTGATTGGTTAAATGAGTTTTGTGCTGACCCTTCAAAATAAATTTTTGATTTTTCACAAAGATACGTAAAATTAACCATTAGTTTTTTTAAATTCCTTTTGTTGAGTTTAAAAGATCAGTCCATGTTGCTGGTTGTCCGCAAAATGTTCATCGATTGAAGGCAATTATTATTATTTTTTTACCTTCATGGAAAATTCCATTCAAAGTATGGATTATTCAATTTCTGAAAATAATCTTAACTGCAACATATTTTTGTCATCTCCTAAATATATATATATATATATATATTATATATATATATATATATATATATATATATATATAATAAAAATGAGCAGGAAAAAGCTTTAAGGCAATAAAATTAAGGAAGGATAGGGAAATATGACCCAACACTTACCACAGATGAAGGCGGCTGGGACGATGAACAAAAAACAAACACAAGAGAAGCGCAATATTTCGGCCTACAGCAGCCTTAAACGTGCAGAAGGTGAAGCACCAGGCGCCGTCACAAATCACGTGAAAACGATTACCTTGACCAAACTATTCAATACTTTTTTGTCAGTTAAATACATTTTCAGTTGACCTGACATATTTTTAAACTTAAAGTTAATCTTAAAGTTATTTTTAAGGTCATATAATGTAGCAGAAAAAGGAAACAATCCACAACAAATCAAGGCTATGTTGCCATAATCTAAGCACAATTACAGATAGAGCAGTGGGAATGTGGGTCCGGTCAGCAGAGCACGAATAATTGATTTCCAGCGAAGGCACATACAGGTTTAAACAATCACTTCACACTCTTAATTCAAAGTGTGAAAATCAAGCAACCACTTACCACAACTGTCAAGTGATGAATTAAAATCCGATTTAGCAAAATGACAACTATGCACTCGGGTCCACTTCGATGCCGCAGTTGTATAAACCACCGCTTTCACTGACCTTAATTTTTGGAAAAAACATGATAACTGAGACCCTTATTTTTCACTGAAATCACCAAATATCCATAGATGTAATGATTAACCAGCGTGCTTCCATTTTTAATAAGCCTTGTAGCGATGACAATACATGTAAACACAGTGCAAGAGCACAATCGTAAGTTAACTATACCACATTTCAGTAGCCATGTTTGAAGTTACAAAGCTCTATTGCCTATGGGGAAGGTGGAGATATTAGCTGTCATCACCCCTGAAGACATATGGTATACCAGGAAGTTGCCACTAGTGTGGCAAGACTTAGAGGGAACAAAGAGGCCCAACACCTTCTACATACAGTCAGTGCCATAGAGACTAAACTCCCAATCAATGCTTCATACAGACTACAAAGGCACTAAATGCATCACCAAGCAATGAAAGAATATTGGCTTGGAAGAAGAGAGTGCAACATGATATAAAGTGGGTCAAGCCAAAAGAGGGTCTTTCATCTGGGTTTGAACAACCATGGCCCATGTGGAAATCACTAAATAGGCTTTGAATTGGAGTTGGCGATTCCAAAGATACTTTTGCTTCTATTACTATTACTCCGCGATTCACTAAAAGTGTGTGGCAGGAGGGTACATTGCACCTATCATGGGAAGGTAATGGTTTGGAAGGGATATACGGGATATGGCAGGAGGTGCCCATGGGCTATTGCGAGGAACCGTCCCGGCATTCGCATGGAGCGATCTGGGGAAACCATGGAAAACCAGATCAGGATGGCCGGAGTACTTTATCGAAAGCTACTCCTGTCGGATTTTAAGTTAAGTCGCCTGGTAAATCCTTTCTATTCCAGTCCCTAACCGCTCGTAGAAAAAATGAGTACAGAAATGAATTCGGTTCTGGCCCTGATTTCCTTTATCTTATTTTTGCGGTCATTCTGAGATATGAATGTTGCTGGTAACAATATTTGTTTACTGTCATTCCGAAATATGTCAGTCGAGAATTTTTCAATTAGCATCATGTCAAGAGCAACGCCTTCGGTGCTCCAGATCTTCCCAACCTAACTCCTTCAACATCGCACTTACTGCTTTCCCTCCAACTATATATACCTGTCACAAATCAGGCAGCTCTTCTTTGGACCATCTCTAATGCCTCCATTAATCCTTTTTGATGGGGACCCCATACAGAGCAACAATATTCTAAGTGAGGCCGCACTAATGACTTGTATGCAATCGATTTAACTTCTGGAGTGCATTGTTTTAAATTACGACCTAGAAATTGAAGCATACGATTTACTTTCCGAATTGCATTCTCGATATGCTCATTCCACGACAAATTATTATGAATTGTTACCCCTAAGTATTTAGCAGAATCTATCGTTCTATGGATAGTACCATTAATTGTATATTCAGAGCTAAATGGTGTCACCTTTTTACTTACACGCATGACTTGGCACTTAGCGTTTAACTCCAACTGCCAATCTTTACACCACAGCAATTATTTTCATAATATCAGTCTTGTAACAAAGTGCAAGTCGTCCTGTGTTGTGATTTTGCGATAAATAATAGCATCATCGACAAATAATCTTTTCATCCCCCTTATTATGTCGCACAAATCATTAATGTATATGAGAAACAGCAGAGGTCCTATCACACTTCCCTGAGGATCCCCAGCCTCACTTCAGTAAGCGATGAACGCTCACTGTCGAGAACTACACACTGTGTTCTGCCCTCCAGAAAGTCTGCAACCCAGTCGCATATTTGTCTAGATATGCCGTAACCACAAAGTTTCCTAAGTAACCTAATGTGAGGCAGAGTGTCGAAAGCTTTTTAAAGTCTAATAGAACTAAATCAACCTGGGATTCTTCATCTATAATATGGCTCAAGTCGTGAATTAAAAGAGCAAGTTGTGTTTCGCAGCATCGGCCTTTTCTGAATCCATGTTGATTTGGGTTTAAAAGCTCACCTTCATCCAAAAACCGCATGACATTTGAGTAGATGATATGTTCTAAAATGGCCTATAATTTTGAGGATCATTAACATTCCCATTTTTAAACACTGGACTTACGATGGTGGTCTTCCATTCGGCTGGTATTTTTCCTTAGGATCATTAACATTCCCATTTTTAAACACTGGACTTACGATGAAGGTCTTCCATTCGGCTGGTATTTTTCCTTGACCCAAGGAGGCGGCATATAATTTCATCAAATACGGTGTAATTTCCTTTCCGTACCTAGAGTAGAATATTGTAGGAATACCGTCTGGTCCGGGAGCCTTATTGGGATTTACATTCATAAGCAGTTTAGTTATTCCCTCGACATTGAGAACGAGATCATTCATAATTTTGTTGGTACAATTGTTAAATATCGGAATCTCCGCCGAGTTTTCTAGCGTGAAAGCTTTTTTAAATACATTATTCAAAATTTCTGCTTTCTCTAAGCTAGTTTCTGATAATTCCCCATTTTCCTTAATCGACGACGGCATGATCTTACGAGAGCCTCTTATTAATTTGACATATGACCAGAACTTTTTTGGATTAGTAATCAGATCTTCAGATAAATTTCTGACTTGGAATTCTTTAAAATGCATCATGCATTGCCTTCCGCTCGCATTTGGACTAATTTAGCATGATTAGACGAGTCCCCCGATTTCTTTACCGTGGCATGTAAATGCCTTTGCCTCTTGAGCAAATGTTTCACTTCCCTATTGAACCACGGGAAGTTCTTACTAACCTTAATAAACTTCTTGGAAACAAATTGATTTAAGCCGGTCCATATTATTTAAAAAAAAAAATCAAACCAAAGTTCCTAAACCTTTGTATTTAGCGTGTACGTTTCAAAATTTTTCGCCAAATGATCGACAATAAATGCGTCGTTTGCCTTATCAAAACAATATACGAGTTTGTCTTTATCATGCTTCAAATTCAGCCTAGATTTTAAAGTTACCACAACCGCCTTGTGATCACTTATACCGTCTTATATACAAACTGTATCTACAATATCCAGATTTTTTGTAAGAAAAAGATCCAAAATGGACGAGGAATCTTTGACGCTCCACATTGGCTCTTCGACCATCTGTTCAAGAGAATTTTCCGCGAATGATTCTAGGAACGTAAATGTGTCCCAGTTAACTGAGGGTATATTAAAATCACCTCCCATGATCAATGTATGGCCCTGAAATTTTTGAGAAATACTATTAAGTGACTGTCTAAAATACTCTGCATTATCTGATCCGGAGGTCAGTAAAATAATCCTATCATGAACTTTAAACTTCTGCTAATTTTTACCTTCAACCATATTAACTCACAAAACTTTTCCATTTCATTTTACTATGGAACAATTGACAGGTTCTATTAACGGCCGCAACACTCCTCCGCCCATTGAGGTAGTTCTGTCTTTCCTGAAAAACATTGAATTCAGGAGCAAATACTTCGCTAGATTCTACCTCTGGCGTCAACCAGCTCTCGGTTCCTAGTATTATATTGACATCGTTATTCGCAACTGTAGCAGTGGAAATTCGGCTACTTTCCCTCAAATACTCCGACAATTGAAGGATTATTATCCTTAGCAGGCTTAATACCGGTATCTGAAGAGTCTAAATTCAGCATTTTTACTATTTGCATTCCAAAAGGAAACAGGTGAAGTATTTGGAGCTGTAATTTCGATTTATTCGCGCCGTCACTTCCAGAACCAAGATCTAGGTTACCGACGCATCTTCTTAATTGAACTGAGGGATCCTCGGGCCTCACTGTGTTCCTAAAAAAACAATTCACATCAAGACGGGTCCATATTTTAGCAGCCATCCTTGGTTGCCATTCTCGGTCGTGTAGTGGACGCCCGACCTGTCACATGCGTCCCTAGCTGGCAGCTATCATCGGTCGAAGGTCGAAGAAGCCCCAGTTGTTTTTGTGACACAGCTCCTGTAAACTACAATTCAAATTATAAATCTTCCACCTATACGGCTTCCTCACAATCGATGCGCGGCACGACACTACAAATGGAAAGTTACAATGTTACCAAATTCTCACGCGCTGATTCATACACCTTGTGGCCCAACTTGTCCTTAGATTTCACTATGTCTGAAACGGATACATGACACAAGTCATTAGTACGACGTGCATAGCTACCCTTAACTGATGGCAGTTTGATTCTCTAATCACTTTTGGAATGGCCTCCATGACACGTGGCACGGTTGCTCCTGAAAGACAAACAGAATGAACGTTAGTATGAGGGTCTGCACCATTCTTCTCAGCTAGGTCTCGTAGGGGTTTCTCCAGATGTCGGACGTTGGAGCTTCCAATGATAAGTAAACCTTTCCCTGGCATCAATCGGTGTCTGCGAGTAAATCTTCCCTGCTGTGCTTGTTGGCCATTCGCACTAAGAGCTTCAACCTCCTGCAAAACTGAAAATGAATTACTTAGGGGCAACGTATCATTTTCCTGTCAGTTACTTTGGAATTTGGACGCCTTTCTCATATCCACACGGTGCCAGATGCTCCCTGTAACAGATACCTGAAAATCCTCACCTGTCGGTTCTACATCACTCACCTCCAGTTATTCTTCAATGTACTGCCGTTCCTCGTCTAAGATGCTCCACACCTGTGCCTGAAGAGATGCCATCGTTGTACAAATCTCTTCGAGAGCCTGATGCTTACTTTAACACATTGCACAAACCATGTCCCTGAAACAGCCAAAAACGGAGCCACAAACAAATTAATCACAAAAATCAGCGACTGCTACTATGGCTGCTAAAGCTCAACTGACTGGATCACTACCTAAACAGGAAATATTCAAATATAACGACAAAAACTAGCACAATTCAAATCACGCACAAAAGTCGGCTACAGCTTCTACGGCTGCGGAAGCTCAACTGACTGGATCACTACCTAAACAGGAAATATTCAAAGATAATGACAAAAACTAGCACAATTCAAATCACACACAATAGTGGATACCTGTGAGAACAGCCAGAGAAATCCCCTTGTGAAAGCCTCCTTCCCTTAAGGTATTTGCAAATCTCTGCTCCCTTGTGTTATTAATCTTATTTCCTACCCAGTTAACACCTAGTAAATTTAAATAACCACCATTAATGACCATCCATTCGTATTATGAATGTAGTTTTTACCCAAGAACCTCATCTTTATCACTCATTTTTCCACTATGGTAAGCAGCCAACACCTTGATTTTTTTCTATTTTACTACCCTAGAAATCTACCTTAAGTAACTTATATTCATGATCTATGAACATCAGTGAGCTGTAGTATTCTTTACTAACCAGTACGTAAACCCCTCCACCAATTGCTTCTCTGTCTCTGCAGTACACTCTTTAACTATTGGGAGAAACTTCATTGTCTAGTGCTTCTTCTTTTATTCTACCCATTGTGGTTCATGTATCTCTAATAAGTTTGCAATACTATTACATTCTCCATTATACTTCTATAGTTCACCAATAAGAATCTTATTACTGGCTGTGTAGTATTTTCGGCATTAACCTTCTCATTTCTGCCCCTGTCAGTTACTGTTAATAAAAATAATACATCCTGTGACAATATTAGCTTTTGACATATTTTATTTGCTTGTTTCCATTTACATGTAAAAATAATAATTTATTTTTGATTTGGAAGAGAAAATGTAGTATGATAATGGCATTTTCAGATTAGTATGGAAACTATGTACTGAGAGATAATGGAAGTGTTACATTTCTCTACCTTAATACCATTTGTCATAGCTTTTGCTGATTTCCTCTCAGCCTTCATTATCACTTATTTTGTAAAATGGATATATTATTTCATATTTAAGAATGATGTACCTTTTAACCTGATTTTTAGTTTGTTTGACTTCATTTTATCACTCTTTGAACTCTAATGAAAATATGTTGATTGACTTTCAGCTACTACAAAGTGCTGATTAATATGGAATCTGAATTTAAACATGATATACTGCAAGCATATGATAAATTGGAATCATTGATAGGAAAAGGTAGGATTATAGGTCTTTTTCAACTCCAATTTTAGTAATATTTGCTCTCTGGCTTCATAATGTGTGTATACCACAGTTATATTACTAATTGTACATTATTACAGTTAATAAAGTTCAACTTTTTAGCTCATATTTCCAGTGTTTCCTGCATTGAGATCAAAGTTTTGTGTTCATAATTCTCCTAGAAAATACTTCATATTTTTGGTCATGAATGTCTCAGTTGGTTTGAATGAACCTTTTTCCTCTTTTTATCCTAACCTAAGCTTTTAATTTTCACACATCCATTACAACTCAACTCAAATCCTCAGTCATTTGCTGATCACTGCCTTTAAATCATTTGTTCCCTCTACTGACAAATTAAGCTTAGAAGGCGATCTATCATCTTACCTTTAGTTTTATCTTAATTTTTTTATATGCTATTTTAATCATCTGTCATTTGCAGAACATGATTGGTACTTAATCTCTCCATTTAATTTCCAACACCATTCAGTTGCATCACATTTCAAAAGCTTCATTTTTACTTTGTATTCCCTTGACCTAAGATTCACTTCAATAAAGTATATACATTTTCATAATATATCTTCTTCATGCTTGGTTATTGTTTAATATTCGGAGGTTTTTCTTTTTGAAAAAGGTTCAATATGCAAGTGATAATCTGTTTAATATAAAAAAAATTATTAGCACAATGAAATTATTTCTTATTTCAGTATCCAGTGTCTAATCTAGATGTCTGAAGTTTGATTGAATTTCGATGTAGTTGATATCTTCCTATATCGTATGAATATTTCCAGATATGTTGTTCTTTTATGATTTTTAATTAGTGTACTTGTAGTGAGTAGTTTGCATTTTTCACTAAGTCTGACATATTTGCAAAAAAATAAATTAAAACCATCGCACATAATTATTAAGAATTATCAATTTAATTCATGTTTCTTAAGAAAGAATAGTGAAAGTAAATTAATCAATCACCTCAGAAAAAGACAGGTGGGCCTAAATGAACATACAAACATGAACACACATAGCAGTATTTCAATATGATGTTAAAAAAGTATATATTGTAAAGAGTATTTGCATTTATTTGTTCATTGCAGCCCTCTTGCTTTCAGCTGTGATGGTTTTTCTTTCTATACCCTTTCATGTTTTCAATTTCTAACAGTGTTTTCACAATCACCATTATTGTAATTAATGTTTCAATATCATATTTTTGCAAAGAACCTATTGTTTTGAAACCATAGTATATTATTTTAACTAAGAATTGATATAATCATCATTGTGACATACAAAGTTTTATTTCTCTCTCTGAAGTTTGCAAAGCCTAAGATTCTCTTTCAGAATGAAAATTGATGGCTTACGATCCAATATTTAATAAGTTTAACTGTGGATTATATCACAATGAATTTTATCTTCTGTTATTGCAGAATTAATAATACCATATGACAAATATCCATTGGATAACCCTTATGGAAAGATTGTTGCATTGATGAAGGATAAAGGAATGAAGGTGCTGGATGGTGTAATAAAAAATGTGATGACAATGTACGATAAACATAGGTACTGTGTCCTGTTGATATTATAGTAAGACATGGTAGTTGACAATTTGAGCTGCTTTATTGTAAATACATGTAATGGAGTTGTTCTTTCGAAATTGCCTTTCATAAATTTGTTGAGTGGATATTTTATAACTGGGTTTTAATTTATAAAAAAAATAATTGAGGGTATTCTTTTCCTACTTTCTCCTCTTGATTCTGTTTGATCACTTGTTTCATGGGCAAATAATTTTATTAGTAACTTGTAAATTTTAACTTGAGTTTTGCAGTGAAACCTTCCAAAATCCAATGTTGAAGCTTGCTTTGTGTTATCATCCTGTGTTCAGTTAGTGATAAGCTTTTTCTACCCTAGTTTGTATTTAGAGCCCAGTTTCAACTATGTAAAACTTATAGCATTTCTTAAGTACGAAGCATTGCGTCTTGCCATGAGATTCCGAAGAGTTACTCATCTGCGGAGTGACGGAACATTGGTTTTGCAGTTGATTCTGTCATGGTTAGACCTACAGTTTAACATCGAATCCAAACCATGGAATATTCTGGCATACACATACAATCAAAGCAAGCCCTTTAAAAAAATCCTGGCCCCACTGAAATATCTTTAAAAGTATAAAAAAGTACTTTTTGTTTAAATGAAACTGATTAAGTCACAGGATGTTATGATCAATGCTTCTACTGCTTTAGTGTTCCTTTATGTTAAGAATGATTATCAAATTTTTTTTGCATACACTGTTTCCTTTCTTTGAAGCATATTGCTTATGATGTTCGGGGTGCATAAATGATGTTGCTATGATATGTAAAATAGGGAAACAAATTACTTGGATACCATCCAGTCACCATATTTTGAACATTATTCTGATGTACTTCCACAACATCAGAGTTCCACAATGTTTTATCCACATTTGCATAGCGATTATCATTAGCACCTCTTCCACACACCATATTTATTTTTTATGTCCTTCTGTTCAAGAAACTATACCAATACTCCATACATCAAAACCAACATACATATGTTAAACAAACTTCACTCTGATTAGGTTCTTCCATAATTTTCAGTTTGTGATTTAGAATCCAGAAAAATGTTTGTTTCCCATTACTATTTCATACAACCATTTTCTGAAATATTACTGCTCATATCCAAAATAATATCTGACCCTTCTTGTTACTGTTTTTCACCAACCAACACCATTGCTTACTCCCTGGAAAGAAAGATCATTATTCCTTTCACTGGTCAAAGTAACATTTAAAATGCAAACTTTTCTGTTAAACATTACTGCTTGCAGTGCTTCTTCTTTTTATAGTCATAAAAAAATACTGTTCATTCACAGTTGACACTCTCTATCAGTGTCCTCTCAAGTAATTCAGTTTCCATAGATGATAGATGACTATGTATGCTTTCGCAGCAGTAACACTGTAGAAAAACTTCTCAAGATTCTAGCCATGTCAAATTTGAATTGTCTAGTAACATTTTGGAAGCTGGCCCATCTTCTTTTCCATTTTGGCCTCTATGGACCATATGGTTCTTAACTCTTGTGAGCTTTCTTTGTGGCTCGATATTCTTTCATCCTTGCACTGTGGTTGTCATTTCTTTCTTAGATCCATTTCATCCCAGATCCGGGGCACAGTGTTTTCGCTGTTAGTGTCTGGGGAGAATCATATGCATTGATCAATGTTCTGTATCTATCCCTGTTGTAAATGTCATTGAGGTCACTTTCCAGTTGCTTCAGATTTTTTCTGACTAGCCTTGTCCATTTTGCGTTAGTTGCTTTCCCTCTAGAGAACGTGTTGAAGATTTTGGAATCAAGTCTGTGATTGTGAATCTGAACTATGTGACCATACATTAATTTCCTTTTTCTCAGGGCTGTTGTAATGCTCTCCATTGTTGATATAGATCCTTATTATGCTTCAGTTTGTATTTTCCTTCTTCATTGATCGGACCCATGATTTTTCTCAAGATCTTGCATTTCTTTAGTTCCAGTTTTCTGTGTTCTCCCTTTCTAACCATTTTCAAGCTCACATACAGTGCTGACAGTCTAACTACAGTAATATAGTGCCTGAGTTTGAGGTTAAGAGAGAGGGCTTTTGATCCATACATGTTCTTGCAAATGTGGTATGTTCTCTCCAGTCTGGCACATCTGCTATTCATGGCTAAGGGCTCATTGATGTTTGGAGTTATCCATTCTCCAAGATATTTGAAGGCATTAGACCTTCATATCATTGCATTCACCAGTGGGATTAAGTTTGGTGGATTTCTGATGTTGGTGATGAACTCAGTTTTGTTTATGGAAATCTTTAACTCTACTTTAGTAGCTATGTTGTTGAGGAAGGATAGTTGGTGAATAGCTTCCTCCATGCTAGATGCTAGAGGAGAGAAGTCATCTGCAAAGGCCAGGAAGTTGACTAGTAGTTTGTGCTTCCTGTAACCGATCCTCAACCCAAAGTCATCTGTGTGTTTGTCCATTCACGAATGACTTTGTCCAATAGACAGTTAAAGAGGGTTGGCAACAATCCATGCCCTTGTCTAACACCTGTTGTAATTTCAAAGGACTTTGATAGTTCCCTTTGAATTTGACTTTGGGTGTAGTGTTATTTAGGGCTGCTTTCACAAGGTTCAAAGCTTTGCTGTGAAGTCCCAGCTCAGTGAGCGTTTGGAAGATGGCGTTCCTAGCCACAGAGTTATAGGCTTTCTGAATGAAGCTTGCCATGTAGGGAGAGAAACTGAGGTTCTTGTAAATGAGAATTGTTTTGAGATTTAGGATCTGTTCAGCACATGATCGTCTTCCGGAACCCAGCTTGATATTATCCTATACAAGAATCTAATATAGAGTAGAGCCTTAGAAATGATCTTTTATGACACAGATAAAGGGAGATCCCTCTATAGTTGTTTAGATCTGACTTATCTTCCTTCTTTTGAAGTGGGTGGATGATAACAGAGGTCCAATCAGTAGGTAGCAGATCTCAGATGTAAAATTTGTATTGACTCGTCATCGGCCTGATTCCAACATTCTGCAAAGATGCCATCTTCACCTGTTGCTCTATTGGATTTGAGTTCAGAAATGATCTTTTGGGTATCCTCCATGCTTGTTGGGAGGGAGTTCCATTTATTGACATTTTTTCCTTCAAATTTTAGTTAACCCTTTGGTTTCTCGGCATTGAGGAGGTTTTTAAAGTTGTCTGACAGAGCTGTAGAACAGTCCGCAGTGTTTAGTTACAACTCCCCATCCAGACCCCATAGATGTAGTGTCAGAGCTGAGTAGGGGATTATTTGGGATTTGAAAGTCTGGTAGAAATCTCCGGTGTTTTACTTCTGTAAATTTTTCTCAACTTGGTCAATGATGTTGCCTTTTGTTGTTTCTAATAGTTCTGGCAGTAATTTTCCTTGTTGTTATGAAGAACTTAGTTTTTTTCTGTGCTCTTGTTACAGTTCCATTTTAGCCATGCTCATCTTCTCTCTTCAATAGCCTTGTCACATGATGTTGTCCGGGTGTTTGTTCCTCTTGATAGCAAGGATAGTTTCTGTTGCTGCATCAGTAATTGTCTTCTGTATTTGTGGCCAAGTCTTTTTGTCCTTGTTGTTAGCTCAGGTCTTGGTGAGCGTCTTGTTACCTCTAGCTTGGCCAGGTAGAACCTCAGACCTTTGGCCTTGTTGCAAGTGTCTTTGTGAGTGGGATAAAATTAATTTTTATTAATGAAAGGTAAAGGACAGAGTAAATGTTGGCACCTCTCAATACCCTCACATTTTGTATTTCCTTACTGTTTATTTTACTAATGGACACATGTTCAAGCTGGAACTCTCCTATCATAGAGTTGGGACATCACCATGTTTGAAAGCTGTAGATTTGAGAACTAAATGATAGTTTTGTCATATTTCAATCAGTTACTCTCCATTCCTGTTAGTTCTTTTGTGTGCCAGATATTCTCCAACTATGAACTTCAACCTTCGTTCTTTTCTGACCTGTGTGTTGAAATCCTCGACTAATATAGTAGTGTGATGTTTAGGGATCTTGTCCATTGTCTTCTCCAAGTCTCTCCAAAAATTTTCTACACTTGCCATATCTTTTCTGTTAGACTCATTGGTAGGTGCATGGAAATTGACAATCATGTATGCTTTATTGAGAGTTCTTGAAATTAAGATAGGATAGGGAAAATAAACAGTTACCCGTCACTTACCACAGATGAAGGCAGGAGGGCGAGACACATAAAAGCACAAAAACAAACGAATTGCACTATATTTCGACTTTCCCCCTGCCATATGTCTCACCTCCCACATGACTAAGACTAAAGTCGAAATATAGTGCAATTCGTTTGTTTTTGTGTTTTTACGTGTCTCGCCCTCCTGCCTTCATCTGTGGTAAGTGACGGGTAACTGTTTATTTTCCCTATCCTATCTTATTTTCAGTGCCTCGCGGCAGTTTCTTTGTTTCCTTTATCCAATTATTGAGAGTTCTGAAGGATATGGTGGATGTTCTCCCATTTGGGGACAACAAGGAGGTTATGGAGTTGGTTATTTTGTTGCCGACTATGAAGCCTATGTCCAATGAGGCACATTTCTCATTACTCTCTAACATGGCTGCCCCTCGTAGATCCTGTAACTTTGTGATTTGAATGGTTCTTCATCTGTAAATATTAGGGCTTAGTTGTCTGTAAAAATTCAAAACTGTCTGTATTATTGTGTATTCAAGTTAGCCAGTAATGTTCAGGCCTGACAGTTGTTACGGTTGATGTTCATTTCTCAGTATGACTACCCTAATTCCACTTTTCAACAGTTTCTCAAAATCACATAATGGTAGATTCTCATTCCTTGTTCACATGACTGCTTTATCCTGAATAAACATAAGCTGTTCCATTCAATTCATATTCACCCATCTTCAAGCCACATTTTCTAGTTAGAGTTTTGCACAGTTTTCCATAGCACCCTAAGTGAATTCTGGAAAAGTATGATTTTGTGTCATAAAATAATGTGACAAAGGACAGGTACAAGTGATTTTTGTTTTTGTCGTTAAAATAAGCCAAATGGGATCAGATGCATAGTTTGAGACAGTGTAATAATAATATTGACATAGAAATGAGTCTTAGGCAATTAAAATATGGAAGAATAGGGGAAATAAATCCTTCACTTATCATAGATAAAGACAGGCAGATGCGAACACATTACACATTTTACAATATTTCAATAAATGACCTTTGTTATGTTAGAGGTAAGACATATGTCCAGGAAATTAGATGTGTAAAGAGTTTAGTTTCCCTATCCTTTCATATTTTAAGTATAACATATTGTGATGAAGTTTGTCCTGTATGGCTTAGAAAATACAGTAATTGTCATTCCTAATTTAATTTTAGACCAGAAGACATATGCCTTTATCTGGATGGAAGTAAAGGATCAACAGCCTTGCTACATATTCTTTATGCGTGCATGAAAGAAATGCATTTTTCGGGCCAGCTGACAGCATTGTTTGTAGCAGAAAAGGAGTATTTTCCAGAGGTTTTACAGTTTATCAGAGAAATTGCCACAAGGTAAGTCATCTATAATGTTAACATTTATTAGGCAGTAAAAAATTGTTAAAAAGTTTTACACTTATCTTAAAAAAAAAAGATTGAAAAGAGAAAGGAGAAAAAAAAGGCTGCATATTCTAAGAGAAACAACCTTGTGGTTATCAAATTTTAATTTATATAATGTGATCATAAAAAAACTTCTATGCTTCAAGCCATTTATTTTGGCTGTATGTCTTACATTTTTTAGTACCACCAATAGTGTGCAGTTGTGATTGGCATGTAGACTTTTTAAATAAAATTTTCTGTTAACTTTTAACAGAACCTTTTAAATATTGTTAATGTTGAATATAATTAATTTCAGATATGACACAAGTCTAGAAATTCTCTACGGGAATCCAGCCATTTCTATAAAATCTTTCTTTCAAGAACATCAAAATTTGAAAGTTTTTGTTGTTGGGATTCCAGGTGATGGTAAGAATAATAGAAATATTAAAAATAACTGGAATTAGGAGTATATCGACTTCTCAAAGAATTTCTTGCTTTATGCCTTCCTTTATAACTTTTTTTTTATTATTAAGTTACCTAACCGTCTTGTGCTTACAGATTGGTTCTGGCCATTCATCTACAATTGCTTCTTAAATATTTGTAAATGGAAACAAAGTCTGCTAACAACTGTTTCTCAATTCATTTAATCTCAGACGCATTTCCTTTATGAAATGGAGCATTATAAGTGATTGTAAATGTAAATACATTGTGATGTTAAGAAATTGCATTATTTGTATATACAACTAACTATTAACAGAGTGCATCCTACCTATAAATTTTGGATTTAACAGTTACATGTTGATCAGGAACAGATCTCTTTGCTTTCTTGTAGATTCCTATCTGTTGCTGTGGCTCAACATTGCTCCTATTATTTTTGTGGAAGTCACTATTTCTCTGTTTTTTAAATGGTTAAACTTTTAATCATTTTAAATTAACCCTTTGACTGCTGTTGATGAGTTTACTCGTCATGCTGCCTGCTGCCCCCGTGTGCTAATGACGAGTTTAGTCGCAGCCGCCGGTTTTCCCCTGAGCGCTGTTTACGAGTTAAGTCGCATCCGCCTGCCGCTGAGTGCTGATGACGAATATACACGTGCGGCTACCAGAGTCGTACAGCGAACTTCACGCCCCATTTCTCAATAGCGTTTCGCAGTTCTGGTCGCTAGCTTATCGTCTGAATATTTGTCTATTGGGAGCCTAGGTTTCGCTCTACAGTTCACTGTTCAACGGAAATTACATCAGTGTTCTTTGTGTCCTGTATTTTATAAAGAAAATGGCAAGACTTTGTGCATTAAGGAAGAAATCGTGGAGATTCTTACGAGGAGCGACACTGAGGATGAACTGCTTGATTTTGATGGAAGTGATAGCTTTTCCACAGAATCGGAAAGCTGTAGTCCTAAACCATACTCGTCAGCAGTGGAGACAATGCAGTCTCATGTTTCAACAAAATACGTTAGTTGTTCTCAATCTGAAGAATCAATAAATGATAGTGAAACGCCTACATAGAAATTACGTCTTGGCGATAAATCTGTCTGTAAAGAAAATAATTTTCGCCCAGTTAGTCACGTATTTGATGATACGCTATCGGGACATGTGTGTCAAATAGGGAATGTGCCAAGTATTCTGTTTTCGCATTATTTTTTACAGAAGAACTGATGAAATATATAGCTAATGAAAAGAATCAGTTTTACATAACCACTATGGAGAATACTCCAGAATCAGTGCATTCTCGAATATCAGAGTGGAAAGATACTGAATATGATGAATGCATTGTTTCATGGCTATTTGTCTTCTGATGCCTCGCATCAAAAAAATTTGAAAATTAGCGTATATTGGACCACAGATGTTCTAAATACTCCAGTTTTTAGTTAACTTGTCCAGATACCGCATTTTGTTACTCTGGTGAGGTTTTGTGAGATTTTGCCGGACCCCCCCCCCCCCCCCTCCATTTCACCTCATGTAATTCATGGACAGACACTTAACAGCTTTGAAATGTTGAAAAATCCTTTGAGTACTTATGTGGAACAAATTTCATCAAAGAAACAAAATTACATATAATTTGGTAATTACAAAGCGCAGCAAAACATTCAATCAACATTAAGATATTTTGGGAATCTACATCTACAAATATATTCCACAACCAAAATTTCAGTGTGTGGGGGAGGCAGCTTGTACAATTATCATTTTCAGGTGTTTTTTTATATTCGTGAATAGCGCAAGGAAAAATAGGATTCCTTTAACTCTCTGTATGAGTTTGAATATCTCTAATTTTACAGTCGTGGTCTGAATGCCGTATGTAAGTGCGGAAGTAAAATATTTCTAGCATCTTCTTGGAATCTACGCTCTTTAAATTTCAACAATAACACTCTAATACATTAAGGAACCTATGGAAAATTGCAGTGATATAAATGCGTATGCAAGAAAGAACAGTAAACTATTGAGGTAAATTTAAGAATCACGACGCTTTCGACATAAGCCGCAAAAATCGAGTAAAAACTACAATCAGGATATAATTATTAGTGACGAAAAATAGGGTTAATGTTTCAGTTTGATTCTACAATAATTTATTTGCAGAGAAACTATATAGTTGAGAGCATTTCTTGTGTATCAGCTGTGAGAGGTCACGCCAGGAATATTCAGCACTGGGCAGGTGGGGCAGTGCGGGCCCCTCTGTCCCCAGGAATAATCACTTAGCACAGGTAGCAGGCCTCAGCGTGGCAGGTAGACAATCCACCGTCAGCAGTCAAAGGGTTAATGATGGTGTGATGCTTTCTACCTACTTAATACAAACAATCACATTAATGCAATTTTTTTCAAGTTTTATATTGGTACTGTGTACTTCTTTCTCTATTAAGAGTTTCATAAAAACTTTAAGTTAGCATATCAAGATAATTAAGGATAATTTCATGCACTGTAGCCAGATTTTCTCACAAAACAAATAATACTGGATGGTTTGAGATTTTCTTATCCTGATCTATGGATCATTATGTTGTCATCTGTTTCTTGATAGTGTGGTATGTCATAAGGATACATGTGAAACTAAAAATTATTCTATCAAATAGTTAGAAAAGAATTAAATGAAAATTTTGTGCTCAATATCAGGAAAAAAATAAAAGATAGGATAAGGAATAGAGATACAAGATCTTAATGTAAAGTGCAAAATTTAAGCAGACTGGTAAAAGAAAGAAGGAAATATAGGAATGAACACAATGACAAGATGGATGAAAGAACAATGATAAAAAAAATAGCAAGAGAGAGTGTTTCCATCACTGGAAGAGACAAAGGGGAAGGTTGTTGAAACATGGGAATAAGTGTGTTGCGATAGCTTTGAAAGACAAATAAAAGAGAGGCAAAAAAGAAACTAGCTTTTGCCTACCAAGTAAAGGAGGAGAAAAAGGATGAAATAATTATAAATTCTTTCTCTTTCCACAAAGAACTTGCATATAAAGGAAAAGACATTATTCCTACATCTGTATCCTTAACAATTGTAAACTAAATGCAGGGGTGGCTCGTGGATGGTGTGAGCAGTGTGATGGCACCGGATGCCATCATAGAGCGGGTAGCAAAAATGCAGTGATAGATTGTACGTGTGAATAAAAAACCCAGCACCGTAATACAAATTAACCCTAAGCAAGAAAATAAATTCTGTGTATTAACCCAACTTGCGGTTCACATTATTTTAACACACTAATCATCAAGAAGAGTTTATAAATATAAGAGTTTCAGCTTTATGGATATGTGTATATCTCATAGAGTCAGTTCAAATTACTCAAATCAAAAAAAATCACAATACATCTCGTCATTAGTATCCTCCGATTCTGTGCCATGCCTCTCTTTTATTTGTCTTTCAAAGCTGTCACAATACACTTCTTCCCATGTTTTAGCAACCTTCCCCTTGCTCTCTTCCAGTGACGGATGTCTCTTGCTATTTTTTTTATCATTGTTTCTTCATCAATCCTTTCAATGTGTTCATTCTTCTATTTCCTTCTTTCTCATTCCTTTTTGGCTCTAGGTGCATGTGCATTGTTTGGTGAGCACTGAGTGAAATGAAAACTTTATTTTATTGTCAAAATGTTACTGCTGTTTTAACATGTATTCTGTGAGTATCCTGAATGTTGTTACTGAATGTTAGCTATTAAGTAACATGACGTTCATAACATAACTACTTGTTTTTGAATACATGATAACATATCTAACCTGGTCTAAAGAATATATGTGTAGCTCCGACAGTAAAAATTACCAAGTGACAATATTATTGGGTGTAGAATCATAGTAGAAACAGAATAGTTGGTTACCTTCATAGAACAGTATCGAGTATAGTTTTTATGTGTGCATGACTAGTATGCATGCATACAGCAGCAGTATCTCAGGCAAGTCTTGAGCTGATAGCAAAGCTTAATGATGTAAAGTCTTGCTCCTGTGGTGTATGGTGTGGAAAACCTCAAGTCATTGGAGGTTCGTCTGTATGGATTTTTGGATGGTTGAATTTGTGTCGTTCCTACAGCCAAGGATATGACAGTGGTAGGAGTAAACAAAGGTGTCCAAAGCAGAATTCTACCTTTTTAAGGCCACAAACCTTTTTAAGCCACACATCTGTCATAGGTTAAATTTGGTAATAGCAGATGCCACCCAAACATGAGTTAATTCGGTTTTCTTGTTTGGATTTCTTCAAAAAATATTTGTTCTATTCTCTGGGTCAACAAAGCAATGGGAAGTTATATTTAAGCATGAGGAATGCCTATCGCTGAAAAAAAGTATGCAAAATTCGATGGGAGAGTAAAGTTTCTAGACTCACTGCAGTTGATTCATTATCACTACTCTTCAGTTCGTGATGCCCTTCTGGATCTTCATGAAGCAGTGAATGAGTCAGTTGTAGCATCAGAGGATTTGATTTAGATCAAGGAGCAATTTGAGTTCATAGTTACAATATAGTTATATTATTTGTTATATTGAGATGATATATTTTCTCAAATAAATATTATATGCAAGGCTATTCAATCTGAAACTAGAGATTTACTAAATGTTTCTCAATTGCTGAAAAACTGCTCAGAATTCATGGGGGAAAAACTGGAGCTATTCATCTGCTCTGATAACAGCTAGAGAAATTGCTTCTTAGTCTGGTAAAGATTCTATTATTAAACCAGTCCAATCCCGAAGAAATAACAAATTATTAGAGTACAAGGTCGTAGATAAGACAACAACAGATCCCGAAGAATTTTTTTATCAGTGTGTTTTACCCTATGATCGATATAATTGTGATTGCATTAATCACTCAATTTACACAACTATCAATAATACATGACCCTTTTTATACAATATCAAAACAACTCCTGAAAAGTCTGGTTGGAAAGAGCCTGAGCATATTTAGAAATAGGTTGTGAAATGGCTGAGAAACTTTCAAGCCTGAAACCATCGATGAAGCTAGAAACAGCTAAACAAATAAAAGTTCTTCAACTTATGAAACAAAATAGCTGAAATGATATATTTCCAGATGTGTCACCAACACTTCAATTTTTGTTAACCATACCTGGAAATTATCGCTGAAGGAGATCTAAGATTTGGTAAATCAAAACTTATTTACAGTCAACTATGTCACAAGACAGACTGCCATATCTTACAATTTTATAAATAGAAATGATGTTGCCCAAGACTTGAATCATTCTAATTTAATAAAGAAATCTGCAAGTGCAAAAGCATGGAAGGTGGCAATCTATGCCTTTCACAATTATTTCATGTCTTCACTTGTTTAATAATTTTTTATAATTTTTTTAAAAAAAGCTATGTAAATTTGATATACGTCATGTGAGCATTGTGCGTGTCATAGAAGGTGAAATAAACCTTTCCAAACATATAGTGTTTCTTTTTATTGCTGTTGTTTCTCATTTATACCACTTCTTCACTATACTAATCTTTCCAAGGTCTGAGTTACACTATCTACCAAAAAGCAATTGGGACACCTGCAGAGGCAGATCTAGGAATTTTCCAAACCAGTACAAATACTGTGAGATTGTGGGCCCTTCAAACATTACTTGACTGCCCCCTTGTTGCCACCCTGAGTATCACTGCCACCCCGATTATCACCCATTGTTGCCCACCAGGGCATTAGTGGAGCTAAAAAGAAAAAATAAATTTTCTGCCCTTCAAAGGTGATTTTGCTACCTGGATCAAGTGCCCCAGTTTGCTCTCCCCCTCCCCGCCTAGATCCATCATTGGACACCTGTGAAGGTTGATATTTCAGTATGTCAGTTAACTCTTGTAGGCGCCATATGTTGCAGTACGGGGTAAAACCAGTTGACAAGGAGAGGGCACAATGTATAGAGATATTAGACTTCAATAAGGTGTAAAGTGGAAAGGTTAATGGGGGGAGGGGGGTTAACACTTTTGTGTAAACTGTGAACAATTAAGTTCTTGACCGGTGTGGCCTTCTGGTACCTTTAACTTTTAATAAGTCGGACTCCACGTATTCGTATCATAAACCCCAAATACGAAGGGTGTAATGAAATGAGTTCACTTGACACAGTTTTAAATCACACATTACTTATATTCTTGAAATTAATTTCACTTTTACAATATCGGTACCAGAAACATGGATAAAACATCGAACAACAGTTCCATTGAAGATTACAAGTTAAGCACGTTCATACGAGAAGACAACTTTAGTGAGTAAGAGTTACGGCTAGTTGGCATGTGCCGCAACTTTACCGCGTGGAGCCATGTGCTCCGCTGACTAGCGCGAAGTTACGCATTCACTTTCATGGTGGCTGCATGGCCTTTTGTAAGCTTTGCCAGGCCTATGATATCAGTAACTTTTTTCTTTAATTAATATCTCCTGAAGTACGAAATAGTTTAACTTGCAATTTCTACAAGGCCTTCATATGATCATACTCTGCTGTTTTAATTTAATTTAGCATTCAAAAGGGTTTCTATACGCTTAACATTGAAGTTGTAAGGACATAGACCGATACCGGGGTTGAGTATCGCCTAAGTGCCTTAACTTAAACTCTTGATAGCACCTCACTGTTCGATGAAAACTTACTGAATCTATTAATTTGCTTTGACCATGTTGCCAGGATATTCAACTAGAATGCTTAAGGTCGCCACAATATTTGATGACCTCAAATATTGAAAAGGTAGTACAATATCTACGGAAATAAAACAGTTCACTTTCCCAAAAATTCTTCAAGTTTATTTAAATGAAATCCAAAGTTCAAACAGCATTCTTAAAGTTGATTAGGCAAAATCGAACAATCGTTCCAAAAGTTTGAAGATTGTGGAGAGAAGATAAGACCGACCGACCCCTGATGAAGCTCACAAGTTCATGTTAAGAAAACAAGTGCCGCGCCCAAAGCCAAAGTTCCATGATGGCCGACCCGGTAGTACCAACCTAAATCCTGAGCTACCAACCTCACCAGCGCACACGCACTTAGCACGTCATGATAGTACAGCTTCCAGACCCGAAAAGATGTCGCCTCAACATGGCGTCATGTTATATACCCTCGCTGACGTCAGAGCCAAAACGCAGCTTTCCGCTACCACTCAGAAAATTTAGGCCGGAAATATCTCAGTAACTAAACAATTATATGAAACTTTAAGTGTGACAGTGTTTATACTTTCTTAATAGTGAAATAATGGATATTTAGTGATTAACTTTAAGCATCTGGTTTAAAAGATCTTAGCGTAGGAATGAACTATTTTCCTACCCTGGGGAATTACTATTGTTCTCGAAGCTTCTTTATTTCGTCATTTTTATAAAGCCACAATTTACACAAATAATATTATTATCACCGTGTTCTACCAAAATTCCTGAGTTTATTGGTGTAATTTTTATTAAGATTGGTGCAGGGAAAGTTTAATTACAAAGTGTGTAAGATTTACTAAAAAATGTTATTTCAGATTTAATTTAATAACTTTGTTTCTATTACTTTTATCCGAAATATAAAATTACCAAGAGGTTCTCTGAATTAAATTACGCATTCTGAAAGTTATCTCGTCTCTGTATCTGCTCGTAAACAGCTGTAAATAATTTCTAAGTTGACCACATGGTTGTAGTGAAAACTAAATTTTAAGATCTCTATAATTCTATTGCCTGGAATTACTTGAAATTATTATATGTGATATTAGATTTTTAGGTCTTCCCGGAAATCTACTTTTTATTTCGAAAGTTCTCTAGGATTTTGAGATAAAAAATGTTAAAAGTGAAGTGCATCTGACGAAGTATTAAAAATTGTTTTAAGTTATTTAAACGTTCAGAAACTACGAAATTCTAGTGAATTTATATTTTAATTGTATTATTACTTCCCTAAAATTACTTTATTCTGCTCGAAAGTGTGTGAAAACAGTGAAATGCCAATTATTAGAAATCTCTTGTGAGTTGAACTGGATTATTATGGATTATCATTTTTAAGGTTAGTAAAAGGTGTTAATATTATTACAGAAAATTAATTTAGTTGGTTTATTAAATATTGAGTTACTTTCTTGCTCGTAAATCGGTTTAAAATGACAAAATACTTCCAAAGTAGAAGCTCATAATTCCAAAGTTGTATTATTAATGATTATTTAATTTTCGGTTGATTTAAAGTTTATTTATTATTATACATAATTTATATCTGGCATTTAGCAACTACTAAAAGTCTTTACTGCACTCAAATTGGCTTAGAAACTGTGAAGTTAACTTATAGCAAAATTTATTACTTGAAACTGAACTTGAGTGATTTAACCTATTTCCTCCCAAACTAATGTTTTCTTTCTGTTATAGAAGGTTTACTTTAGGGCTTTTATTTACTTTTGAATACTTTTACAGTTCCTAAAAGGGTTTATTTAGTTTGTTTGGTTACAGTATCATCATGCTATATAAAGCTTCGCTCTCATAACCTGTACACGAAATGAAACTATCTTTTACTAAAGCGTGAGCTTTTCCTCCTAATACCTAAAGGTGAGAGGCTAGAACTTGCTAAAATTCTAAGATGCTTACAAAGTCTCTTACGTCACCGCTGTAACAACAATTAGCGACAATCTATCTTTAAAAACTTAATTATCTGGCAATTGCTTCAACTTTTTGCCGAAACCATTATATATTCGTGATCCTCTTAATTTAGGCTATCTACTGATATAAATTTCTCAATTGTATTCCTTTTAGTTTAAAAGTTTATTTTTTTTTTCTTTTAATTAAAACTGCTAGTTAAACTTTTACTATCAAAATATCTGGAACAGTGCTGACTATAGCTGGTGGTAAAAGATCAACTGTGACTTCACTCAGTTAAAAGTTATCTCGTATCTTAAATTTTTGCTTTTCTAATCGTGTGTCTCAAAACGTTAACAAACCGAATTATCTCTTAAAATAAATTTTTCCCAATATAATTAATACACTTTAAAATGATTCTTATGATGAGTTTTCACTGTGAAAATGAATGCAGAAGAATCCTTTCAAGTTGACAATTACCTTACACAAAATTTCTAAGTCCAGCATAAGCGACTTCAGAATCGATCTGTATTTCACTGCTGGGGGGGTGGCTAGTGGGAGTGCTTTTGGTGAACTAACGGGTGCCTTACAAAGGGCATGATTGTGGACTGCTATCTCAGTCTAGCTAAGCAACTTCAGAAGAGGTTAACAGAGACAAATCTACAATTGTATTCTTCCAGCATAAATGGAAGATTGATGTGGATTGTGTCAATGTTGTGGCAAGTGCTACAACTGAGGTGGTGTAACTGGACACTGGTGCAGTTGAAATCGGTTCTGAGGAGTGAAGAGTCAAGGTTTATATCATTGTGCTCTGAAGGATGTAAATTTGTTCGGCATCTACCTGATGAACTGCTTTTGTCAGAGTGTATAGTGGCAACTATAAATTCAGTGCGGGTAGAATAAAGGTGTGGCACTGTTTCACGGCCTTCAGCATAGGACCACTGGTGTTTGTCTATGTTAGCATGAACACAGAGGCCTTTTGTAACATTCTTGATGCCCAAATGCTCCCAACAATGTGGCATATTCTAACAGGGTGGCAACCCCTGAACAAACATTATGGACAGGTGTCCAATTAGTTTTTAGTGGATAGCTTATTACAAATATATAAAGACTATCTACTGCCCACTGCTTTGCTCGCATCAAATTCATAATGTATTCAAATCCCACAGGAACTGTTTGTTCGGTCAGGATAAAGGTAGGTATCCTTTGTGTTACTTTAAATTTATTCTAATTCGTTTAGGTGTTTTAGGGTAAAACAGTTACATATATCCAAGCAAACAAACTTTTTATATTTTTAATATTAGTATGATGTAAATAAATATTTTTTTTCAGTCTCAATCACAAATAAGAGATTGTGCATTTGAGGTGCGACACCACTTTAAAAACTTGCTGCGTCTGCCCCTAACTAAATGTACTGTTTTTCTCCCATTATTTCACTTTAGACACTCATCAATTTTACCTTTTCTTCACATTTACCTCTCCTTTCTGTATCTGCTAATATTACTACTTAAATTAAGATAGTTGAAATCCTATTTAGCAAACTTGGTGTTCTTGAACTAACAGAAAATCTGACATGCACAGCCATATCTTTAAGTATATTACTATTATTCCATTTGTCAACCATAAAGTTACCATTACCCCATATTTACTTAAATTGACAGCAGAATCTTGTGACATTGTCTTAGTGGTTGACTTGTAAATTGAATCCTCACGCCATATTGTTGACTGAAGTCTAACTTTACAAGATTATATATCAAGAAACGTAGACTTAGCACTTTTTTCCAGTGGAAAAGGGAGAAAAGGTCATTAGGATTTATTTGCATAGTATTGCTTTTCCTTGAAAGTTTGCAGCAATGAAGAAGTTAAAAATAATCACAAAAGTGAAAAATAATTAACAGAAAAAAAGATTACTCAGATGCAGTAATATGTAAAAAGTTGCAACTAACTCAGTGGGTACTATATTCAAAGGCTTGTTGATGTTTTTTGATAATCATATTCAGTAATAAAATTTGTAAAAGTAATTATTTGGTTAAAAATAATTATTTCGTTAAAATTAAGTTACTTCTCAAATAATACAATCTACCGTTAGATGTATGAAGTTATAACAAGTTTCTTAAAATATTTTATGATATGAAATATTACTCACTTTGATTAGGGCATATTGATACACTTTTTCCTCATTCTGTGTGATTCATACAAAAAACTTTCTCCTAATGTTTTTTTCTTAAATTGTTACCCATGAGTTATTTATTGCCTCCCTTAGCATAAATTGTTTATACTTTTATGTACAAGGCTTTCAGTAGAGACATGAGAGCTGGCATAGCTGAAATAAGAAGGGGAGGGATGCAGATGTCGTTAGTAGCCCAGTAATACTGTTTGTTCTCTCTTTTTTTGTCATTGCAAATGATGGAAGCATATATTACTGCTTATTGTTTTGATCATATCATTGTTTATCAAATTATGTTGGATAATTTTTTCATCATGAGACAACAGCACCTGTGCACTGACGTCGCGTGGGTAATCATGAGAGTGAGAGGACATGTGCCCAACCTGTGATAGAACTGGATTTTTCAGATGTGGAGCATTTAATTTATTGAAAATGTTGTGTTGCCAACTGTCTGTGAAATATGGAACTATGTTCTATGTGATTAGCATATCTTTATTTGTGAAATGTCTATTTTGTGAGATGGATATTGAGAAACAATGCAGCATTTGCCTTGATGACTGTGGAAAACTGCTTAAAAACCACAATCAGGGTGGTCGGTATGTGGGGACCAGGACTAAACCTGTTCCTATTGTATCTCCTTGATCAAGGGTAGTTTCACCTTATGGCCCAGTCATACTGGCGGGTCATTGAATGTTGTTTAAGTACACTCCCTTTAATTTTATTTTTAACCCTCAAAAACTCACATTTTTAAATTTTTGTAGTAATTGTGGTGGTTTCTACATATCAAATGAAGGAACTTCTTTCATTTTTTGTTAATACAGAAAATTAAGACTTTTATTATTTTATTAAATATTTGTTGTATTTATCCCTTTTTAGATGATTCTCAGCTGCAAAAAATTACATTGGAACAATTGTCAGGAATTGAAATCGTTTGTCCTCTGCAAGAATTGAGTTCTCCAGAAATCTGGACTTTCATTAGGTCCTTATACCTTCCATATTGCGTCTTGTATGATAGGGGGTAAGCATGTTTGTTTATTAAATACACTATCCAACTTTTTTAACAGTTTCTATAATGTTTTAAGTTGCCTTATGCAATATGTCAGCCTTGCTTTGCTTCAGCTAGTCTTTAATAAATATTAATATATTGTTGATAATTGAAAATTAAAATGATAGAATAACTGGTAACTAATTTGCTGTTGAAATCTTGCTATAGGAATATTGTGTTGATGTTCAGAAAATATCAGTTAAAAAAAAAGATTTTACCTGCGATGATGGTTGCCATATGACTATTGTACTGATTAATCAAATATTAGATGTTTTTATTTAATACCTTGATGGTAGGGGACATTACATTTCTTAAATGTGTTATACCTACCCTGCGTATAAACTGATTCTGTGTGCTGTTGTCACCACTCTCATAGGCCATCATTTCAAAGAAGTTTGAATGAAAGCATATGTTCAAGTTGGGATACTCAATGGGTGATATGGAATCAAGGAAATATAAAGCAAATATGTCATAGGTGTCAAACTCAATTTTGCAGAGGGCCGTATATTAAATTTAGAATGTGTAGGTGGGCCAGATTCAAATTAAAAAAATGTACTGAATTATTATAACATTTTATCTATTTAATTGTATAGTATATAATATACGGTTGTTAAAAATCATTGCGATCGCGGGCCGTATTGACAGGGCCCGGGGGCCGATTGCGGCCCGCAGGCCGTATCTTTGACATCATTGAAATATGTGGAGTTTATGGTTTGTGATTGGTATTTGTTGGTCCCAAACTTTTAAAGTCATGTGGATTTTATTTATAGGGTGGGGATCCAGAGTTTTTGGATTGCGAAACGGGTAGTGGATTGTTTAAGAACTGATGTGAGCAGTCAGAAGATTCTTTCTTTAAACAGCTGGTAACTGGTTACATCCGTATATGAATTTTTGAGGGTTATGCAGTTGATATATAATGAAATACTTTGGCATGTATATAATATGGAAGAGCAAGTCAGAAGTAAGCAGTTGATATGGGATGTGTGTTACAACCCCATAATCCACTTTAAGGCAACATACATTGTTCATAGTACACAAATTCCTTCCTGTGTAACACATAGTACTTCTTGGCTTGTATCCAGACTACCCCTTCTTCACGGATGATTAGGGTTCGGATCTTTAGGACAAGTCATATTTTTTCCTGCCTTCTTTCTGAGCTGAAATGCTGAATTTAACACTGATTCAACATTTCTGAGAGTATTTCAATGTATTTTATATAGCATATAAATGCAGATTCAGACCATTTTCCTAATTTTGGTCATATTTTAAGGAAAAATCTGGTAGTTTTTTAATAGTACCATGAATTCACTAGATATAGATGAGAAGAAATTAAAATAATCATTCGCAAAACTGTGCTTCCACTATACAGGCGGGGGGGGGGGGGGGGGGGGGGACTAATTTTTAACTGTGGTCAGGTATCACCAATCAAGTTATACGTTATTGTCACTCTCTATACATTAAGTTCTGCCCACCTTTTAATCTCGACAATGCAGCAGAAGCATGTCTGTGTCATCAATTAATATCTCAATGAAATATCCTCAATCATCGTTAAATCTGCAGTGGGTCAGCAAGTAGACCTACCACCATGCCGAATTTTTTTTTTTTTTTTTGAAAGTGCGAAGTTATGTAAGTGAATTTAGAGAGGAGTATTTTAGTACAGACGAAATGTTCTGTTTTGTAAATTATCTGAAAATAAAGTGATTTAAAATTTAATTTCCCAATGGTGCAGCGAGTGCAAGGAAGCAAATTATGCTGTCTACATGAAAGAGACACCACTAGATAAAATAAATTATGTATAATTGAGCATGTTTTGATGTATAGTAAATTTAAATGTGTGTTCATATTTTGTCATTTTTATGTCATATTCCCCCCATTTTTAAGATCATATTTGCATGCATATTTCTCTATTTTTTTTTTTTTTTTTTTTTTTTTTTTTTTTTTTGGCCGTAAAGATCCGAACCCTACTGATGATATATCTTTTCTCTATACTTGTGAGATGAGCTAGTGTCAATTAACTTGAAAGCTATCCTGAGCTATTGTGTTGATAATGAACTGCAGACATTGGTTTCTCTTCAGTATGAATATTTATCTTACCTGAAAGAGATAATGCACAGCAAAAAAAAAAGTGATTCAGATTATCCGAGACAACATTTTCCTGGTCTAGGCCCTGTAGTTTCTGCCTTTGCTTCTGATGGTGATTTTTATTGCCTTCTACAGTTTTTTTTTTTTTTTTTTTTTTTTTTAACTTGTGGCTTTACAACTTGTTGAGGTCATTAGAGAGGGAGAGGACTGGGGACAAAGAATGGGAAGGAATTTGGCCATGGCCTTCTTGAAGGAAGCATCCCAGCATTCACCTGGAGTGGTTTGGGGAAACCATGGAAAACCTAAATCTGATTCCCGGAGGTGGATTCGAACCGGTGTCCTTCCAAATGTGAGGCCAAAACTTTAACCGCTCACCCACACTGCTCAGTTTCTGCTGCAGTTATTCTATCTTCTACAGTTATTCTATCAATTTTACTAATGCCTCTTTACAATTCACTCCTTGTTCTACAATCCAATTACTTTATGGCAATCCATTCCATTCACTTCAGGTGCAATCTTTCTTGCAATTTGCTCATACAGTGAATAACTCACAGTGTGACCTAACCTAAACAACCAGCCAAGCTGAAAACTACAAAACATATGAACTGTACAAATATTTAAATCAATTTAATGGGTGTCATAAACATCCCCAATAATGTTCTCCTGTTGATAAAGGACTAGAACTGAAAATTCCTATATCATGTGTGTTTTTGTCTTATCTGTGTGTTCACACCCTGCATCCATCATCAAAGGTAAGTGGTGGTTCATTTCCATATCATAATTTGTGATTCTTTTTCACTGTTTAGTGCGTTTCATTTCATTGTTTATTAAATCAGTTATAATATATACATAGAACTGGAAATCTCTATTATGCGTTACCGAACTGATGAAATACGTAAGCATGTACAACCTATACTACACCCAACTGCTCCAATCCCTCAATTTTAAAAACCAACTGTAGCTCAGTATTCGTCGTCCTGGTCTTGAGTCCATTAATCTAATCCATCACTGTGGACATGACTTCCTATGTTCCTTCCTTTAAATGTGCAATTTTCTTCTTAAAATCATGCCCCCTGCCCACTGCACATTCTTCAGCAGATCACCCAGCCTCATGAACATTTTGATCCACAAATACTCACCTTATGAGTCTCCAAAACTGCTACACTGATCCTTTCTGTGCAATATACTACGTTGTAAAACTTACAGCATGCACCCAGTCGCCACCACCTACATTAATCCAACCAAAGGGAAAACATTTCTCATCATTCATTGGACATGCCACATATACTATTCCTCACATCATACATCAATTCATCTGTCTCTACCAGTTCAGTTATAGGCCACAGCACTTTTCATCATAAGGAATGGCCCCAGGTAAATGGCTTTCATCAATAACTTAAACCAACAGTCTGAACAACTTTAATAACTGTTTTACAGTGAGAGCTGCCAGAGTCTCCCCACAGACCACAACATCCCCTGAACTCTGCAGATGGGATTAGCTTAGTAGCATATCCTTGATACCAGGAATCCCCGTGGGCTTAACCTCCAATAAGACCCTTCCTGTAGTATTCACTACTTTAAAAAAAGTAAAAAAATTGTGCATATTTTGATAGTTTTTAAAAAATTTCTTTGGAAAGTATAATTTCAAAAATAAATGACATGACTTATTTTCCTTTTTTTTTCACTTACTATCATCATCAACAACAAAAATTGTCACATGCTTATTGACATATTTTGTGGTAACATATATTTCATGTAAACTTTGTGTAAGTAATAAAATATAACTGTTTTTACCCTCTTGTAAAAACACATAATAGATTTTGGGTTCTGGTAACTACCCTAAAGAACAAAGCATAAAAAAAAACATTAATTACCATGAAGATTTAAAATATATATATATATATATATATATATATATATATATATATATATATATATCTTTCTTTATGGTTGTTTTGACAAGTTAAAATATATTGAATCATTTTACACAGTGTTATGTATTACACAATGACTAGCCACAAAGCCTGTCAAAAATTATGGGTTTAATGGAGTGTTCTGGCATTTAATTTCTTTTTAGTTGCTTACCGAAATAGAATTGTTCTAAAAGATGCTCAGTGTGCTGTAATTTCTCATCCCTTATGATGTAGCAAAAAGTAACAGTTGTCAACTTGGTCCAGGTTGCGTTTCAGTCTAACCACAATCTCCGCCAATAGTGCAGGTAGAAAATCAAAGCTTCAATCACATGCGAATTAATATATTCCCTGTATCGCATATCAATTTCATCATGCATCGCGATACAAATTTGATCCAAATTCTTCACGGTTTCTTACATTTTTCTTATTGTCTATGATGAAGATCAGGTTTTAATGCCTGATACAGCTTACATCCAGCTGAAATAATGACCCAAGTGAAAATGAAGGATGATAAAAATAAATCTTGACAACTTATGCCATGTAATATTAGTTTTAATTGTGGTTTAGGACGCATAGATCACGATCAATTTAGAACTTTCATTCAAACTAAGTAATGATTTCAGTAAAAAAAGTAACTGATAATTAATATGCCGTTCTAGCATTACATTTCTTAGCAATTACGTAAATAAATAGAATTGTTATAAAATAAAGCTCAATGCAATTCCTAGTGTCTTACCCTGTAACAAAAGGTTTTCGTTGCTATCCTGATTCAGGTTGCATTTCAACCTAACCATGTACTAAACTTGCCGCCAGAGGAAAAATACTTCAATCACAAGCATATTAATACATCTACTATATCGCATTTTAGTGGTAATAATGCACCATGATATAAACAAAATCAAAAATCTTTACGGGTTCTTCCATCTTCCTTTTTTATATTCGTGATTCAGATAGATACTAACACCTTTGACTGGCTGACACAGTTACATGTGGCTGATATATGGCATCAGTAAAAGCAAAGGAAAATAAAAATAACTTATGTCATTCCACATTATATTAGTTTTAATTGAAGTCTATGCTGTATAGATCATGATCAGTGTGGAACTACTTTCGTTAAAATGAAGTAATGATTTCAGTAACAGAACAGTCAAGAAAAAAAAATAATTTTTAAAAAAAATTAAATTACTCATGCCCTCTGCTGTAACATCAAGTAACGACGTCAAATAACAATCTATCAAAACTGCTGCTAACATTGAAAAAATTAGAGCTTTTATCTTACATTTTTGTGACCAAAGATTTTAATGAATACTTTTACATAAAACGAATATTAAATAAATCTAAGCAACAAATAATTATTATGTCGATTTAAATGCAATACATTCTTTTATTTCAATATAATTGTAAGGGAAAATGACTCATCACTCACCAAAGTTGAAGGCAGCAACGAGAGAAGAACATATATAATGAACACATAAATAAACTCAATATTTCGGTTATACAACCTTATTCATGATGGAGAAAATGAGTCATGAGGCATGTAGCAACCCTCGGCGTGTGCACACCTCCCGAGCCTCGACTCATTTTCTCCGTCATGAATAAGGTTATATAACCGAAATATTGAGTTTATTTATGTGTTCATAATATATATTCTTCTCTCGTCGCTGCCTTCAACTTTGGTGTGTGATGAGTCATTTTCCCTTTCCTTACAATTATATTGCCTAAAGCAGTTTCCTTTTTCCTTAGTTTAATTCTTTTATTTCAGTGTTCTGTCAGTTAATTTATTCATGGATGCTTAGAAATGTTATTAAATAACATGCATAACCAAGCACAATGGCGTATAGCATGATATCACTGCGCAGTATCATAGAGAGATGTCACGGCGTGACAGGTAACGTCATAGATGACCAAGAGTTGCTTATTGTCATATTGGATAAACAGTTATGCTTAATTTCAGCTTCTTGTATTAGCACCACCTATAGAATAAGTATAAAGCAAAAATGTCTCAACATTGTCAAGCATTTTAATAACTAATGTATAGATTTTAACGAAATACATACCTTTCATTATAGTGGGTTTGCAATTTTAATTTAAAAATAAAATATATTAAATTATCACACAGAACATAAGTAAGTAATGTTGCTTCTTAGCTTGCTACAATGGTGAACTCTGTGAGCAGAGAGTGGAAACATCTCAGGCCTTCACTGGCCTGCCAAAGATAATTGGGCAGCGTAGCATGTGACAAAAATCATCACTTAACTGGCCTTCTTTTATATAATAGTTGCACACATAATTTTGAGCAGCCTGGTGGCTCAGTGGTTAAGGCACTTGCTTTCAGGAGTTCACTGCTCTGGGTCTGGATTCAAATCCTGGTGGGGGCATGAATTTTTTAGAATTGTGTTTGATCACATGAGCCATGGCAGATAGTTCTGTGGTACCGATTCCACGTTTAACTTTAGGCCGCAGAGGAAAGGAACTGGTTATCCTACCTCTGACACAATGGCTTAGTAAGCCTCCAGGAGAATCCAACCAACCTTAGTTTTTTGCATATAATTTATAATTTTAATATATCATTCTTATATTTTATTCATATTTTTATCATCTATTTTCAATATTTTCAACAAATATAGTTCCCTGTAATTATCAATTTAGCATTTCCCTGCTCTCCCCCTTCACTACCACCATAGACTGCCACTCCTCCCACTTCCTTTGTTCCCTTGGTTCCCCATTAACATCAAATGGGTGTGTTGATGTTATCATATCTAATCTCCTCTGAGGTTCAGTTCCAAAATATTCATCTTTTTTGTTTGTTTGTGTTAATAGGTGATATGATACATATATTTACAGATGCTTGTATTATGTTTTCAATTTATATCCTCTATTCTTGTTAGAATATGTTTAGTTTTGTTTATCATGCTTATACCACATATTAAAGTATACATGTTTTATTTACAGGTACTCTTCAGTTAGATGCATGGTAAAACAAACAGAACTTCATTAACAGCACAATTTGACCTTGATGGATGAAGTTTATATTTAAATTTTATACAAATTATTTCTGAACGTGATATTACTTATTCTTCTGTAGTATTTTTACTAAGATATCTGTATATAGGATGGAATTGATAATATATTGTGAAATAATCATCATCATTTTTTAACACTTTCACTTTTGCGGTTTGTTCGGTGCATCCTCTACCAAGACTATCCTTATTTTGAAAACAAGATTCCCTTTACTATTAATTTGCTAGGCCTATGATTGTTTTTGATTGGCAGAGGGTTTGGGGAGGGGGGGGGGGGAGGGAGTGGATGTGTTCTCTATGAAATTTGTAACTTGAGTTCTACGAGGTGTGATCAAAAAGTAACAAGACTTTTGAAATGGTGCATGCTGTATCTTGTTTATTGAGTTGATTCTTTTTTTGTATGTTGGTAGCACCATCAGTAACATATGTGTTAATTTTTGGGTAGCTGCTGTTTTCTTGTGCTGCAAAATGTTGGATCAGAAAGTTTGTACAAAATTTTGTGTTAAAAACCGGATTTAAGTGCTGCGAAGCATTTGGAAGTAGGCCTTTGGAGACAATATTATAACCAAGAGTTTATGTATGGTGCAAATACTTTCAGCAAGGATCAGAAGATATCTAAGATGAGGCCATGAGCAAAATGCAGAAAAGAAAAAAATGACACAAACTTTTGAGAGACAACTTGTGGATTTGGCACCAAGAAAAAGCACCGCCGCAAACTGCTTTGCTTATCCAACAGTTCTTGGTGAAACAGGACACCACTGTGATGCCAAAACCACCCTTTTCTCCAGGTATGGCACCCTGGACTTTTACCTATTTCCGACACTCGAAAAGATGCTCAAAGGACAATGTTTTTCCACAATAAATGAGACAAAAGTGAAATTGCAGATCGAGCTCAAGATCATATGCAAAAAGGTATTTCAACTTTGTTGGCATAAGTGTATTATACCAAAGGGGGTTACTTTGAAGAGGACAGTATAAAAATTTAAAATTAAATAAACCCTTTGTGAAAAAAAATAAAAATTATCCTTTTGATCACACATATATCACCGAGCGTGGTGGGTGAGTGGTTAACGCTCTGGCCTTGCATTCGGGAGGACGGCGGTTTGAATCCCCGTTCGGGCATCCAGATTTGGGTTTTCCATGGTTTCCCCAAATCACTCCAGGCGAATGCCGGGATGTTTCCTACAAAAGGCCATGGCTAAACTCCTTCCTATTCCTTGTCCCCAGTCCCATCCGACCTCTAATGAAAAAAAAAAAAACACACACATATATCATAAATGTATTTTTGAATGGAAGCTTTCCCAGTGTATCAGATGTATAAAATGTTCTCATGTCTCCCAACACAGCAAGACCACATCAAATTGACATGCTTCCCTGGTGGGGACTGTCCCAGCATTATCCTAGGTGATTGTGAAAAATTGCCTAAAACCATAATCAGGACTATGGTATGCAGGGGCTGGGGTTTGAACTTGGGTCCATCGTACCTCACCGATCAAGTGTGGTTGTCTTCAACGTTAACAGCCACACTGGCAGGTCATTGTGAAATAATAATAATAAAAAAAATGTAGACCATTTAAATTCATTGCGTTAGCACACCTAGTCAACACAGTAAAATTTAGGGCCTGTGCATTTGTTTGCTAACATTGACTGACTGCTGTTATACCATCTCAATTACAATCTTTCTATTTTATACAAAATGTACTTACAAAGTTTTAACTGATTGACCTCCCAGCTTTATATTGCTTTAAATGTCTTTTTTTTTTTTCATTCCAGCCCTCGTTTTCATGTTTTTTTTAATTTATTTATGAGTGAAAGGATGCAGGCTAATTTGAAAGTTATATGGCACAATCTGACTCTGGGTTTCATAGTTCATATATTGTACAATCAATTTAAATGGTGTTTAGAGTTAGTATCTAAAGTCTGAAATACATATTATTCAGATAGTTTTTTATCTCATTACAAATTTTATTTAAGGTAAGTGCACCTGTTGCTGAAATATTAAGAATTTATTTTTCCATCTTTGATACCTCTGACCATACTACAGACAGTTTCTTCATATTGAATATTTCTATTCCAATATGTATAACAGTTTCTTCTAAAGTGTAAGTGCAAACATATCAGTACGTAACTTAAAAAATGAACCTCTGCATTTTCTTATAAAGTCAACACTTGGAATTATACAGGCTCTTAATGACGACAGATTTTGCACCTACACTAGGAACAAAAGCTGACCAAGGGAAATTGAGAGGAAATCTTATAGCAGTCCCAGACCCAGATGTTGTGAGCACGTGAGGGATACTGCAGATTCAGATATATAACTCTACATTAAGTCCCTTTGTAAAAAATTAATATATATATATAATGCATCAGATACTCTTTCAATATCCCTTTTCAACATCTGAGGTGCTAACTAAACGGTGGATTTCACTATTTGCCTACAATATAGTATATGTAATTGCAGGCTCCTGAGTATGACTTTGTATGTATCCTACACTGCCACTGTTTGTCATTCTTAGGTTCCTACCACCATGTCAAAGCATATGAAACAATTTACAGTTGTAAATAGCAAGAAAGTTCATTTTGTTTATGATTACAGATCAGTTTTCAGTGAAGAACATAAATTTGACACCCCTGAAAGTGGGTCAAATGTACCGGGGCCCGCCCGGCTGATGGGGGGCCTGACCACTGGCTATAGGGGCCCTCCGCTCGACAAAAGTTATAGAGCTAAAAAAAAAAAAAAAAACGCCAATTTTGGTCTGAGGGAGGGCCCTAACTGATAAATTGGCCAAGGGCCCCCAAATGCTCGCATCACTGCTAAGAAGCTTACCCTGGGCCCCAAAATCCTAGCGCCGGCCCTGCCCTGAAATTTTAAGGAACACCCAAGATATCAGTTACATATATTTGACACAGAGACTATCTATAATAGAAAAATTCTTCTTATTAAAACTATTAAACCATTCACTTGTTTATTTCGTCATGTTCACATTTATATTCACTAGAAAGTAAAACAAACTTACATTAACTTACTGTTAAAATACTTCCAGACTTTGTGATTTCGCTAACAAGATAAATACTTCCGATTATGGTAAGTTCTCCATCGACAGAAGAGACCATCACCAAACACATGGACCCGTTTGGATTGACAAAGTAAACCTGACAGTGTTGTTGGTTTGGTTCACAGCTTTCTGAATCATCATGTCTCCTTAGATTCTAACTGATAAAAATTTCATGTGGACTACAGGTATACTATAAGAAACAGATACTCTTACCTCATTGACCAAGAGTCATGTTGACAGTACACAAATCAGCGAGCAAATTGCTGTTTTGCAGTTGCAATAATCAAATGTCAGCAGAACCTTAGTGCTCTGCAATTGACTGTAAACAGGGTGTTTCAGAAATGAGTAAACAATCTTCTAAGAGATGTAAAGAACATACATTTAAGAATCATACAATTCACATTCACAAATTCCCTTTTTGCAGTATATGATGTTGATCATCAGACTTATCATGCCTAGATTGTTTTTTGTGTGACATAGCCTTGATATCAGTTATTATTAACAATCTTACATGTTTTCAACACCTGTATCTCGCACATATCTCACACATGGAGGAAATTTTTCTTTGAAGAGCATCTCCTCAATGTGACACTTTGCATGGCTCTGTCTTACCCTCGGTCTTATAGCAGCTACACAAGGGAAATTTATGACAAATGCATCATTTTGATGTCACTTCCAGAACTAACCATTAGGCATGTGAGCAGTAATGTGTAACACAAATGCGGTGGTGTTTGTAGAATACTAGTGCAGTCAAGAGCACAGACATTTTGCACCTTCTGGGGTGAGTGTTTTCTGTCTGGATTCCTGACAGTCGAGGCTATTGACCAGTTTCTTTGGTTTTTGGTTGTAATGTTTCAAGATCTTTACAGCTTAATATTTTTGTATCTTATATATATAAATAGACGTTTGTTTTCATTTATTTCACTTTTCAGCCACCACTACAAAGCACAGATCACTGGTCCTTGTGTGTGGAAGTAGCATGCAGTTTCCTGTCATGCACAACGTAGGCCGAATGTCGATTGCTGTGGGGATGTGGGAGATAAAATGATTAAAGTTGGCCAATGCAGGGCGTTTTTCATATTTTGACCAAAATTTGCGTCTTCTTATACCTCTCTTTCCTGCCACAACTACATATCATAGACCATTGGTGTTTGTGTGTGGTAGTAGAATCGTGTCTCCTGTCGTGCACTATGGTTGTTTGATGTCAGTAGCTATGGGTGTGTGGGAGTTATGGGGGTTGAAAGTGGTCGACCTGCGGCAATTTCATATTTCTGCCCAAGACGCATGTGTCATGGTGTATCACTTTTCAGCGAAAACTATCTATTGCAGATCACTTGCGTTTGTGTGTGGTAGTAACACAGAGTCTCCTTTCGATCACAACATCGGCAGAATTTCAGTAACTGTGGTAGTGTGGTATATATGGTGGTTGAAAGTGGCCAATCAAAGAAATTTTCGTATTTCGACGAAAAACGTGTGTACGTATATGTCACTTTTCTGCCACAACAACATAGCATAGAGCATTGGTGTTTGTGTGTGGTAGTAGAATCGTGTCTCCTGTCATGCACTATGGTTGTTTGATGTCGGTAGCTATGGGTGTGTGGGAGATATGGGGGTTGAAAGTGGTCAACCTGCGGCAATTTCATATTTCTGCCAAAGACGCATGTGTCATGGTGTATCACTTTTCAGCAAAAACTATCTCTCGCAGATCATTAGTGATTGTGTGTGGTAGTAACAGAGTCACCCATCGATCACAATGTTGGCCGAATTTTGGTAACTGTGGGAGTGTGAGAGATATGGTGGTTGAAAGTGGTAGATCAAGGATATTTTTGTATTTCATCCAAAGATATGTGTCCGTAATTTTTACTTTGCTGCCTGAACTATATAGCGCAGATGCCTGCATTTGTGTGTGGTAATAGCATCGCGTCTACTATCGTGCACTATGAATGTTATATGTCGGTAGCTGTCAATACAAATTCTTTAAAAACACGAAGCAAGTCGTGGGTATGTGCTAGTTATATATATTTTAATAATTTCTTTGATTGTGTTACATTGATTATGAATGAAAGAGGTGTAAAATGTATTTACAAACACTGATAAAACTAAATGTGTCGTAACCTGACAGCTTATTATAACATCAAGTCCAAACAGATAGAAGATGTATCTATTTTTAAAAATATCACAATCAGTTTACCTTTTTAAAATTAAAAGTAAAAACCAGTACTCTATCCTACATAAATAGCCAGCAGACTATGGAACTGAATATGCTATAACAATGTAGAAAACATTCTATTCGAAACATGAACACTACTTTCTGAAGGATGATAAAATATAAATGAGCCCTTTGCAAAAAAAAAAAAAATATATCCTATTATATAAAACGCTAACGTGGCGTCTACGTGCGTCGTCTATATCTGCTACACTGATTGGTTACAGAACGGTCACGTGACAGCCGTCACTCGCCAATCAACAGCCACCATATTGTATTCCTTCCTTCATGTCGCATTTTGTTTATTTACTACAGTTAGATGCAGAAAATTGTGTAAGGAGAATGGTGTTCGATGTTTGTTATATTATTTGTATCAGTTATACGCCAAAATTCATGTAAGGAGAAGGGATTCAATATTTACGCTATTTTATCTGTGTCAGTTATAAGCCCTAGGTTAAACCATAACCTAAGATTTTTCGGCAGACGGTAAGAAACTGTGAAGTGTATTTAAAACTCGGAGAAACATAATGATATATTGGTCAAATAAATAACAGTTATCTGTTTTCGAAATTATAGTCTACGTGATCTTAAGTAAAATGAATTTATTTATGCAAAATCCTAACCAAATACTCTGATAATCTAACTAGAGTATCGTATTCATATAACAAAAGATATCATTAAAAATGACTAATTCGTTTCTCCTTATAAGCTTTTCCAGAATAAATTCTTACTACCATTATATATGATACCATTAGTTTTTGATATTTGTGTTGACTATTAAATGAGATTTAATATAAACTTTTGATAAGATTTAAACAGTCAAGGATATGACTATTTACAGTATCAACCATGGAGGAAGGAATATGAATACAACAACGATATTATTGCCGCAAAATAGCAGTGAGCAGAGATATTAGAAATACGGAGAGCAGGGAAAAAAATTAATGCGAGGCAATTATGTGTCACAAAGTTATAATTAGTACGTTCGTTTAAATTTACATATTGCTTTTTATTTATCTACTGCAAACAGATGCAAAAATTCATGTAAGGAGAAGGATATTGTATGTGTACGTTATATTACCTGTATCAATAATGAGTACTAGGTTAAAACAGATCCTACGATTTTTTTTTTCCAGAGATAAGAAACGATGAAGTTTATTAAAAACTCAGAGGAAGTTTACACAAAATGTACGAATCACGAAATATATCATTAAGATAAATGGTAGTTATCCGTTTTTGATACTATACTTCCCGTCATTTAAAGTAAAATAATGTAAATAAATCAGTATTACTGGAGATCGCGATTCTGCCAGGAATTGCTGTGGTAAAATACAAGAATCCTCTAGAAATATTTTCCGTAGTACATTTAACTGTATTATGCCCGTCCAGGATGTATTACAACCTAATTTCTGCTTGAAAATACTGGTAGTCTACAGGTTGTATTACAATGGAATGACTGCTTAAAAACAATATGTCTTGCGATTGACTACAGCATTTGAGAGTAGTAGAAGATATGATTTTCGAAAGCAATATTAATGGAGGGTTGTGGTTAAGTTTACCAGAAAGCCCACCGACACATTTGATTACAGCGTAATTCACTCTGAAATGAGTTTTACAAACCAATTCATATGCGCCAAGTTACCGAAGGTATTAATAAATGCGGGTGAACGTAGTTCGTACCTATCGTGCTGAAGTGTGCCTGGACTAGGAATAAAACTGATATTACATGGATAGCAAAAGTTTCTGGATTCCTAATTTATTTTTCATTTTGTTGGTTTTATACATCCCCCTCATTAATTCAGTAGAAGTTACTACTGTATTGCTGTGTAGAACATTATCAAATCAAGGCCACTAGCATTATCTAATAACAATCCCGTATAATTAACCAACTGCAAAATAATAATAATAAAATGAACTGCCAGAATATGGCGTTCAAACCGTCATTTTTGACGGGCTAGAAACTAGTATATATATACCTACATTTTTTTAAAAAACAAATTCTAATTTAAATTTTTTTTCTACATAGTTCCTCTTTTTATATATGAACTTTCTCCAACACTAGGTAATTTTTTAAATTCTGGTGTCATAAAAAGTTTGGGGACATATTTCACACAAATTGCATTAGAATAGCTGCACCTCATTTGTTGCACAGCACTGTAAACCAAGGGCTTCCTAGAGTGGCTCAAACATATGGAAGTTGCCTGGCGATAGGTCTGGGTTGTGGGGTGGATGTTCTAGGATAGCTCAGTGCATGTCAAGCAATTTGTGTGTGTGCGTATTTCTGCTGTGTTGTGGTGTCTGGCATTATCATGGAAAAACAACACATTTCTGATCAGAATGCCACCTCTTTTTAACTGACTGGCAACTCAATCTTGACTAAGATAACGATGATAATAGGTAGCATTAATGGATCAACTTTCTTGGAGAAACTCAACATGCAGAACATCTTTACAGTTCCAGAACACAGTGGCCAATACCTTCCTTACATACAGCATCATCTTTGCTTTCGCCGGTGCATATAAGCCAGTTTTCCGCCCCTCCATACTGGTCCTCTTTGAATAAGTGTTGTAACGATGGATCCAAGTCTCATCGCACCTGACAATATTTTCCAAAAAAGTGTCACTTTTTCCCTCATAACCCAGTACGAGACTTCCAGAAATTTCAAACTGCCCAGTTTTGTGCTCTGCATTCAGCAACTTTTGAACACATCAAGCCGACTCTTTTCAGATTCCCAACTCATTAAAAGTGATTTACTACACACTTCAATAGCTAATCTGATGTTCCTGAGCGATTTTTAAGATCAGTTATGTGCTGATGGCCTTCGACGAGTTCTCGAACAGCCACAGTGATCTTTGGTGTGATGCTGGGGTGGGAACAGCGCTGGTGGGCATTGTTTCTTAAATTTGTTACACCACTGTTTTACTTGAGTTCATGAAAGGGTCCTTTCCCCGAACTGTGAGAGAAAACGGAACCGAATTTTGGCAGCATTTACGTATTCTCTATCGAGAAACTAAATAATAAAACGTTGTGCAATGGCAGGGTGTACCTCTTTCTTGCTCATCGTCATTGATGAAAATAAGAAGGAATTGGTGTGCCAACATTATTACTGCTGCCCACATGAGCTGCTCCTACTGTCAAACCGTTTCAAACTTCTCAAGATCACGCAATTAAAAAGGGTTATACAAACAATACTATACAACAGTGTATTTTTATTGACATGACTTTACAAAAAATCACCTAACAATAAAAATGACACGCAATATTAGATGAGTCTAATGATCATGATAAACATGTGGCATTCAATTCAATTTGAAATACAACCGTATTGTTCAGTAGCGAAACTCTTATTGGGTGGATCTCTCCACTCAGGGTTATTACTTGGGTGTTGCTTTGAAGGAAATACACATGTTCAAACAGTTGTCAAAGTTTTGTAAGAATGCTGTGGTAGCTTTCACCATCTTGTACCAGCAGTTGTCCTCGCTTAATATGTCATCATGTTAGAATCTATAAGTCCGGATTTTAAAGTGAAACAATATCGAAGTCTGATAAATACTCTTCCAACTCACAATCTGATCTGATCTCGTATATTAAATTCCCAACTTGGTATTTCGACAAGCAAGTCTGATTATCTGGTACACAAAACCTTCCATACTTGCACAACCGCATTCAACTTGCCCCTCCAATCTCGTTAGAAGTCCTTTCCAACCTTCCAGACACTCCCCGTGTGAATGATTTTTTTTAACCAACAAATTCCTTATTGGATAAATGATTCGCTCTATCCCAGATGCTCCCAAAATTTCCAGGATCCCTTTGTTGTGATTGGCAGTGCTTCTTCGTTTTATTTTGGCAATAACTGTCATTGGTCGGGAATTGCTTCCTCTGTTATTTTTCTATCGCATCACATATGGGAAAAAAACACATCCATCCCTATCTCGTTAAAGTCACTATCTTTCATTTATTACTGATGCTTAGTGTCTGTCATGGGCATATCCAGCGTGGGACAGGGAGGTAGACTGCTGTCCCTTCCCTCCCCCCCCCCTCCCCCCTCTAGAAGAAAAATGAAGTTGCCTTCAGTACACTTCGACGAGTGAAGAACTGGCTCAGTAGCACTTTGTGAGAGGAAAGATTGACTGGATTATGCCTGATGAATGTGAATCGAAATTTCGTGAAAGAACACCGTGATATATTGAGAAACAAAGATATTGAAAATTTTTCTAAGAATCCAAGACAATTAATGTTTACATAAACTATAACTGAGTTACGATCTTAATTTACTACATAGTAGGTCCTTAGATTAAGTGGTTGTATTACTATATTAATCAATAATAGTGTTTGAGTTTCATTTTGTAAGAAACCATCATGTTTCAGTGCCCCACCCCGCTTCCTCGAAACCAATATAAGTTGCCCCCCCCCCTTTCCCTAGTTCAAATCTTGCCCCCCTCTAGCTCTGATCCTGGATACGCCCTGGTGTCTGTCACAAATCTTCACAAGTTGACATGTTAAACCAGTCGTACTTTCTAAATAGAAAGGTCACGGAATCGAGCAGACTGACCTCCCTGCTTGTAGCAACATTCATCCACAGTGCCTTTGTGTTTTAGCAAGGACACTGGTATCTAACCTCTTCTATTGTTAGGTCAGTTATTTGTGTCACCCTGGTCGAAGCAATGACCTAGCACTGTTTCATTACACGTCAAGGATACATCTGCAAAGTATCATGTATTCCATTGCTTTGTTGTGCAGCCCATATTAACCTATTGTTAAACAATTGTTTACATAGTATGAGTATATCTTTGTATAGAGGGACATTTTAAACTTTTGTGAGTTTTTTGTCATGAACTCCTACACAAACTCCACACTAGTAAACAAAATGTTGCAAAAAGTGGGATATAAGTAGGCCTACATATTGTTTCATTGCCCCGTTTTTGTAATGGTTTAACCCGGGATCACTCGTCCCTATTGTTGTCGCGCGATAACTTCCGTGTTAGATTTTTTTCTAACAAAGATATTTCTTTTACATTTTTTGTTTAAAAATTCAATATGCAATGGTTACACACAGTCTGTCTTTACATTCATAACACTTCTCCTAACAGCACTTTGAAATAATCGTTGTAAGTGAGTATCCAAGGTTACCTTCACAGCCGTTTTACAAATCTGAGTCAAATCCAGCTTCTTGTGATGAAGTAAGAACACTCGTTGCTGTACGTTCTTTACAAATAGGACTGGAACAAAGATGGCATCAATGCTGTGTGTATCTGTTTTTTTCTTTTAAGGCAGTAGTGGTATCTTGTTTTTTCTCCTAATTCACTTGCTTCTTCTGCTGTAGGTAGGTTGTGGATACCTACACCTATTATTTTCTGCTTCAATTGATGTGATATGCTAAGAATTTGCATGTGTTCGATCATGTGTGATTTTCTAAGTACCATACTCAATTCTGTTAGGAATCTTCTCCTTGGCCTTAGGTCATTCGTATTCATTTTGTATATTATTTGAGCATTCATCGCTCCGATTTTCAGCTAGCTGATGAACAGTGTGAGTGGCCAGCGTTTGCTTATTCTTGAAACAGAATATTCTGATTTCACACGTTCAAAAACATCTACGCCTCCTTTTTTAAGATTACAGAATGTAATCACTTCAGGTTTATATGATTCGCCACTGTCAGCATCTATACTATCGTCTCTGTGCATGGTAGATACCATTAGTACATTCCTTTTCTGTTTCTTGTTTGGAACATATGAGCAAAGGAGACAATTGTTACCTGGCTTTTCTCCAAACGCGAAAATGTTGCTATTTATTGACCTACCCTTTACATACAGTAGTTCTGGTGGAATTTCTCTCTTATTACTCTGCAGAGTACCCACTACTGTGAGTCGATGGATAGTTCGTTAGTGAGTGGTAAAGATGTAAAATAATTGTCCATTGTCACGTTCCTGCCTATGTTGTCAATGGGTTGAATTAGTCGTAACATCACATTTCTTGCATCATTAGGTACTTGATATGGACCAACAGGCTGTTTGCCAGTATATATTTCCATATTCAGTGTGTAAAAAGTTCTAGCATCACAGAATGCATATAGTTTTATTCCGTATTTTGCCGGCTTATTTGGAATATACTACCTGAATTTGCAACGTCCTCGGAATGCTTCCAGCATCTCGTCTATTGTTGTCAATCCTCCTACACTGTAACTCTTCATGCAGACATTCACAAACTCATCGAATATTTCCCTAATTGGTGCCAGATTATCTGTTTCCTTCATCTGCGCCCTCGTTGACTTATGATCAAATCTTACAGCTTGCAGAAGAGTATGAAATCTCCGTCTACTCATCGATGCAATAAAAAAATCTGGCGCAGCTCCATCAGTAGCCCATAGTTCATCAGTGTTGAGGTGCTGTGACTTTTTCACTCCGGCGACATATAAAACACCAAGGAAAGCAGATAATTCTTCAAAATTTGTCTGTGGGCAGTCTCTGGCACTCCGTGAATAGCCTGCTGCCATTCTGTCTAGTTTTTGGTTTGTGTATTTTACAATGCGATCAAATACACCGTCTGGGAAAAAAAAACTTTCCAGCAGTCCAGAACAGTTTTCGAATTTTTTGCTTTCCCTTTTACACCTGGAAGCTGTGTCACAATATTCTGACGAGCTGGTTTTGATGGAGGCGCTTTGTGCTTGAACCATTTTGTTTTCCCATCCCTACCTAGATACATATCACGATTTTCAGACGTCAGCGCTACAGCAGACGCAGTTTCGGAATCGCTGCCAGACTGATCTGTTGCTGTGTCTCTCTCTTCATGTTCAGACTCTGCATTGGTATCTGAAGACAAGCCTTCTATGCAGGGCCGGCGCTAGGAATTTCGGGCCCGGGGTAAAATGGGCGACCTTTTGTGGGCCCCCCATCAGCCGGTGGGCCCGGGTACATTTGACCCGCTTCCCCCCCCCCCCCCCTCTAACGCCGGCCCTGCTTCTATGTGGATATATTCGTTCAGCGGTTCCTCTAGCCACATCAATATCTTTTCGTTTGACATGACGTTTTCCTGTAAATTTTTTTATTTTTTCACATCTGACATAGTATTTCATGTACAGGGTGTACACAACTGCTTTATTAAATATATAAAACCCAATAAGTATACTTACTTTTTTTTTATATAAACCACGTCCAGTATAAGAAATTAACCTAATCGCACATCACTAGCACAGAGAAACAGACTGAAAGAGAAGCAAGGTGGTGTTTCACGAATGCACAAGGCATTGTTACACGAGAACTTCCGTGTGAGAAATAATCTAACAATGCACATCGCTTCAAACAAAGCCGCTAACAGCAGTATTTACTTGTAATTGGAGCGACGAAACACACGTGGAATGAAGGTAGAGATATCAAAGAAAGCAATTCTAAATCAACACTTCAATATCTTTGAAATATATTGTAATATTTCAGTAAAATCATGAATGTTAGATTTTTTCTCACGCGTGAGCGATCCCAGTTTAAGCTTGTATGCAGATACAGTCAAAAGACACAAGAAACATTTGATAGAATTATGTTATATTTAGTCGTAAAAATTGAAAGTGGAAAAATATTGACATCGAACTGAATACAATGATCGCTGATCGTAAGAATTCCACTATGCCAAAAATATTTCGAAGATTTTGTTTCGATTGACACCGAATCCTTGCAATTTGTGAACTACAGTAACTTTAGTTTGACTAACGTTTAACATTTAACCGAAGGAGAACAGCAACGGGGAACGAGGGAAATATTGGAACTGGTGTCATCGGGCTGAAACTGCAACTAACTTGCATCCTTGGTCAGTCTAATGACCGCAAAACGGCCCCAAATGGAATATTATGCCATTGGTATGATATTACTCTCATATTTACGTCAGACTCATTTAAATATAATGCGATATCGCGCTTAAACAGCATTTCTAACTTATCTTTTCATGATTCCATCAAATGTAGTTCAAAGCGTAGTATTTCTTGATTATAGCCGTGTGACATCAACAATTAGTAAACGGGAGATGCCTCGGCGTCTTAAGGCAAGATATTTTGAACAAGTAAATAAGGAAGCCTTGAGATGGAAACCCCTTCCCCCTACCCCCAACCTAGTTGCAACATCAAGAGATTGGCATCCTCTTACAAGAGAAAAGACCATTCTGAGTACCAACAAAATCGTCTGACAACATGGATATCACATCATGGGAAAGGTAAACGTATCTGGGTAACAAAACATACAAGAATGATTAACATAAAAGTTAAATTCAAGATTGTTTTATGTATTGGTGCCAAACGAGGGCAGGATAAAACCGAAAGTAATTTATAAAATAACATCTACCATTCTTCTTGCATCTAATTTATTAAGCTATTTAAATAGTTATAACAGGTGTCCAACATAATATATGCATATTCAGTCTGATTTTCTGACACTACAAACAGTTTGCAAGATTAAAATTAATTCAATAAGATTTTAAATGATCTCTTTTAATATTAAACAATCTTTTCATTATGTACCAGTCAATTCTTGTAATAACTAGATTGTTAACAAAGTAATTAAAATAGTGAAATGTAGTCTTCACGGGTTTCCCGCCGTATGTTGTTGAAATGCGGCAACGAGCTTTCGGCGGCTGACTCTGCCGCCATCTTCAGGTTGGATGTAGTGCAGGGAGAACGAGAGCTGCACTGCCCTCGAGGTAGTTTTTCAGAAGCTTAACATGTGAGAGTGGTACTCCCTGTGTGAGCAGCTTGTAAATGAGGCCCTGATGCCAGACCGAATCAAAGGCACGGCTGACATCAAGCAGAACTGCGCCGAAGTATTCCCGACGCTCGAAGGCAGAGAAGGCCTCTTCTGTGAGACGGAGCAGCTGCTGAGGTGTTTAGTGATGTCTTCGAAAACCAAACTGTTCGTCAGGCAGCAGCCCCTCATTGTTGATGACGGCACGTAGTCTCTTTAAGGTAGAGTCGCTCAAAAACTTTGGAAAGCGTCGGGAGAAGACTAATTGGCCTGTAGGACTTGGGGGATCTTCTGTCCTTGCCCGCCTTCGGAATAGGTATGATGTCAGCATGCTTCCAAGTAGTTGGATATTCGCCCTTTTGAAGAATTTCATTGAAGGCGTCTGTTATAAACTGAGCGGTGATTGGGGACAGTTGACGCAGGATACCACCGCCGATGCCATCGCGTCCTGCGGCTCTCTTTACTATGAGGCTCGAGAGCATTGGCACGACCTCTTGTGTAGTGATCTCGTCAATGCCGTCCTCTTCCAGGGGGACGGCTTCGAGTAATCGCCGCAGTCTTTCTTCCACTAGACGAATATTGTCGACGTCCTTAGGATCATTGACTAGTTGAAAATTTGCCTCAAAAGTTACAGCCAGAGCTTCTGCCTTCTCCTCGGGCTCGCAGACGTAGTTATTTCCGACCACCAGGGGCGGGATTTTATGCCTCCTCCAGAGGAGGGCCTTCGTCGTGCGCCATGCGGACCCATCTTCTAAGTCCAGGGTGGATATGAAGTTGGACCATTCCGAGATCTTGTGCTTGTCCACTTCAGCCTTAATTTCTCTCTGCATACGATTTATTATTCTCTTTGTGGCTGCATCGCGTGTGACGTGCCACTCCCTAGTAAATTGTTTTTTGACAATAATAGCCTCTCTGATTTGCGGAGAGAGTTGTCGCGAACGGATCGGCTGTTTGCGTCTCGGCCGGGTTGCAGCATCTGCAGTCTCGTTAATCCAATCCGCCAAGTTGGCCATAGCGGTGGAGGGGCCGGATACAGCCGGTGGCGGTGCCTCTTCTATGCACTGAGAAAGGAGATCTTTGAAGGAGTACCAGTATATGTAGTTTAGATTCCTGCATAGTCTGTCGACTCGTGGAGTGACTTCTGCAGCCATGTAGTACAAAACAGGAATATGGTCTGACGATAAGACAGTTTTTGTGACCACAGCTATGTTATGTTGCAATCCTCTCGTGATTGCAATGTCCAAGGCATCAGGCAGTCCATGTCCGTAAATAGTGGGTTCAGTTGGACGTCAGGTAACGGCATCGTTGTTTTCGACAACCCGCAGGAGCTTCCGACCGTTCGTGTTGGTTACGCGAGAGTTCCAGACAGCATGTATAGCATTAAGATCTCCCGCAATAAAAACATTGCTGCACAGACGAAGGAGGGCCGAGAAGTCCGCTTCATGCAGCTGGCCTCCTAGAGGTCTGTAAGCTGCCACAAATAGTATTCTTCCTCGGGAAGTCTCGACGGCGACACCAGTAGCTTCAATGGTCTCCAAAGGTGGCAAATTTATCTGGTAGTGTTTTATCGTGTTCTTGACGTATACAGCGGTACCACCTCCCGCTGTAGGTCGATCATGCCTGTAACAAGAGTAGTTGGGGGCAGCAGCTTTGACCCTCGTCTTGAGGTGCATTTCGTTTACGAGGCAGACATCTGTCCCCTCGTCGCGTAAAAATTCTTTGAACTCGCCCAACTGAGCCAGAGGCCGTTGGCATTCCATGAGCATATGGTGAGATCCTCAATGGCGTTAGCCATGATGTTCCGTGTTTGCTTGTTGAACGGCAATTACTGCCAACTTGACTGCCTCAGTGGTTTGCTTTGGAAGGTCGGAGATTTGCTTGTGGAGATCTTGGACGAGAGTGGTGACCGTCTGTAGCGGAGACAGCACCATGCTCATGAGCACCGTTGTGTCAGTCTGAGGGTTGTCCTTATCAGGAGGACGGTAATTCAGCTCGTCCGCTTTCTTGCTCGAATTTGAGGTCTCCATAGTCTGAGTGGAAGAGAAGTTTTCATGGTTATCCCTCTGATCCTTCCTTGCATTCCGTGAATTACGTGGTAGGGTTGCAGATACCTCTGCGTAAGTGGTTCCCTGAGTGGATTCCGGGGTTGCCTGATCCTGGTTCGTCTTTTTGTTGGTAGAATCGGTTGTTTCATCCTCCTTCTTCTTCTTCTGTTGCTTCTTCTTGAGCATCATTGCGATGTAGGAAGCGTTGTTAGCTTTCTGTTTCTCATTAAATTTGCTAAAGGCTTGGCATTTGCGAATACTTGCAACATGCTCTCCGCCACAGTTAGCGCATATTGGGAGAGTTTCGCCTTTCTTAAGGGCGCATTCTCTGGTAGTGTGTTCACCAGCGCACTTAACACATTTGGTGGTATAACACAATGGCGGGAAACATGTCCCAACCCTTGGCAATTGAAACACTGAGGTGGCCCTCGAGTGCTTCGTAGTTTTTCTGTTGTTACTTTAACAGAGCAGAGTGAGGTCATCTTATATATTGCTCTGTTGTTCATGTTGTCAGAGAGAACCACCAAGAACAGGGGGATCTCCTGTCCAGTTATAGGAGAGCGCAGTCTGACGACTGTTCTCGTCACCATATTACGGTCCTCAAACTCTTCTTTAATATATTCTGGGGAGAAGTTAAATGGTAATTCTCTTATGACCACCTTAATGTTTTTATCCGCTTCTGTAGGAAATGTATAGAAGGGGATTTGGTGTGTTGGTGCATAGGCAGAGATAGCCTGGTGGTCAGCGTTAGTATTGGGTAGGAGTTTGTAGAGGTCGCGACCGGCAGGCCTCACTCCATACTCGTTCTTGCATATCTTCTTTAAGATGGTGTACAGATTTCTGTAGTCATCCTTGTAAGAACCATAAGCGGGGCCGGTTCAGGTTCCCTGGTGGCTGTTTCGGGAGCACCGTCCATTGCTGGCCCGTCAGCCGTGTGCAGCGGTTCAAACGAGTTACTTGTGCTAGCCGGACTTGTAGCTGTAGCTGCTTCGATGTTCAGTTGAGCCGCTGGGGCGTACGGCGCGGTTTGCGCCAGCCTTCTTCATCTTGTTGTCCTTGATCTGTTGCCCTTAGGTGGTGGGGGAGGCATCTTGGTCCTCGTTTTGACGGAGAGTTAGCTGTCCTTTTGGTTTGCCTGACCTCCTTCTTGTCATTGCCGAGGTTGTCCGCGCCCCTCTTGCGCGAGGAGGTGGCCTCTTCATAATCCATCACCGAATAGTTGCAGTCATCATCAGGCTGGGCAGTGACATTAGCTGTAGCAGCAGCAGCACCATGTGCAGGTCCTTCTTGTATGGCGATTTCCGAGGAGTGGTCTCCGTCGGTAGGCATAGTAATGCTTCCCGCAGAAGACAAGTCTCTGTCGGTAGGCATGACGACTTTTCCTGTAGAACACATGGGAACAGGATTGTGTTGGCCCCCTGTTAACACCGCAGGGTTCCTGGGGTCAGACACAACCCTAGCACTCTCACCAGGGGGTTCCACTCCGCACGGGAGTGGGCCGTGTGTTGGGAAGTCCCTATCGCCTCGGAAAGGGGGGCCAAGGATCCCCAAAGAAGAGCAAGTAAGCAATTTTGCTTACCCTCACCTTCGCTAAGCGAGATAGAATTAGCATACACGAGTCACAGAGAAGCGTACACGCGTATACCAATACTAGCACAGCTGTAAGATGTAACTATGTATCTATCTGTGTTCCTGAACATTTTATTTTCAGTTTATGAAGTTGTTGACAGATATACAACCAAGCCCTCTACTAAAAATAAAACTGAAGTTAACTGCATTCATCGACTTATTGTTCCCTTCAAAACAAAAGATTTCCATTAATTTTGGGAGAGAACCGTCTAATGACCGATTTAACGTGTACTTATCGGACTAACGTAAAAACTTATTAAACAGGAAGAGATAATTTTCAGTTATATAATATAAGTCAACAGGAATTAATGATGGTCTATTGATCTACGGAAGTGAACCACAACAGGAGAGCTAATAAGCGAGAAGCAATTCTTTTATAGGAGGAGACAGGAAAATTGCCACCGCGACATATGCTCCATCAAAATTAATTAAAGTATAAAATAAAATATTATAAACACCTTGCTAAAAAAATATGAATAACTATCCCGAAAACGAAAAGAGAGTATCTAACAATAATTGAATACTATGAAGAAGGAAAGTCAATAGAATCTGAAAAATTTTGCTAACAAAACTCGGAGAGCGGGGCGATGTGGCAATGATGGACATCGTGGTTGAGGGGGTTTTTGGGTCCAAGGGATGGTGCCATCGCGCGGGAAAAATCACAACTCGCACAGAATACCCTTAGTTACCTTGAGAAGCTCGATCCGGTTAGCGTGTCATCTCTAGAAGCTATCTTAGTATAGTTGTGGTTTCTGATCAACCTGATTTTTGACAAGTGATCTAGTACTTATGTATTTAATAGCTGATCCGGCAATGCTTCACTATTCCTAGACTTCAGTACACATATAGATTAAATGAATACATTTGAAAGTTTCTATTTAGTTGAAATTAGATTTACATATATATTTTAATTATTGTTTCGTTCAAATTCATTGCAAATGGTCTTGGATATACAATGTTTTTGGTGATTCCATTCGACATATATAAAAAGAAAAATCTCTCGCTTTGTTTGGAGATATATGCTAAAAACGGAAAAGTTGCATTTGTTAATCACTCTTAAGATGGGTGAAAGTGGAGAGAGGGTGCAGTTTTGTAAACTAATTGAAAACATCATTTTCACTTATTTTAAAGCATGTGTGTGCAAATATCCTCTGATATAGAATAAAAACTGTAGATTTGTTTGCTGTCACAAAAACTTTAAACTGCGAGTTTGTGAAAGGAATATTTGAGATTAAGAGAGGAGGGAGAATAGGGGGGAAGGTGTTGGAATTTGGCAACCAAATGTAGACAGTATTTTCCTGTTTGTTTTAAAGTATACATTTGCAAACTACCATCGATATTGGATAAAAACTGTAGGTATCTATAAAAAAAATTGGCCAAAGAGGGGCAGTAAGGGAGAAGAAGGATTGGATTCTTGCAAACTAAATGTAGACTGTATTTTTCTGTTTGTTTGAAAGTATTCATGTGTTAAGTTCCATCGATGTCGTATAAAAACTGTAGATCTGTATAAATATATAATATTGGCAAAATTTGGGGGGGGGGAGGGTTGAGGTGAAGGGGGATTTTTTAAACGAAATGTAGACACTATTTTTCTCTTTGTTTTAAAGTATACATATATGCAAAGTTCCATCGAAATCGGATAAAAACTGTGGGTTTCTATAAAGATCACAGTAAATTAAGAGGGGGAGGGGGTAAAAAGGGAGAGGGATTGGGATTTAAAACTAAATGTAAACAGTATTTTTCTGTTTGTTTTAATGTATTTGTGCAAGTTTCCTTCAAAATCGGATAGAAACCGCTGTAGCTTTGTATAAAGAACATTGACAATAATTAATAGTAGAGAGATTGGGTTTTGTAAAACTAATGTGTACAGTATTTTTCTCTTTGTTTCAAAGTATACGTGTGCAAAGTTCCACCTAAATAGGATAAAAAGTGTGCGTTTGTATAAAAATTAAGGGGTTTAAATGGGGAGAGGGTGTGGTTTTTGAATTTGTTATTTGGTCAGAAACCTCCATGAAAAAATACATATCTGAGCCAACCTTCAAGGTGATCGGTCAAACGGTATCGATTGTACCTTTGTATAAAGATCATCGACAAAAATTAATGGGGTGGAAAGGGGAACAGGGTTTGGTTTTTGTAAACCAAATGCAGACTAATTTTTTCCCTGTGTTCCTAGTGACCACTTCGTCCGCTGAGCATCAACTCCATTGAATAATTAGCATTCCTAATATACAATATCTTGAATAAATGGTTTATTATCATTTGGAGCAGACTATTTTTTTCCCTCGAAATCAGATAAAAACTGTGCGTTTCTATAATGATTATTGGAAACTAAGAGGGGTGTGGGTAAAAGGGAAGATGGGTTGCCTTTGACAAACCAATGTACACAATATTTTTCGGTTTGTTTTAAAGTATATGTGTGCAAAACCCCTTCAAAATTTGGTGAAAATTATATGAAGAAAATTGGAAAAAAATTAAGGAGATACGATTTTCGAAACCATATGTAGGCAGTATTTTTCTGTTTGTTTTAAAGTATACATGTGGAAATTTCCATCGAAATCGAATAAATTATGTGGGTTAATTTAAATTAAGGGGTGGAAAGGTGAAGAGGGTGTCTTCCCCCCCCCCTCTTTTGTCGTGAACCTTCGCAGACGCGCACTTAACAACTCACCAAAGTTTCATTGTAATCGGATGGGCAGAATAATAGCGCATAGAAGACAAACATTCACTTTTACACATATAGATTACTAAGAAATCAGGTGACATACCGCTTCCCAGCGAAATTGTTTTGCAAGAGCGGTGTTTTGGATTCAAATTTCCGATTTGGCGATCGCATTGTTAAAGTAGAATCATATTTCTATAATAGTGTCCATTCGGGCAAAGTGGCCAAGTTGCTGATGGTAGTGACCATTTCGTCCGCTGAGCATCAACTCCGTTGAATAATTAGCATTCCTGATATACAAAATTTTGAATAGATGGCTTATTATCATTTGGAGCTGCAGTTAGTATATTATTAATAATAAAAAACAAAATCAGTGAAATTATTTCTGTTTGAAAGCTGTTTTATTTCAAAGTTGATGTAGTGGTGGTATTTCACTGAACGGAACTGTTTTCTGTGCGCCCGAAGGACACTGTTACAGTGCGTCGTACAACAATGTTATGAAAATACAAAAGCAATGTCCGAATGAAAGACTCTGTCCAGATGTTTACATCAAATCCACTCAAAAATAAACGTGAAGCTGCAAAATGCTACCAAAAAAAGAAGAAAAAAGAAATCAATTTTAGAAAAAAAAACCAAACGCAGCAAATCCAACATGAGAAGAGACTTATTTGTTGATGAAGACGATATTCAAGAAGATATGCACTGGTTGTATTGTAACTAAAGTGTTTCAATTTTAAAAATACAATAACAATGGGACCAATGCCAAACGTGTCCCATTTCGGCTCACGTACTCTGTGCTGAAGTTGAGGAAAACAACTTTTGTTTCGTTTGCGAAACTTGCAGTTATTGTCAGTTTGCTATTCTTTAAGAAAAGTACATTGTTTAGCAAATATAGAACTTCTATAATCACTCATTTCTGATTTTAAACCTAAGTGGCCACTTTACCCAACATGGCTGGGTACATTTTTAAAAAATAATTATTTTAGAACATTAACTTATTCCAAAGGTAACTAAAAAAATATAGTACTTGCTAGGATAGTTGAAATATATAACTACTAATTTTGAAGCCTATAGGTTTATAGTAAGTGAGCTTAAACCATCATCAAACATTAGCTTGGCCACTTGTAGTTATTGGTTACTAGTAATTATTATACAAGGCGATTCAATCGCCAGAATAGGCCACAATTTTGAGAGATTGTATGTTCATTTGCTGTATATAATAGTGTTAAAAGTAATTTTAAGTTGTGTAATTTCATGTGTGTGTTTGTAATCAATTAATTCTGAAAGAATTGTAATTTTTATTGAACAAATATGGTTTGCACAAATGTTTGGTAAAACCGGTAATTGAAGTCTTTGTGTGTGTGTGGAAATTTCTATTTTAAGTATTGATATATAAAATAACTGTAGTAGCTGAGTGTAAAGAAGTTCAGTTTGTCAGAAAAACTCTGAATCACGTCTGTTAAATAATGTGCCTGTGTTTATATTTTGACGAAGTTCGATGAATAACATTAACAATTTTCTTTTACAAGCAGTAAATGAGAATCAATTTTATGCAATAATTTTTTTTATTCAGAAGTTATCTCTTACATAGTTAAGAGGCAGTACAAAGTACACTAGCGTAATGGATAACTCACTTGACCGGATAAAATCTGTACATCTTCATTAATTATTGTCCAATTATAACAGTGTAGTTTTGAATAACTCCACAATTAGTAACAGTTATTTTCGATTATTATTTGTAGGGGCAATGGGCAAATTCCTGTTGTAATGTTTCAATCGTTATCTGCAGGAAAGTTTTTCCATAAATTTAAAACCGGGTCGTAGTGGAGGTAAATGAAAGAAACCATACCATTCGAACGATTTGTTCCAATTTTTAGTTCCTTTCGTGAAACCATCACAATCAGATACTGGTGAAAACTTGCAACCTACACATCAAATGGGAAATAAAGCTATTGGGTAAAACTATAATATCCATCAGCATGAAGAATACGATGAAGATGAGCTATCAGCCGAAATTGCTATCTCTGACACTTCAAATTCATCAAAGCCTACTTAAACACCTTCACCTCAGTCAGTGTTAACCACAGTTCAGTACAAACGTACAAATGTTTCCATTAAATCAAAGAGAAAGTACGAAACGGGTAACCAGCTATTTCAGCGACTGACAAAGATTTTAGTGACTTCTGCAGCCAAATAATTGCTTCCACTGAAATCGCAGATAGCCGCAAAAATGTTTTCCTAAGTCTACTGTCAGTTGTGGAAAACATGACTGATCAGCAATTTTTAAAGTTTGCAAGTATTACTACTGATTAATTAAATTTTATTACATTGCCCCACCTGATCATATGTGAGTGGTACTTCGTAAAAAGAAAGTGGTGTATCAGCAGCGGCATCGTCATCATTGCATCTGATGGCTGCACCATCATCTTTTGAGAGTGCTGAATTCATCTTGAACTTTCAACAATACCGTAGTCCGTCATAATATTGACATCAACACATTACCAAATGCATTAGTTTCTTTGTTACTATTTCTTTGCGTTTATTCGAACACACTGCAGTAAATCTTTAAGTTTTATGTTTAGTAATGGGCATTTGTAAGTATTGACGCATTGACTGTTTCATATTTGATGTTTTCTCCCTTCTTCATTAACAAGCTCAGGTATTTCCAACAAATTTTTTCTATACACTAAATTTTTGAATCTCTAAATTGAAAGGTTTTCGCAGATTCTAATAGTTAAGAACGCAACTTATCTCAAAATAATCTTTCTTCCAGTGTGATATATCTGCTCCTGTTTGTGTCCTTTTTTTATTATTACTGTACAAAGTTCTCAGCTAGTTCCTTGAAGTGTTTCATGGACAAGAAAGCTGAACATCTTTGATCTTCACGGATTAATGAACGAACCCAAAGTTTCGGTCTTCTTTGAAGACGTTTCAAGTAGCAGTGTGCAGTAGCTACATTATGATCATGGACCACATGGCTTGTCATTCTGGAGTAGACTGAAGCTTTTGAATTGATCACAAGCCTCAGGGGACGTGAGAGAAGACGAAGAACGCGCAACGCAACTATCATCCAACTACCGTAAATAAACTGGGTAGCAGTTGCGTTCCCTTGCACAGTTGTACAACTGCCCATTTCCAGTTACGATGGATATAGGAATATTTTTTTTCTAGGAGCTGTTGGTGAAGAGATAACAATAACACACTAATGTGTATTCAGTACAGAATTTTAGCTCGAGAAATCATAAATATCGTCGAAATATCTGAAGATGATAAAGAAATTAACTGAGTCTTTAAAAATCGGGTTAGGAACAATAATGAATACGCCAGTTCCAATTAGTGAACTGTTGGACTGTAAAAAACAAATTAATAATTTGGTAACTTTACCGAGATGCACTAGCCACGGATAGTTGTAGGGTACAGTCTTGATTAAGGGAAAGAGTGTAGGACATCAAAGTTTTCACTGGGGTTGCATTGTGTACCGCAGAGTAGTAGGGAGAATCCTTATTGATAAGCAAAGACTTCTAACGTTCGATGGTATTCATATTCATGAATTACTTCGCATCCTTATTGGAAAGATGCGAAATTGAAAATAGTGATCTGGCCTCATTATATTGAATAAATAAGTAAGCAGGGTGAGGAACTAGTACAAGAATTAAATTGACATTTAAAATTCAGAGGTGGGCGTAAGATGTTCATTATAGGTGTGGACGGGAAAGGTTAAAGGATCAATTTTGTAATAGAACAATCTCTATCCACTTTTGCCCCAAAGCAAAAATATATATATATATAAATATATATATATATATATATATATATATATATACATTATTATTATTATTATTATATGCTTTTTAATTTTTTTTTTTGGGTGGACACTAGCAAGCAGGAAATTACATGGACTACAGAAAACCCTAACCAAACCAAAAATTCTGACACCAACACTACAAGAAACAAGACTGACAGATGAAAAATACAATGGACTACTTAAAAAGTAAGAATAACAAACAATTCCTCAAAAACACCCCACATTTAGGAATCGCTTTTGCAATTAACAAAAGCATACTGCATTCGGTAAAAAACGTGAAATCCGTAAATAACAGACTAATGACAATCTCATTCATATGTCCAAACAAAACATACACACTAATCAATATACACATGCCAATCAACAAGGTTAGTAAAACAGACCGTGGAAAGGTAAATAAAAGCTGGGAAACACTAGAAGAAACACTACACAATTCAGAACACCCCGCAAAACCACATCAAAATCTTATTAGGGGACTTTAACGCACAACTAGTAAGAGAAAGAAAACACAGAAAAAAATTGTAAATACCTTATTCATAAAAGGACCAACCAAAATGGGACAGAAATTAGTTGAAAACTGCAGTATATTTGACATCAAAATCATGACATCGCATTTTAAAAAGAAATCATCAAAACAGTGTGACGGTCCGACCGTCTCTGTGCTTAAATTGCAACGAAAATTATGAAAATTTAATATTTTAATTTTAGATCAAAATTTCTTGTATTGATATGTTTTAAGCATTTCATCTTGGTAGGGAACTGAACAGATTCGCTCTGAACAAAGAATTAGTTATAAAAGCAAACATTTATTTTAACATATAAAACATACCTTTGATTATAAACAGAATTGACAATTATTTTCTTTTACATGATGATCAAATATAAAACAACACTGTATTCCATGGGCGCCACCCTACATGAGACTACTATATGCTTATGCTTACACGCTGTTAATACTCAATACAAATTGTCCGACTAGCTCAAATAATAAAAACAATTTTAATAGGCATGAGAAGTTCTTATCTGGTGAATTGCTTCACCCAGGAGCGTTTACTGGAGTATTGATCCATAAACATTTTCAGTGGTAAAAAAATATATTCACCTTATCACTTTCTCACTTGGTGCTGTATGAGCTTGTGCACGGCTGCACCACGCAACCTTAGACTTTGTTAAACCGTAGGTTCAACCACTTCACTACTTCCCGCTGAAAACGCACTTAGACTCGTAACTTTACACCTCATAACACAGCATCGGATCTGCAACCACTGAGGGGTGGCACAGAGGTCTTGCTTGGGCAGGCACTTGTGCCCCAGTGTCGTCCTTCTCCGGCAACCGACGCACCCTTCGTCTCTTTTGGCGGGCGAAATTCCATCGGCCAATTAGGCGTATAAACCGCTGGTCAACCACCGCCATTCGACCGCCATGCAAAGAAAGAACACACCTCAATATTCTGTCAATAGGTGGCATACCCTGTCTCATCCAGCCACTCTTGCCATTCACAACAAAAACTATGGAGTGAACCTGATCACTACAACAGATGACATGGCGAGCACTAAACTCACTCTTAGGCTATTTCCAAATCGACCATGTAGGCCTCTCGTATCCAAGCATCAGGAAAAATTTGAATGTTCAAGTTAGAAAGGGTGCAAACATAAATTCCGACCATTACTGGAAAAGAATTAAATTAAAGTTGGGATCTCAGAAAGTTATCAAAAAGAAACCACAAATTGCAATTTCGATACAGGCAAATCAAACCTTCATTCACAGAAGAACTGCACAGTAAAAAAATCAGGAAATCGGCGCAACTCAAATTCAAATTCATCTGGAACTGCAGAAAAACAAATGCCAACTACAAAAAATATTGGGAACTAGGGTAGAAATAGCAATTATATATGACAGCTCAAAAACAAATATTAAATGAAATTATAAAGCAAATCAAAAGACTTAGAAACAACAAAGCAACTGGTGAAGATGGAATCACGACAGAGCTTCTAAAATCAGCAGGACCAAAAATTATCCAAGCACGACAATACACCATCGCATTCGAGCATCCATGTACGCCAATTTTATGGTCTGCATGGAGTGACTATTTTGCATCCTTCACCCTACTCTCCAAATCTTACTCCTACTGACGTTTTTCCCCCCTCATCTTAAAGCGACCTTGAAGGTCGAAGACTTTCGGTACAGTCCGGGAACAGTGTTTTGCCGCAACGGAGTGTCTATGAATGGATTGAAAAATTAAAAAATGGTCGCACAAGTTTTACGTACTACGAAGGAGACCGTCTACCGCCACAAATGAGGAAAGCATTGAGCGTGCACGTGACATATTTGAATTTTTCAATCCATTCATAGACACTCCATTGCGGCAAAACACTGTTCCCGTACTGCACCGAAAGACTTCGATGAATTTCGGCTCCATTTACACTTTCCGGACACAAAAAATGGATAACTGAACATTGCTCTTCTTTGATGCAAACAGACAGCTGAACAGCCTTGGTTAACAGCATGCCAACAACAGTGGAACTAACCCAGCAGCATCAAACCTGCACAGATATAACAACAATGGGCTATATGGCAGTATTGAAAATATATTACAAATTATAGTCAATCGCGTAGATTAATGCTTAAGGATGATATTTTTGTTAAATTTGAAAAGAAAAGTTGATTGTTTTAATAAAAAAGCGAAATAAAAATCTGATTTTTCTTGCCTCTTGTCATGTGACAGAAAACGCTCTGGGATTAGAAATAGCTTTAGTGACGTCACCTACCTGTAGGCGCTGTGGCTGCATATGGAGCGTTTCCTGCCATCCAAGTTTTCATCTATTTGTTGCTGGTTATCTCTTGTTACTAATGAGATTTTGTCTTGAATATAAAATGACGAACAATTTGTATAAGCCTACAGCGGAAAAGTAACGAAATTATTTGTCGGGCTAGCTATAGAAACAACCCCTGGTCTCTATTCTATGGATCTTGAAAATGTAATAACTTCAATTTAAGAATCATTTATACTGAAACTAGAAGTTAGAGATTAACAAAAATCCTTTATAAGAATGACTAAAATTTTAAGTTGAGTTAGTTGTTTTAGGAGATATTTACGAGAAAAATGCAAGTGTACTATAAGGTAAGCACGACAGTTAAGTAACTGGATATTATTGACAATTTTTCTTTACTGCAGGTAAATATTTATTAATTATATTGTTTAGCCCACTAAGGAGCGCGTGGAACCATTAATTTGCATTGTACTTCTTATTCTTCGCTGTGGGCTTGACGTCTCTCTTGTGTCCATGCATTTCTGAGTTTCAGATTTTGGGCTCTTAGAAGCAAATTTATGTGAGGTGATCAATTGTCTATATTTACTGCGTGTGGATGTCAATGGGTCAAGGCTGGCTTCTGCTAGGTCCTTCTGGTTTTCTACAAACCATCGTGCTTTGTTTTGTCGGGGACCGTTGACCATGTGGAAAATTTTCTTTGTAAGTCGTGAGTCATCCATTCATGCTATATATCCATAAAATTTCATGCGTCTTTTCCGTGCGAGTGAGGTGAATCTTTTGGTCAGTGAATACAGTTCTTCTGAGCTTTTGCGCATCAAGATGCCATCTTGGATCTTGGGGCCGAATATTTATCTCAGTATCTGTATTTCTATTTTTTCTATTCCTTTGACATTTACCGTTGATGATGATGTCTCCGTCGCATACAGTGCTCCTGGAAGGACGACGGTGTGGTAGTGATGGAATTTGTCTTTGGTGGAAAGTGATTTCTTATTGTAAGTATTCTAAGTAATTGCATATGCTTTTTGCAGTTTTTTAGCGCGGTTTTTGTGAGCTTCTTTCTCAGTTCCAGAATACCCAATAATTTCTCCTAAGTACTTAAAGTGTTTAACTTGTTTGATAGTGCTAAATTTGCTCACGAGTGGCTTCACTTTTGTGCTTTTGGAGTCCATATATTGCGTTTTCTCATAAGAGATTTAGAGGCCGGTTTTGATAGCTATCTCATGAAGCTTCTCAACGGCATGTTATCATTTATTTATAATTCTTTAACTGCAGGTAAATAATTATAGATAAATGATAACTTTTTCCAACGAAACTGAATTTATTGTTAATTTATTTAACGACCGCGTTCACTTCACCGCACGTAGAAACTGTGATGTATAAGTGTTCCCTATTAACGAGAAGATAAACAACGATGCCATGGTGTCCAAGTAGTTGCATGGTTAAAGAATCCTACAGGAATTTGAAGATCCTATATTCGAACTTTGATTAGGATAATATTTTTTTCGTGTGTACAATTTGTTTTTCGTTTCTGTTTGCTATTTGTTGCTTTACAGAATCGAGTTTTTATTCGAAGAAGTCATAAAACGTCATGCAAATGTTTGAAACAAAAATTGCTGTCATACAAGAAAACTTTTATAAAAAGATAACCTCCCGCTTTTAATTTTGAAACATACCAGTGGTTCATCATCATTGCAAAAAATACTAGTGCTCGACGGTGAATAATAGAATTTATTTTATCAATAACATTTCATGCTTTGGTAACAGTTCTGGGACGCTTTGAATACCTTTTGTTGGAATTTTTATCTGACGATTCAACTGCATGTTGCCTTTCTGAGATAAATGCATGTGTTTAGGCGGTATTTTTAATGCGCAGTAATTTTCAATTTTTTAAACTTTTTATCGGTGTGTATGTAATGTCCAGTTTCAGCTCTGAAGTCTTTTTTGGTTATGTTTCAAATATTTTATAATACGCTTGCTATCTAAAAATTTGTGAAACATTCAGAAAAAAAATAATGTTTTGATGGATTTTAGAAAAAGAATATGCTGCGCTACCAACGGCAACTAGTATCTAAATATAACGCTCACAAATAACAAAAAAACATTCCAAAGCGAGGCTCAAACCCAAGAACACTAACTTTACTGATACTTGCCTTAAACAGCGTACTACGTTATGACAAAGAAATAATGGTGCAAATTATATTTCCAGTAAATGATATGCGACTTGTCGCAATGTCGTCTGGGTTTCGACGAGCAAGTTGCAGCGACCTTTTTTTCCCTATTTCAGCTAATGCGCGAACACTTACGATTATTTGGAGAGTTTTTATTGTTGCGGTTGTAGATTGATGTACTACACACTATTTATAAACCAGATTTCCAACAATTTATACACAAATTCAGAGAAACAAACCAGATGTTACTTATGAAGAGTCAGGTCTTGCTGGCACGTGACGTCACGAGTGTGGTTGGTCCGCGCCAGGCGGCAATGGAGCGTTTTGGGGGGCTTTCAAATACTCTAAATTTTAACTTTAAATTTTACGTAAAATACCCATTTTCGTCAAAAAATAAATAGTACCCGGTATATAACGTGTATCAATAAACTATTTAAAACCATTATCAAAAAATAGTCAAATAGCCTATTAAACCTCGCATGCATCAGGTACGCAACGTGACAGTACTACCAACATAATCAAAAATATAACTAAATTGCGGATAATAATTGACTTACCCTCATACCAGGGAAGTAAGAGAACCTTATTGCTTTTTAATCCCATTCTTTTACTCTCGGACAGACTATTTATTGAATATAGTGATGTAATATGTGACTCGGACTGTGAATATGAAACAAAGGAGTTGGAGGAGGCACAAACGAAGGCAGATACATTTGTGTTAATTACTGCACTATAACTGACATGATACAATATTTGGGATGGGATTCATTATAAGGCAGGAGACGGGTGATAAGAATGGTGGGAATGTATAATGAATCTTTGTTGATGAAGCTTGAATGAATGTTTGTTGAAGAATCAGGAATAGTCCATGGAAAGGAAGAGATTGCCATAACAACATGCTGCCGCTTGATTTCAGGCATAAGGGATAAGGTATAGCTATATTCTTTTGTAGTTAAGCGACTCAAGGATTAGAACAGATTACCGAGGGAAATGGTTATAAACTTTCATGAAGCATTGAAATAATTGAAAATTAAAATTCATGAATGGAAAAGGTGATTGTGTGGTTTATTACAATCAATGATTTTTAATATTTTTTAAAAAAAGAGAAAAACAGTGGAATAGGAGAGCAAGTGAAACCAGGCGTTTAGTTAGTCTCCATTAAATTAAATAAATAAATTACAAATATGTATTAAGAATGATAACAGTAATAATTAATACGATATTGATAGGATTTGAGAAAGTATCCTGCAGAAACCCAAATTGCACTGATAATTTGATCCTAGTTGACTATTGGATTAATTATGGATTTAACCGATTTAAAGTAACAATGTGACGAGATAGAAATAGAAACAATAACCACAGTAATAAGCTATAAAACCCTGGGTTAGGTATGAGCTGTAAAATATCACTCTCAACCTATGAAATCTGGAATGCGTCTGGCAATGTTAATTCGTGTTTGGAATTTGAATCATTATTCCCCAGCTGCTACTATTAAAGTATGGAGTGGAATATCTATTTTTAAATTATTTTTAGGTACACCTGTTTCATGTACGTGTTTATTATTTTGATCGTTTACATAGATTATTCTGTAACTAATCAGAAAAAGAAACATCAAAGATAAAACTGTCGACACTTGATGCATTATCTCTGTACAATGATCTTACGTTCAACTTAACCGCGGGGCATTTGAGCGTTTGGAAAACTGCAACGTAAGTTTATCAGCAAATAAAAAATATAACTATACCTTAATATAATATCATCTTTAAGTTAGAGTTTTTACTGTTTCATTAAATGGTGCAATAATTGGTTTTAATTTCGTTTTGGAACAATACGTTTCACCAACGAAAATGTTTAAAGACATAGCCCGAAACAGCAATAGTTAAAAAGTAAACAGCAAGCAATGAAAAATTACTGAATGTCATACATATCAGTATATAACGGCAAAAAGATAAAAGAATGTGCTAAACTATAAATAAATATGAGTGATATGATTAAAAATATATATATATTATTTTTGGTGGAAACATGAACACAATAACAATAAAACTATTCCAGAAACAGACACTTACTGATCCAAAGCAGCAACAAGATTAGTAAACTGCTAAATCTGTGTTGTGACAAATACTTAAAAAAATTGTGGCTGCTGTGCAAAGTAGAAAAAAAAACCTATAATTTCGGGCTGCAAATGTCGTTAATGCATTTCGTATACATTATTATTCAAGATGAAACAGGTAGGACAGAAGTAATACAGTGCAAATTGTCGGGATACGTGCGGTATTAGCCGACGTGCAGCATTCATCATTATTGAGAATGTGCACTTTCTCATGTGCCCTATAAATTTTCTTGAAGTTATATTGGCGAAGAGTGTGGTTAGGTTGAAATGCGGCCTTTACCAGAAATATGACTAATATTCCATGACATATAGTTGATTTTGAGTGAAAAAGGTGGCTACCATACCGAATATAATGATGCAAAGGCGACTCGAGACTTCTATTGCCGCTAAGTCAGCAATGTGCCTAATTTTGTTGTGTTTGGGTTGAATGGCAGCCTGGACCAGAATGAGTACTAATATTCCATGATGCTTAGTGGATTTTGAATAAAGAAAACAGTATCCACTCCAAGTTCTGACTATATTTACATCAGTAATGTGCGTAACTGTATGTTTCGGTGAGGATTACACCTTTTGTAACATATTTTATGGGTTTTGGGTACACTTTACCTTAAAGAGTTAGTGCCCAAGAAGCAGGTAGATTTATTTTCATCCTGAATTAACAGTTTTTTTCCCTACTGGCTGTACTTTTTACAGTAACCAAAATCTCTGTAATTGTATTAGTAGTAGTAAAAGTAATTTAATAAATTACGCAGTGTATATATAGAATTTAAATCATTAATAATTGTCGTAGATTTGTACTATCCCTAACTTTGTGATATGGAAAAATTAAAGACATTTTTAAGAATCAGTGCTTTGATACCATAAATAGGGAAACTAAAGAGGGGTATATGAGAAATATTATGGGTGTGTGTGGGGGCGGGGAGCAACTGAATTATGCATGTAGAAATTTCTATGCCTTTGTTACAAAAAGGGGTGTAAGAGAAGGTATCCACACAACTGTGGGTAACGATTGAGAAGAAGTTGCCTAGAATTTAAAACTGGCAGAGATATTAAGTAACCGATTTAATAAGCCCAATAAGTTTTATATTTCGGTGATAGGACAGAAAAAAAAAATATCAGAGAAGTAGACTGAAAAATTGTAAATAGCTCATGATGACAATATGAGGGAACTAGATAAGCTAAAAAGTTGTAGCGGGGCTGGTATAGAAATTTTTATTCTCATGTGTTAGAAACATCATACCTTGAAGTATTATATACATTGTGTCCAGAAGTGTGTATCTTACCAGCATATTGGAAGAATCATAAAGATAAATTACTGACTTGTTAGTTTGAATTTGATGGTAGGTAAACTGATGGAGAACTTAACCCATATCAGTTATGTCTTTGAACAAAATGGTAACATGACTTCAAGAGAGGATATTCATGGAAATCACACACAGTAATTTAAATGGAAGATATTTCTTATCAAATAGACAAAGGAGACCACTGTATCTCTCTGAAGCATTTTACAGGGTGAGCCTTAGATTAGTGGTGAATAAGATAAAAACCACTGGGCCGAATGGAAATGAAAAGAGACTTAATGGTTAGGGTTCTTGGAAGGTAGGAAGATTATAGGGTGAGGTAGGAAATGCAGTATCAAAAAAGTAGAAATCAAAACACGAATGCATTTGGGCCACTACTGTTTATCATTCTGATTAAAGATCTTGTTCATAGTTTTAGAGTCAGAAGTCAGGTTGTTGTTTGTGGATGATGTATAATATGTTTAAAACTGGTGAAAATTGTGAATAGCTATAGGAGGATGTAGACAGGATTTATTTGTAAACAAAAAGAAGATGAGTAAAAAAAAAAAAAAAAAAAAAAAAAAAAAAAAAAAAAAAAAAAAAAAAAAAAATATTTGTGTATTATGATCAGGTGGAGGAGTAATTACTTGATGAAATCATAACATGTTAATTATTTGTATAAAATTTAAAAGTAAACTCCAGTGGACATGACACATTGAGCTACAAAACCATAGTCACACCATTTTTTGAATATGGTTGGGTAAATGGTATCCACATTATGGGTATTAAATAAAAGAGTTGGAGAGGGTGAAAGTAGATAGTTGAATGTATTCATTGAAATCTTACCATCTTTAACTGCAATGAAAGAAAGATGAATTTGGGGTAGCTGGAGTGGTATATTCCACCAACAACCATCAATGTCTCATCACACAAATAAATATGCCTTTATACTTTATCAGCACTAGTGGTTTATAAGGCATATACAGTAGAACTCCAATTATCCGAATCAATTGAGACCAGACCCCATTCAGATAGTAAAAAATTAGGATAGTTGGATTTTTTCCGAAAAAGGGTCTATTTTAATTAGTTACTGTATGTATGTTGAAAAAAAGTATTTTTAAAGAAAAAGAGTTTTTAATTACTTAAATGAAAAGGCAACACTTCTGCATGTTAAGCATACTGGCAAGTGCTGTTCATTAGTACAGTATGTATGTACCTTACTGTAAATAAAAGTCATTGCTTGCTGATCATCTCAGTCAAAGTAAGCTGTTTGACTGTATTCATCCATTTTCGGGGAGCCAAATCACGCATCAACATGAAAGTGGGAAGTTGTTGTCACACTCAGGCTGACACTCCATCCACTTCAACACAGTTTCAAGGCCGGCAAATGCTTGACTAGCTAATGGTCCCGTGTCTGCTTCAACTTCAACATTAAGGTCATCTTATTCCTCGACACTTTCTTCTCTCACACTTTCAATAAGTTCATCATCATTTAGAATTTCATACCCAGGTTCTGATGAATCACACACCACCCACTCTCTTATATCTTCAGCATTAACTTCTGATCAGCCAGAAATTTTCAAAAGAATGTTTCACAATTCCTCAAGTGACATTTCATCCTCATCTTCTCCTGTCTCTTCCCTTTCCTTTTCTTGAGTTTCTTTTTTCCTTTTCTCCCTCCTCTTGTTCAGTTGGTATGCCTTAACCAGGCTCCAAGCTTCCACCACCATGTAAGGGCAATCTTTCAATTATTCCTTTTTTTTTTTTTTTTTTTTTTTTTTTTTTTTTTTTTTTTTAAAAACTAGCCATTCCCTATTTTAAGGACCATGATCATAAACTAGAACATGATCACGGGCATAAGAGAATGAGAGAAATGTATTTTGTGATTAAAAAATTCCAGAACTGTAACAATTTAATAAGAAATTCTGAACAATTTATCACAGCATTGACAGAATCAACATGTTTTGAAATATATCACTTGTGTACAATGATATGACTCATCATGAGATTTATTTAGAAGAACTTCAAAGTAGTTTAAGGCATTTCCTTCAACTTCTGAATTTAAAAAAAAAAAATCTCTTACTGCTTTAAAATTAGATTTCAATCAATAATATTTTTACAATATAAATTGTTTCAGTCACTAATAGTTTCTCCATTTTTGGGTTCTGTATTAAAAATGACTGAAAACAGATTTCTTATAATTTTGCCGTGCCCCTTCTTATTTATTTATTTAATGGCTTTTGGCCTTACTGGCCAGACAGCCAAGTTCATTAGATTTAATTTTACAACAATTTACATTCTTTACATATTCTATGTACATCAGTTTACGTTCTTGGTAATATAATATAATATGTTTTCATGAAATCATTTACATTGTTACATCTCTTAACTATACAGTAGAGGGTTCATTATTTAATTAGTGGGATTATTTGGACACTGTGACTTAAAGCTATTTTAGACAATGTAGAGCTCTAGTACTCTAACCATTTATCCTGGGCACCCATTCTAGTATTATGTTTAGATGATGACATTTTGCGAGGATATTTCTGTTTGGGTGGTATACAATAATCAATGTGCACACTTTGTTACCAGCATTTCCTATTGGGTTCTCTAATTGTCTTAGATTTATATTTAATGTTTCTATCCTTGAAAAGGGACATTAAGATTTTGTGTAATTGATGTTTATTGGAAGAGAGCAAGATAGATAAATTGGTTGGAAGAGGAATTTACACTTTGTAATTTAGGTGGCTGGTAAAGTTGCCATGATAGAATCGGCTTCTGATAATATTGATTAAGTGGTCTCTCTTAACTTTCTAGTTGTGGAACCCCAGTTTGGAAAGGATACATGGTTGGATGCAGCTGTAAAAAGCTCTTTTCTCGTGCAATGAATTGTATCAATCTGTTTGTCATCTATTCCTTGCTCTCTGTTTAATATCTTGCAGGAAAGCAGATGGGGGAGCGGTAGTTCTATTCTTCTGTTTGAGATGGCTTCTTTGGCTAGTCTGTCTATTCTTCGTATTTGTGAGAGAGTAATAATATTAAGCTTATTTTGATACCTAGGTTATTGCTGAGGGGTATTTCATATAATATTTCTATTAGCAGAGGCACCATCCTATAGTTCCACTTAAGTTTTGTTATGCTTCTGATAACAGTCAAGGACTCAGTTATTATAATCATCTCCTTTGTTCCCCTTGTCTGGCTGTATCTTACTGCTTCTAATATCACTTCTGCTTCAGCTAAATATATTGGAATTTGCAGTGGTAAAGTGTAAAGATTGGCATTATGTTTTTGGGGCAATAGAGTGAGCTGCTGACTCAATCTCCTGAATTATTTTTGTATCTATCTGTATGTATGTGGCTTGTGCTTGGGTCTGTGTTGGCTAGCAGGGCGTTCAGGGTATAGTTGGTGTTGCTTCCCGTGTATTTTCCAAGTACTGTACTTGTATGTCTAAGAATTAGAGGTGGTAAGGTACTTAGAATATCGGGTGTATGGAGAACTTTGTTATGTTTTTTCCCCTTTCCTCCCCCTTGTTATACATGTTAAGTAGGGGAATGTTGTTTAGAGCACCTGTATGTTTATTTACATTCTTGTGTTTCCAGTAATTAAGATTACCTAACTGTTCCTTCATTGGTGTGCATTGACATTCAGTTTTTCCTCTGTGAATTTCTCTGCGAGTTATATTCTTCTTATGTAAAGAGGCATTTCAATAGCTTCTACTAGTGACATGTTAGTCGGTGTATATCTTAGTGCTCCTAAACTTGTTCTAAAGCAGCGACACTGCAGAGTCCAGTTTCTGCAATACGTCTTTTGTGACATTTGTGTAGAAGATGCTATTGTTATCTATTAAGGGTCTAATCATTGATTTGAATAGGAGTAGAAGTGAGTTGGGGTGGGATCCCCATCTTGATCCTGCCATTGATCTTAGAATCTTAGTGCTCTTAGTGGCTTTTCCAATTTGGCTATTATATTTTGGATTTGTTGCCTCCAAGTGAGCCAGGAGTCTAGTATCATTCCCAAAACAGCCCTGTTTTTTTCATTGAGAATGAATAAGGTCCTAGTTGTATCTTGGATACTTCAGCAATTTTATGTTTTGAAAATATCATCACTGATGATTTCTCATTGTATATGTCTAAACCATTATTTCTCATTGGATATGTCTAATCCATTAAGGAAGGCCAACATGTTGAACACTTCATTCAACTGTTTGAAAACATCTTCTATTGTTGAACTCCTAATGTATATTATGATATCATCCACAAATTGGAGGGTTAATATTTTAGGGGAAAAGATATTACCTAAGTCGTGAGTGTATATTAGATATAGGTGGGCGTTTAACATTGTGCCTTGTGGGAGGCCATTGTAGACCCTATGGGGGCCCACCAGTTCACCTGAACTTGAGACGTATATGATCCTTTCCAATATGAGGGAATGAATCCCTGCTACAAAATGATGTGGAATTCCCAAGTTGCAGAGTTTTTGCATTAGATTGTTACTTATAACATTGTCATAAGCTGATGAGATATCTAAAAATATTGTTCCTAGGTATTGTTTCCATATAAATGCAATGTTGGTATCTGTAATTTTTAATGCCTATGTTATCGAGTGTACTTTTTCCTTTCCTAAATCCAAATTGTGATTTCGGTAATAAGTTATTCTTCTCTATACACCAAATATTTTGGACACACATGACATCAGGGAGATAGGTCTGTAAGATCCTGGATGATTAGGGTCTTTATTGGGTTTCTGTATAGGAATAATAATGTTCTCCACTCTATAGGGGTCAGGTGTTTCATCCATATTTCATTGAAATTTTTTGTTAAAAGCTGAAGGGTAGGGGTAGGCAAGTTATATATCATTGAGTAATATATTCCATCTTTACCTGGTGTCATGTCTGAGGGCATTTAATGTTTTGTGTAACCTTCATAACTGTCAATGGAATGTAATGTAAAGTTCGTATTCAGATTGTTGTTTGGGTTTAGAGAATATTTAAAGTTTTTATGGTTGATGCTATCAGGTGCAAGTTTTTCCCCCCTATAGCATGAGTTATCTAGTTCCATACTAGCAGTGGAAGTTTTCCTGTTCTTCAAGCATCTAATTTGACACCAAATAGATCTCATGTTTTTTCTTTCTCTAATTTTTCAGAGTATTTTATCCAGCTAAGACATTTCTATTTTCGTTTGGTGCTTGCACATTTGTAGGTTAAATAATGTTCTAATATTGGTTCCTTTCAATAATTTCTAATTGCTAATCTTCATTTGGCCACTGTTATATATCTATTATCTCACCTAAACTGTTCAGTAAGAGGCAAGTTACATATAATGCATAGCGAATAACTTTTATAATCACGTTCAATGGTAAAGCACTTTTCATCTCAGAACATAACCTTGTTATATGTCCGTTATCCTGCTAAAACCATTTAGAAGGGGGTAAATCTCATATAGTTATATAGTAAAGAACTTTTATAACCATTTTCTTAACAAGAAAGTACTTTTTAAATTGATTCTAAACCATTTTCATTAAAGACATAAGATTCAAATAAGGTTTTTTTTCAGTCATGATGAATTTTGTTGCATGCATATCCACTAAGAAAGCAGAGAATGACAATCGCTTTAAGGTGGTTTTTGTGTGCTTTTAAAATTTGCTGTAAGGAGATATTTCAAATCAAAATACTTCCATATTTTTTAGAAAAAAGAGCTAGAAAGATAAAAGTATGCTTAAATGAAAGAAAAATTCAGTTAGTAACAAACGTATAATAGTTCAGAGGTAACTTGATGTTTAAAGTAAGAAAAACGAAGTTTTAGTGTTGACATATGATAGCATCTCCATGTGTGACTTTCAGAAATTAATAGCTCTTAAACTAGAATAATTATGAGAAAAGTTGTCATGACCAAAAAGTTTCGGAATAAATTAAACTATAACATAGTAAAATTTCGGGAAATTCCGAGTAAAATTAGTGTTTCACAGGAGTGGGGGCTTTTCCTAATTCACTAAAGAATAGTATTCCCCACAGGAATACACTGGTGTTCCATGGCGATTCAGCAATAGATAAGCCTAGCCTATATAAAGCCAACCAGTGCAAGGAGTCGGGTGAATAGTTTTCAAACAGTTTTTCAAGCAGGTGGTCGAGGTGAGAACAGCTATGTGAGGGGCAATGAACTACGAGGCTGTGGACTTTGAAGATTTTTAGTAGTGATGAAATGGGGAGCTTCCCTGACTTATCAGGTACTTACTTTTAATTTTCTCCTCTAAGTATTGTTTGTTTAGTACCCAATCGGTTTTGCCAATGTTCCAGTGTTTTGTGGGATGGCCCTTCTACTTGAAGTTGGTGTTACAATCTGTGGTGAGTTTAATATGTAAGTGATCACATCATAAACTGTTGTTCAGAGTTTGCCAATTAACTGGGTGTGCTATACTTGGGGAGCAAAGTGTTAAGTCAACAATTGATGGATTCCCTCCTACTCTTGGAATTAACATGGGGGATCCATTGTTTATTATAATGAAGTTTTGGTCTTCTATCATTTCGATTAAGGTTAATCCATAGGAGTCCTCATGCTGACAGCTCCAGCTTCTGCTGTGCGCATTAAAGTCGCCCACTAGTAGATAAGGAGGGTGTAATTGTTTGAAGAGGTCATCCCGGTCTAGTTCGCGGAGAGCAGTATAGAGATATGATTGAGCATTCAAGGTTTTTAAGTCAGAGTCAGATAGATATTACATGGAAACGGAGGTTGGTGGAATTTAACTTTTCAGGATCATGGGGTATGTGGTGTTGGATTGAGAGTGTGACTCCTCCTTTTTCATCTGGTTGGTTGTCTCTATACATTTGGCAATACTTGAAGTTAATACCTTTTGTTGGTTGAAACCATGTTTAAGATAATAGTGCAATATCAATTTTGCTATTACAAAGTTTGATATTCAAACTTTCCTGATTAGAATACATTGATCTTCCATTCCACTAAAGAAGGTTAAGTTGTGTATTATGTAGGGGAAACTTGTGAGGCCTTATATTAACTGTAGGGTTCATAGGTCAGATGATTTAATAATCTTCTGAAGTGAATTCATTACTTGTCTAGGGTCATTCTATGTTGGAGAGGTGGATATGGATTGTGGGATATAGGGTGGTTTGGTCCGTTGCTTTTCCACATTAGGTTTGGGGAATTCTAACTTCATTGCCCATTGTACTTAAGTTTGCTGTGCTAGTGTGTGGCTGTGGCTGCAGTTCCCTTGATAGAAAGTATCGTGTTTGTTCAACTTGGTGTACAGGTCATTGTGGGTTAGATTGTAATACTGGATATATCTCTCCACAGACCATAGCATGAGGATTCTGGTTGGTGTGAGAGTGATGCATGGTTGTTAAAGGTGGGAATTTGGTGCAGCTGTTAAAGTGAGGGCTAGGATTAGCTGCTATTTGGGTGTGGAATCTACTATTGTACACCATGTGTTGTTTGATTTCTTTTGCTTTCTGATGGTTAGGGCATGGACAGTCAGTTGCTAAGTGTTGACCTCAACAGCTGGTGCAAAGTGATTGTGCTGTCTTGGAGTATGAGTCGATTTTGTGGTCTGCTGCACAGAAACTGCCTCGTGCCCGATTGTGGCACTGATTACTGCCACATCCAAAGTGCAAACATTTATAGCACTGAAAAAGAGTGGAGATGTAGGGTTCAACTCTGCATCTTACACCATCATTGTAGACGAATTGAGGGAGAAGTTGTGATCTAAATGTTACTATGCATACTGGTGGTGCCCTAGTTTAATGGTTACTGAAGTGTGGTCCTCAGGACCATAACTTCCACCTCCACTGTACATCCCACTGAATATTGTGGGTGATGGTCAAGTGAACTCAGCTTGGAGAACTTATCGCTCAACGCCTCCAGAAATAGTCCAAAACAGCGATTTATAAATTATTATCACTGAGAATTGAAAAATGTTTATTGTTCACTTATTAAAAGTTCAACTATGACACAATTATAAATATATTTTCAATAATTTAGTGGAGCTATAATTCCAGTTTCTACAATAAATGATGTCTGTTATTGTATCATGGCCTTGTAATTCTGCTAACATTTCATCACTGTGATGAAATTTCATACGATCAGGTTTTGAATTGACTGCAAAACAGCTCTGTAGAAAATATGGGGGAAAAATAAAGGAAATACAACTCCCAAAAAAGGAAAGATGTTTTTTTTCCATAGCTTACCACAATATTCAAAATGGCAATCAATTTCATTTCTTTGACATTTTGTTTAGTTGTGTACTTCATGAGATATTGAACTTTTTCTTCACTTTTTTGCATTTTTCTGTTACCATAATCTTAATTTTATGTTCCATAATATAAGCCTAGTGAATAAACAATAGGATTTATTTACTTAAATCAGGTCAGGTAGCATTATTCTTTATGCATGATTTGAAATGTTGGTGTTGTTGTTTTAATTGTTATTTGGAACTTAACATGAAACCCAATCCTGGCAAACCTACCTTTTTTTCATACTGAGACTCCCTGCTTTGATTCCCTGTAAAATAGAAGGTGCAGCCACGACAGAACCAGAAAGTGTAGCACCTTGAAACTTTGGCTGTGGATTGTAAGACCACATAAATTTACATTATTTATTTAAATAACGATCACCAAGAATGCAAATTTGTCTAGATAAATATCAATTCAAGTATGAATTACTGTATGTAGAAAGTAATTTGTTTGATTGAATTGAATGATTAATTACGATGGAGTGCATGCTGGGGTGGCAAGTTCCTTAATCATCTACTTACCTCTTTCTAAGCATATATTAACAAGCTACTGATTTTAATAGCTAGTGTAGACCAAAACTGATATTAAGTATGGAACAGTATGGAATGCATTCCACATACATTTTTCTAATCTTTATTATTTTGTTTTTTAGTTTTCCTGATATCTGAAATAAAATATGCTTTATACTTACGATTTTTTAAAGATGAGTATTTTTTTTAACAACATCATATTTTCATTTTACTTCTATACTATGATTTTATGGAAAGATAAATAATTTCAAAATATGGTTTTAATAGCTTTATCATAATTTCTTTCTTTTCTAATACATCTAAAGTTAACACTTTATATTTAGTAATAAAGGGCTGAAATTTTTTTCTAATACATCTAAAGTTAACACTTTATATTTATTAATAAAGGGCTGAAAATTAATTTGCATATTTAGTTACCGGTGGCATTAATTGTATTTCTTATGTTTTAATACTTTTTATATATAATACAGATATAATTTTAATTGTTTCAGATGGATTTTTCTGCTTCTAGTGGCTTACGAAAAGTTGATAAACACTATCTTAGTTCTATAAAAGACTCACTGTTATCAAGAAATGTAGCACAACAGGTAGGACTTTGAAAGTTTTTTCCCACTGCTCAATCACTGATCAAAATCTCATTTTGATTACTTTATTTAAACAATGTTTACAAATAAATTTTACTGCTAATTTAGATACCCACAGGCTTTTTATATATATATTTATTTTAAGGCTGTACTATTCCTTGAAATTTTTCAAAGACATGAAGTAAGAATTTCACAGATATGTATTTAGTGATTCCATTAAAATATTTTTTTTTCTGATACACTTAAACATTATACTTTTCATCATTTGACAAAAAAGGACAGACATTTATTTTAGCTGTATACTGATTGGTATGTCAAATGGTTCTAACAATGGTCATTTTTGCGGATGCAGATACATATGCAGATATTCAATTCTTGAGATCCACCAATGTGGATGTTTTGCAGAAACAGATGCAGAGGTGGAAAAATAAATTTATAATTATTTAGATTTTAATATCTTATCAAAAATGAATGTAAAATAAAAAAGTATAATTTTTATGCTAAATCCTACATTATTGACTCATTTTTTACCTCATCTTTCAACAAAAGCTATGTGATGATTTTACAAGTGGATTGAATTATTTACAAAACTACACACATATCTAGAAAACAATATTTGTTATATGAACATGGCTCCACTAATTCAAGTGTCAAGCACAAAGCCATGCCACCACAATTCCCCATGCCCGCAACCCGCATTTCCACTACTATAGTGGCCCATTCACAGTCCTGCTTATAGGACCTATAATGATCCAATATGAAGGAATTGGTCTTATTGTCACTTAATACTTAAAACCTTACAAAGAAAACTGTAATAATAATAATAATAATAATAAAGAACATCAAAATCGACATCAAGAAAAGGGGAATGAAATTCTTTGGTCACCTTAAGAGGTAACCAGAAAATCAATTGACAAAAAAGATAATAGATTATGTAACTTCACTTAAATATCCAACACCTTGGAGGAATGAAATTCGGAAGGATCTTAAAAGTGCAAACATAGGAGGAACAGACATCTTAGAAAGAGACACAAAGTAGACAAATGGGAAGTTATAACTGATTAACCAAAACAAAAACAATACAGACCAAAGTGGTCGGAAGAACGCAAACAAGCTTTCTTGGTTGAACAAACGTTTTCCAACGTGAATCTTACTTAAAATAAATTGAGAACCCAATTAATCGATGAGAACTTAAATTCATGTTCAAAATTAAAAACAAGTTATGCATGTAATATTATAAAACTTTCTAATGAAATGCAAGTGCATTGTTATCATTAATTAAAATGTTTACTACTTACACATGATTTATTTATGAATATATTATTTGCATGAACATATGTATGATGATGTATTGATTATTTAATAAATTATACTAAAATTGTATTTATTAAATTATAGCTATGGCTCTTATACATTTTTTCCACTCCATTATTGGTGATATTGGCTCTTCAACTTCTAAAGTTTGCCGACCACTGACCTAGGTGATAGCAGAAAACTGTCCAAAATCCATAATCAGAATAGCTTGTATGTCGGGCCCACGATTTGAACCTCCCCCTAATGTAGTGACACTTTAATGTGCATAGTCACATTGGTGGGTCATAACCATTAATAAATAAAAATTAATAATAGCCATCTTTTATTATTTGATCTTAAATTAACGTAATCCACTTCCTGAAGGTTAGTTGGGTTCTCCAGAAAGAGGTATACTAAACCATTGTGTCAGAGGTAAGATGGCCAGTTACTTTTCGCTGGACCTACAGTTTAAAGTGGAATATGAACCACAAAACAACCTGGCGTAGCTCTTATGATCAAACACAGCTCTTAAAAATTCCGGCACCTACCAGGATTTGAACCCAGGATGGTAGCAGCAATTTTTTGAAAGCAAGTGCCTAGCCACTGAAATACCAGCCTGCTCTTATTTAACATGTATTCAGCACTAATCCATTATCTCGTCAGTAGTATCACCATCATGTCAGCTTTAAAAGATAAAGTGAGCATGAATTCAAATACCACCACAAATACACCATGATAGAAATTATATTGAAAGGTAAAGTCAAGCTCTATACAATGGACAAGTGAAGTGAACTGCTACTTATATGCACCCTGTGCAAACTGCTTTTCATTAATAAAATCATTCATTCATTGCTCCAATACTCCAAGATACTCACAGTAGTAATCAGCATCTTTATTTTTTTTTAAAAATTATATATTTTAACTAGGATTTTATGGTGGCCAATGGCTCCTTGTTCTCTGTAAATAGTTTAATGTGACTGAAATAAAAATTATATATTAAAAAAACACTTTTGTCATATAACCTGTGTTTGAACTTTAAGTGGCTTGTGTCTTTAAACCTAAAACTGAATTTCTCCTACTGCAGGTAACAGCAGTGAAATCAATAACAGCTCTCCTCCAGATGGCTATGCAAAAAAATCAGACACATATAGCAGATATATTAGTGGATGCAGATATTGCTGAGTTTTTGAGTGAAGCAGCAGCAACACAACATGGTTACTTGTTAGAGTGAGTTTAATTGAAAACAAAAAGCTTTTTTAATGAATGTTATAAGTGTTAATATCATTTCCCACTAAAAAAATAACAGAACATGAGGAGTAATGGGAAAAGGCCTTGTATACCGGTATATTAAAGAAAATTCTTTTTCATAAATAGGTCCAATCAGTAACATGAAAATACTATAAATTTTTTGATGAATTTAACATTTCATTGAAATAAACTTTGCTGCTATTATATATGCCTGGAAGATCATGACAATGAGGATTTTTTATGAAACTGGAAATGTATTTCTAATCAGCTTAATATTATAATCATATTTTTTACATGTCACTAACGGATTTATATTTCTGAAATTTCTTTAGTAACTTAGTACATTAATAGGCCAAATTTTGAGTTTACTTCACTTGTAGATTTAATACTTACCTTAGCTGGTCCATATTGCAATAGAGCTGATTAATTACAAACTAACTGGAACAGACAGTAATGTTTTAATGACATTTAGATCTTCCCTAATTTGTCTGTCAGTAACAAATCTAGAGTTTAGACAAGTATTCTTCTTCTTCTTCTGGTCCCTATCCATTACAGATGTCAGCAACCATCTTGAATGTCTTGTCTTTGTTGTTTGATGCTTGGATTAGCTCTATAGCTGTCTTGGAGGTTCATGTTCTCAGATTTTTTAGCCAGGAAGTTCTTCTTCTACTAGCACTTCTCTTTCCTGGTATTTTCCCCTGGAGAACAGACTGCAGGAGTTCATAATGGCTATTGTTCCTTACGATGTGACCAAGGTTCTTTAGCTTCCATGTTTTTATGGTGGTCAATATTTCCATATCCTTTTTCATTTTACAGAGCACTTCAGCATTTGTGGTGTGGTCTGTCCATGGTATTCTCAACATTCTTCGATAGAGCCACATTTCAAAAGCTTCTAACCTTTTACTGATAGTTTCTGTTAATGTCCATGTTTCAATGCCATACAGGAGGACAGAGCAGCGCAGGAGTCTCATCTCCGTGGTAATTGATAAATTATGGGTTTTAAAAAGATTATTAATTTTATTATTTTATTGAGACAAGTATAAAGAATGAAAATCCATCACTTACAGAAGTAGAGTATAAGAGAACTACAATGATATGAAAAAGACAGTACAAACATACAGTATTTACAGTAAACCCTTAATAATATGATAGAGTAAATGAGGCAAGTCTTACAAACTGGCTTCATGAATAAGTAGAGACTGGGGTAAAGGAATTTGTATGGACAGGAGGGCAAAAAAGCTATAAGCCAAAGTGCTAATGGCAGAATAAAGTGAGCCTGAATGAGTTAGTGCATGGGAGAGCTATGTAAGAAAAAGAAAAATAAATAACTATCTAAGCTAATATGAGGGAAAAAAACTTTTTTCAAAAAAATTTTTTTTCAAAATAAACTCTAATTTACATTTTTCTCATTTTTCTATATAGTTGCCCTTCTTATCTATACAATTCCTCCAACAGTAGGTAGGAGACTTCCAGAAATTTCAAACTGCCCAGTTTTCTGCTCTGTGTTCAGCAACTTTGGAACCAGTTGAGCTGACACTTTTCAGAATGTACTCAATATGAATGATGTACTGTACACTTCCATAGCTGATCTGAAGTTTTTGAGAGCTTTTAGGAACAGTTATTTGTTGATGGTTCTCAAACACCTTTGGTGTTCTGTGGTGTGAAGTTGGTGTGGGGACAATGCGGGTGGACAATGCTTCCACTCCTAACCTTTCTTAAATTTGTTAAATTACTGTTTTACATGACCGCATGGAAGGGTTCTTTCCCTGAACTGTGCGAGAAATTGGAGCTGAAATTCAGCAGCATTTACATTTTCTCTGACAAGAAACTTAATAATAACTGTGGTGTATCTTTTTCTCACTCATCATTGTTTTTATTTAAGAAACACTTCTGCCATTGACAGAAACACCAAAGGCTTGTTTATGTTTCATCCTACCCTGGAATAATAAGATATTTTTAACATTATAAGAGATAGGCATGTGTTTGACATGTAAGATAAATTAACAAGCCAATGAAGCTGTGCAATTGGTGGAGTTGGAAAGAGGTGTTTATCTCAGAAAAGACTTGCAGTCCTACCTGTAGAGCAGTAAGGTTTCTGGATTTATAGCACTTGCACAGGCAACAAATGAATGAACTGGGATTTGGAAGCTGACCATTAAAATGTAATCATTCATCTTAATGGTCAGCTGGTTTGAATGAAGCCAGTGTTGCAACGTGTTCAGTCGAGACAAGTGAGTTAGCGTAGAAGGTAGTTCATGGTGGAAATAGCACATTCAGTGACAGGTGAAGTTATCCCATTGGATTTAATTGTTGTTGAGCTGTTACATGAAAGGAATTATGTGTTTTTTCTGTGGGCTTTATGGTTTGGTAATTGTAAACTGATGTCTTCTCAAAACACTAGGTGAATAACATAATGGTACAGTTTACAATGACATATGATTTATTGGATGTGTTATACCATGGGAAACTTCTAAGTGAATCATGGTGAGGGGATATGAGTAGTTTGTGAAAGGTTTTTGGACTGTTGACATGAGTGAAGGACTTTTCTCAGAACAGTTGTGTTTATCATTTTGAGATGGGATGATGGATATGGTATGGGAACAGATCCAGATAAAGGGTAAAAGAGGCTGTTATTATGGGAAATAAGCTTGTCTATGGAGCAGTTTTCTTTGTGTATCTCGTTCATTAATGTATTATCTATGTATCTCAACAATATAAAAAGTTTGAGAAATGACTTGCCTTTTCAGTCTGCCTTATAAGTGAATGGCATTAGAGGGTGTGATGTTGGTAAATGTGGCAGTGCCATGTAATTGGTGATTGCTTAGGTATTTCCAGTTGGATTCCATATGAAATCAGTCTTGGTGATAAGGATATAACATGGTGTTTCCACATTATTTTATATTAGTTTACAATATTTCTTGATTCCTCTATGCCATGCATCATGACCCAACCATATAGCTTCATCTCTTTATCTGAAATAATTTTATATATTCTATTTATCTAGTTTCTTGAAGATCTAACTTTACTTTTCCTTTTGTAAGGTTTCAGGCCATATCAGAATTGAATTGTCTGGAGACGTATCAGAAGCTTGCACCGCTTCCATTGTCAAGCCTTGCTTAACATCACTGAAGTCTGCCACATGGTAGTCTATTATACAGGGTGTGACAGCATAACTTCCTTTTTTTCAAAACTTAATAGAGCCCTTTGTATGAATAAGACTTTTTTTTGTAATGTAGGCACATACATAAAGTTTTTTTTAACTTAGTTTTGAAGATCAAATCAAGTAGGTGATGTCTCCCATTCTGCGCACACTGAGAAAACCAATTTCTGGTGTTTGTCATGACTCCTGCCAGCATAGCAGGCGTTATGTTGGCAATTTCTTCCTGGATGTTGGTCTTCAAATCTTGTAGGGTCCTTGGATGGTTCACATAAACACAGGATTTCAAAAAACCCATAGAAAAAAAACCACAAGGGATCAAATCAGGAGAGTGGGTCAGCCACTCCAAATCGCCCCTAAGGCCTTTGATGCAATTGTTGACAATTGGTGTCAGCCCAGTAATGCATGTTTTGTTTGTTGACGGGTCCACACAAATGAAAATGGGCTTCATCACTAAAAAAAAAAAAAAACAATAGCGTCCTCAGGAGCATCTTCCAGAAGAACCTCACATGCATTCCTCCGAGAATTGAAATCATGTTCAGAAAGTTCCTGCACAGTAGCCATCTTGTATGGATGGAAATGAAGATTATCATGAAGAATTCTCCTCACAGTATGATCGGAAATTCCAAAGGCAGTTGCATATTTGCGCGCAGAACGCCGTGGTGATCGCAACATTGAAGCTTTCACTGCCTCACTGTTCTCAGGTGATCTAATCGGCCGAGGGCCTCCAGTTCTTCATCTTGTCACACTTGCAGTTTGTCAGAAAGTAGAGACCCACATAACAATTGATTTCCAGTCTGGGACAGTGGCCAATGGGACTAAATTAAAGTGATTACGAAAAGCGCGCTGGGTTGTGATCACAGAACATCTGCCCAAAAAAAAAGGCCTCAATGGCAAATGCACACTCCTCACTGTTCCAACACATGATGGTGACTGAACTGTGTTGGACAAACTTTATAGTCACGCCTCTCAAACGAAACCACTAGTGCTGCGCTATGATTTCAACCGACTGAATGGCGTGAATTTTAGAAAAGGAAGTGATGCTGCCGCACACTGTATAAGACTACCAGCTGGGAGTGGAGGGAAAGGCGCATGGAGTGGTGGTCTATTTGGGCTCCATACATCATGATCAGGTCACTTTTATTCCCTAATATGGCTCGATCCCATGTGTCCTGCACTAATCCAATTCCTGGCCTCCATGTTTGGCTTAAATTGAGACCCTGATTGCGATTAATAATATTATTACTAAGCCTAATCTGAATCACCTCCTTCACAACACTGTCACAAAAGTTATTTGCATAACAAAAGCGTTTTGTTTTCTCAAAGCTTTAAATTAGTTTAAATTTACCATTTTTACACAGTGATGCTTTTGACTGAAATCTTCTTTTACTGTCTTTTGATTCCATGAAACTGTTTATCAATCCACCAGTGTGGCTGCATATGTTGAAGCACTTTCACACTTGTTTGGGAAGGTATAATGGGTCCAGGTTCAAATCCTGGTACCCACATACCATATCACATGTCAGCCGTCCTGGTAGCTGTTTTTTCTTACAAACATTTAGGCAAATGCTGGGATGTTCACCACTCTCTGCTTCAGAAACTACACATTTCACAAAGAAAACTACATTTAAACATTTTACAGACAGATAGCAACACATATGCTTCCCCCCATCAAAACTATGACAGACTTAGCAAGCTGATGATGATGAATACTGTTTATATGTGAAATAGCTGTTCAATAAAATATGTTTAATTCTGTATTTTCTTCATCTAGAGTACCCTTATTGTAACTGAACAAAGCTAAGTGCTTCTATTTTTTTACATCATTGAATCACACCCATTTTCTAAAATAAGTGTTGCTGGATTCTTCATATGCACATGTCAAGTGTCATAGTCATAGCCAATATTATTTAATTGTCTACAAAGTATAAAGAGTTTAATGTGCCATTTTTAGAGATATAATCATGTTTAGATAGCTCTCCTTCCATGTCTTCAGCCCTTGTTCCAAATACAGTATATGATCTGAATAAAGTTTGGGGTTAAAGTAACACACATATTTTAGCCATTTAGCAAGTTTTAATTTATATGGGATGTAAAAACTTAGTTTTATTTTTGATTGGTAGTTGCTGTTTAACTTATTCTTACTGTTTTATTAAGATTTGCATTAATTTTGTTTTCACTAATGCGTATTAAAATATCACTATGAGACATTGTCATAAGACTTCTTCAACAATTTATGTAACAAATGTATTTTTCATGAACTACTGTATTTTCTTCGCAGTAATTCAGCAGTGAGAAACAGATGATGCTGTACTGTTGACCTACCATTTTTGAAACAAAACTGTTTCTCCATGTTCATGTATGTGTTTTGAAGTTCCTTATTTCATATTTTTTCTTGTAATTAACAGATTGAATTTGTGTTTGTGAATTTCCACTAGATGTCATTATTATCTTTAATTCATCTCTTGTGTATCACATGAATAGGATTTACTGCCAAAATACAGGGTGATTCAAAATAGCGTGGACAAAATGTCCATGTTAGATCTGTCATACAATAAGAATAAAAAATCGCATAGGAACGGAGGGTCGCAAATGCCTGTAGAGGGCGCTAGAGCCACGAGAGGGCGTTGTGAAACAAACACGGTCCCTTGGATTTTTTCTTTTGGGGATTTTTAAAAGGACTTGTGTATGAAACACCTGTTGAAATGCCAGAAGACTTGGTAGGAAGAATCGTTGCGGCAGCCGGATGTGTTCTAAATACACCTGGTATCTTTGAGAAGGTGCGCTGTTCCATGCAACGGAGATGCTGGGCTTGTCTCGATGCATCTGGCAAATACTTTGAGCATCTGCTGTAGGCTCAACATTTGGCTTGCATTAGTCACATGTGAGTGAGTAATTTTCAATAAAATGATCTGTAATGGTTTTGTTTCTTCTCTTTGTGTCAGTATTATTTTAGACGCCCTGTAGCGGCTCCTGATCGCAGTTGCGACCCTCTGTTCCTATGCGATTTTTGATTCTTATTGTATGACTGATCTACCATGTCATTTTGTCCACATTATTTTGAATCACCCTGCATTATAATATAGTTCACCTTTATGTGTTTGTCACTTCCCATCTACCTTAAGTCTTGGGTTTACTTTTCTTAGCCTTTCTTAGTTTCATTGCTTCAAATATTTCCCCTCTCATCATTATCATGACTGTAAGAATGATCTCATAGTGTCCACAGGGAATATCTGTCAAAACATTGAAGAGCAACAGTGGAGAAGAAAGAAATGACGTGAGGTGATATTTTTATGGAAAGGAATAATATACTATACCCAACACTCACCAAACTTCCAGGGAGGAGGGCAGCAGCAACAAAACAAAAATAATAATTCAGACAAAACCCCTTTTCATGAAAATAGGCACATGTGACTGAGCTTGCACAATCACCTGTGGTCAACACTGTCACATGCAGAGACAATATATCATATTAGGAAAAAAAAAGTAAGTTTTAATTTACTTATCAACTATTTATCAACTTTAATATAATACTGATGGTTTTAAACATTAGTAAAGACTATTACCAACATGTTAGAAACATTGAGAATGACATAAGCATGAAATATATTCTCGTATTATACTGCCATTCCGTAATTACTGCAATAATAATTTAAATACAAGACCAAAGACCAATATAATTTTGATGTACTGTATTTGATTCCAGATGTATTTTCACTTGTTTGGAACTATTAATTGGTGGTGAAAAATTCTTTACTCAGAACCACACCATGTATGTTGCTGACAGTCTATTGAGAGCAATTAACTTTCTTCTTTTGCAAGAAGATATCAGTCTGCTTTTAAACAAAGCACTAAGGATATTTGCCATTATACTAGAAAAGTAGGTAAATTTTGTTTATTTCACAAATTATTTGTTCAAGTTTATGTTTGTCTTATTCACTCCATACAAAAAGTCTGATTCCTATACAAACTAGTATTGTCGATTACAAATTCATCTTTTAATGGTTTTTCAGTGAAATTTTCCATCATTCGTGAACTCCAAAGATTTTGAGAGTGTGATATATCCTCAATTTTGTCAATATATTACAAAATTCAGTTAAAAGGCTGCAAGCATATAGCAAATGAACAGCAGAAAATTTTCAAAGTAATTTTCTAGTGGGTTCAAATATTTAAGACACATTTCGAAGTATAGTTAGATCGGAGTTACATAGAGGTATGAAAGAATTATAGTAAATGAATTAAGAAACTGGGATGAAAGTATCGAGTCGTAGTTTAGAAGTAGAAAACATGGTCTCACTTAGAGGAAATATGACGAGTTTTAAGGTACTTTTTCAATAAAGGAAAAAATAGTAAGTCGAGAATAAAATAAGTAGTCAAAAGAAAATTATGTCAGATTAAAGGTCTTCTTGAGGAAAGATGATGACAGCAGTTTGAGATCGTTGAGTTGAGTGGAAGTATTTTAAAAGTAATTTCAAAGCGAAAGCTGTTAACGCATCGTAGCCAAATATACAGTCTAGAGTGGGCAGAAATAAATGTCAAGAAAAACTAAGACAAAATATCTGGGAGGCACCCTATTTTTATGAAAGCGCAATTTTTTTAAGGAAGTTTGGCAGAAAGTTTTATCAAAACAATGCACTCTCAATAAAAGATATTTAATTTCAAAGTAATTATTCTGCATTCCATAATAGCCACTAGAAGGGGTGAAAACTTTGGTAGATGATATCTTTTTAATGAAAGGTTTTTAGAAGGTAGTGAGATAAACCAAATTAATCGTCAAAATATGTAGAATTCCTGAAGATTAGAACTAACACGCTAGAACAAATAGTTGGGACACTAGATCTAGAAAATAGGTTAATTGAACTTTGAAAATTAATAACAAAAATAGGAGAGCAGATACGAAAAATTTTATAAGGATAGAAAATGCTTAGAATGATGAACTCTACATTATTACAAAGTTTCATGAAAATCGGAAAAACTTAGGGGGGAAGTCTTTGTAACCCAACGCCAGTGTGCGAGAGACAGCAGTCAGGATTAGACAGAGAGGGTGGGAAATCCCACTGCTTGGTGTCACAAAAAACACCCAGCCTATTTAAGAGGGTGGCCTGCCAGAGGTGTTCTTCAGTCTTTCAGCAGATTTGTTAGCGAGAAGAGAACGCGTGGGTGTAAGTCATGCCATGTGCCGGGCTGGAACGAAGTGATCGGGGCAGTATCGAAATGTAGAGTATTCCTCCACAAATAACTAACATCAACACTGGGTTCAAGTGATGTCGCGCTTTCAGTGATTTTAAACTGTTGATCAATATGGGGTTCATCGGAAGCTGCTTACGTTGTGTTTAAATGTTTTAACCTGCAATCATTTTATTTTTGGAAAGAAGTCTGATGTAGAGATGGGTCGTTCGTGAGTGAATCAGCTCTTTAGAACAGTTCTTTTGAAAGAGCGAGTGAGCAGTCGCTCACTAAAAGTGAGCGGTAGTTCTTCTTGGAAGCCGTAATGACGGTGGTGTGTCGGCGTCGATTGAACTTCAGTTGAGTGGGCGCAGACAATGTCGGTTTCGGCTTTGCCATTCTTGACCGACCCTTGTTTGTTCTCTGTTCCACGCCGTTCATTGTTTATCCACTCCGCTATGAAGAATAAGAAACGCTGAAGATCGAGAAGAGCTAGTTCGTTCGCAACGTTCGATTCAATCACTCAGCACAGCTCGGAGCAGTGAGCAGTGCCACTGGAGAGCTAGTTCGTTTGCGACATTCGATTCAATCGCTCAGCACAGCTTGGAGCAGTGCCACTGGAGAGCTAGTTCGTTCATGACGTTCGATTCAATCGCTCAGCACAGCTCGGAGTAGTGCCACTGGAGAGCTAGTTCTTTACTGCTCCGCTAACCGCTTCTCTTTCTCTCTCTCCCTGGTAAGCGTTATGCTATATGTTATTTTAAGTTTTTAATCTAAACTACGATCCAAGTGTATTTAAATGACCACTATAAACGTTTAAACATAATCGTAACACCAAATATTTATCGATACGTTTTTCATAGATTTGTATGTTTATTTCAAGTTTCCCCTTGTCTGTAACAGGTCAAGAAAATGAGCAGACTTACCAGTGATGTTTGGTATCATTTCGAAAAGAACGAGAAGGACAAGAAACGGAAATGCAACTATTGCAAGGCGATTTTATCTATATCGTCAGGATCGACGACCAATTTGAAGAGACACCTTAAGACTTTGCACCGGTCGATACCATTAAAATGCGCAGCGATCACGTTCGCCTTCAGTGGATGACTCCAGGGTTAGAACTTCTCATCGAAGTGACTCTAATCCACTCCCAAAAGCAAGTAGTTCTAATGCCAGTGCCTCCACGTTTTCTCTGGAATGGTACAGCTTGGACGACACCATGGCTCGGAGAACGTTACCGTTATTGACGCCGCGGTTTGCTCAGACATCGATGAATACATTCGTTGATGTAAATCAACCAATCTCAATTACTAGGAAACGGGCTTTAGATATTCAGTTACTAAAAGTGATGTGTAAAGAATATCACCCCTTCTCTCTTGTCGAGGATGAGGAATTTCAGAAATTCGTAAGAATTAGAGATGGAGCAGACGCTCACTTAAAGTGAACGGTAGTTCTAATCTAAAAAAAAAAGGTCTACTATTTGTATTGAAGTCGACATAAGGGGGTATTTTCAATGGAAAGTGGGGGTATAACCGGATTGTGAGGGGTAAGACCTAAAAAAAAGGTCTCAAATAAAACTGAGCTACTGAGCAAGTGAACCATTCAAAAGAACTAGTTCTTTTCATTGAGTGATCAAATGAACAACCGCTCTTTTTAGTGAATCACTTTGCCCATCTCTAGTCTGATGCCTTTTTATTATGCTGGTACCGAGTTTGTAAAAGAACTTTTGCACAATATATCATTTTTAATTTATCAAGAAGTCTACTGAGTTTTAATTCACGAACATACCTTTATCTCTTGTGGTATCCTGTTTTATTATTTAAACAAGCGATTGGCGACCAAGGAAAAGAACCACTCGGTACCACAACCACAGTTATAGCTCAAAGTACTACTGTATGCACACCCCAGCAAACGGCACATCTTTGACAAGAGTCAGCATGTTGACTGATTTTCTTTAATATAAATAAAGTTTATCTAAAGGAAATATTACCTTCGGTTCCCCACTAAACCCCTATAGTTATTTCACCTAGTAAGATTTTTTGAAATTTTTATGTTATATTAGTATAAACAATACAAATTTCTAAGTAAAAGAGTTGAGAAGTTATTAGAGTGTGACAGAATTATGAGTGAATGAAGAGACAAATCCATAGTGATCCATTTTTCGGAACCCAAAAAATAAGCACACGAAGATTAAATTACATTTTTTTTACCTTGGATATATATAATAGTATATTTTATATACAAATAAAAGCCAAACTAAAAATACACATTACAAAAATTAAGAAATTTGTGGGCAACGCTCTTTGTCAGTAGCAACAGAATTAATATACTTGTGAAATCACAATTATTATATAAAGCGAGAGGTGGTATAAAGAGATTTAGGTAATTGAGTATGTAACCTGAGGAACTGTCAGATAACCTAGATTTTGTTAATATATCACAAAAATTAGTTTTAAGAGTGTTGAGCTAATTTCAATACAACAGCAAAGTATGTTCAGAATCATATTATTTCAGTTTTCAAGCTAAGAGTTGAAGTAAATAGTGAAATACGATCAAAATTATTGGTAAACATTGCTGCTATAAAGGGTTTTGTATATTTTCAAATAGAAATTTTACATTCATGTTCAGAGGTGCATTCAGTTATAAGGATTAAAATGAGGTAAAACACTTTGTGGATAGAAAATAGTACTGACAAGCAAGATATTTGATCTAGAAGTTGAAATGAAAGCATGATCGAAATGAAACAGTTAAATAATTCTCAAGCCCACAGATTTCAAGCTACCAAAAAGATTTATAGCTTAAAGGATGAGACAAATTTTGTAGTATATTATGTAACAATTTCAAATCTGTAGGCAAAAGTTAAGTAACGTTTTGTAGAATTTTGTACACAAATTATGATTCCAAGGAAAAAATTAGTTTTCACAGAGTATAATTCAGCTAGATACATAGGGGAGAGTACATTTAAAAGAAAGTATATTTGTTCTGAGCATAATGCACAAGTTTTGGCAAAAATCCATTCAATACATAGACCAAAAAAGAAAACGTAAGATTTATGATAATTCCAAGGTGATGGCTTCCAGTTGAAAGATTTGAGAGAATTTTAGTTGTCACTACTTAAATAATTCTTTATAGCTAAAGTACTAAAGATAGAAAAAATTTCATAAGGATTGATTCTGACATTTAGGTGATTGAATACCTCTCACAAAAATTTCATGCAGATAAGAGGAAAAATAAGATTAAATGAGAAAAAATCTCCAGAGATGCTGGGAAATCACCTAGGTCACCTGTAAGTAGACCCCGGAAGTCATGGTGGGGACAGTCCAGGGAAAGCACTTGTGAAGAGCGGTCACATGTGGCATACAGCCGATTTGGTGCAATATGTAGTGGGTAGGCAACCAGTTACACCAGAAACTCGGCAGGATAGGCAACGGTCTTAAAATTTATTTTCAAGTAATAGTGCAAGAGTTGACATGTTCTCGGTGTAACCGAGAGGGGTTCTTGGGAGTTGTCTGCTGCTTGACTCACAGTTTTACCTGCAATCAAATTAATTTTTATTTTTGAAAAGAAGTTTTGATGCTGTAGATTGGCCACCGAGTGATGTACTTATTTTCGGAATATATAGTTTGAAATTTATTTGGAGGTCTACAGTGAACATTATTTCAGTCATACCTTCTCCTGCTGAGGTTATCTGCTTGAAGGCAACCACAAAGACCAAATGACAATCTACCCTTAGGCCATGCTAACAGTCAAATCTCAGGACAAACGGTTATGTACTAATTCCACTTACAGCTAGTCACTGACAGAACGTTGTTCCATGGGTTGAGATTTTGAATAGCAGTATTAACTTTTTATTTAACAGTATTAAATTACTGTATAACACCAGCAGTAACTGACATTATAAAGAAGTTGGAATGGGATTCATTGGAAGACAGGAGGAGGGTGAAGAGAGGGCTGGTGTTAAGCTATTTTGCTTGCTCGGGGCTTTGGTAAAATATCTGTTTAAGCTCTGACCATTGTTGATACTATGTTTACTTAGTTGAAATCAAATACTAAGGTTGAAGTTGTGGTCTTTCAATGGCTTGGTTGCCAGTCCGCTAAATTATTCAAGTTAAATTTTAAATATGAAAAATCTACTATATAATAAAATTAATATATTCTTCAAAATATTTTCAGCTGACTCAGGATTCAACATGTTGCTGAAGTGTGGCATCATTAAATTTATATCCTTTCAGTTAGCAGGTCATCACAACAAACAGATCCACTTATACTCCGAAACATGATACATCGAGATTTTTACACTATGCCTTCAGCAAAATGTTCCTAACCTTATTATCATCTGTCTGTCAGCTAACAAGCTGACTCTTTTTGGCATTTATCTACATTTTCCCTACTTGCTTCAGCAAAGTACTCAGACTTTAGAATGTTTTGGGCCATGACTCTGTCAAAAATTATTGTTACTATCTATTTGATTTTGTTTCACTGGAATCAAACAAACTGTCAGATGAATCTGAACTGTGTGAAAATCAGGAACATTTTGTACCTATACTGAGAAATGTGTATTTTTTAATAGGTCATTCAATCATTAATTAAAATCATCTATATATTTATATAAATTAGAAAATGAGAAAGTTTGGATGTGTGTTTGGCTGTGCTTCTGGTATCAATCACACCTTAATAATTCAACATATTTAAATGAAATTGGCATGAAGTCAGTTAACTGTGTGCAAAGTGACATAGGATAGATTTTATCCCACAAAAACGCATAGTTCTTTTAGAAATTGCCATTAATATCAATTCACAAGCAACAAAGAGTTTCATACTTCGTAGACAGCTGGTCATGCCTGAAATGTTGTATTTATAAAAATGTAAAGGATTCCATTCTATCTTAGTTTAATTTATTTGCTGTTTATTTTTTGTTACTATACAGTCTCTGTATTACAAATTATTTTTGCCTAAATTTAAAACTTAACTAACCCTTTTTTATTTTTTGTTCAAAATTTTTGTACAAATAGTAGAGACTATGATTCACGAAACAGTGCTTTTTACTTACTGTTCAATAATCTGCAAATATCTATCAAATCCTTCACTTAAAACAAATGTATTCAATGGGTTAATGTACAAACTTATTGTTTCATGAAGCAACACTGGAAGTCATTTACAAAACAATACACCTCATTTACACGGAGCTTATGAAAGCTGCTTATTGATTACTAATAATAACTAAATTCCTTCTGCCTTATGCTGCAACAAAAACATTCTGGTCCAGGCAGCATTTTTACCAAACCATTATTTCTGCAAATATTGCCGCTACAAAATCCAACGATATGAACACATCTCAACACATTAAATGCATTGGAACTACATTTCGAGTAGTAACAGAATTTTCTATATCAAGATTCCTAATTAGTATATCATAAATTACTATCACAATTAATTTCATTATACGCCTTACTAAATCATGAGCAATAAACGTCACTTTATCGTGATGTAAACTTGACCAGCAATATTAACGACTGTAGAGAATTATGGATTTTCTGTTGTAGACTGTAAGTTACAAGCATTTTAGTATAAATTTTTTAATTACATTACTTCAATAACTGTCATGAAGCTGATGACGTAGTTCATGTGGCTGAATGTAGTTTCAGATGTATTCAGTATTTAATTTACTGCATTTTTTACGAGTGCCACATTGCCAGCGTCATTATTCGGGTTCATTTGGTATCGCGATCTGAAATAATAAGTCAAGTTTATTTTGCTATTCATGACGTCACTAACATACAATATAGTTAATGTATTAATGTGCGAGTAATAGAACAGGGTGTCCAGCGGACCTTGAAATCTTGAAAACCGGGGAAAAGCCTTGAATTTACAACAATCGGGGAAAAAAACCGGGAAAAGCCTTGAATTTTAGCCTACAACCTGGAATCTTAATCATTTTCAATATATTCATTTTATATTGTTAAAAATTTGTCATTGTTTGTTTCAATTTAAATCGACGCAATATTACCATTCGAATTAAAATAGGCCTAACTAACCTATATACGAGTATGTGGAATAGTGAAATATATTATTTCATATGGGAGTGTTTTTGTTTTCAAATAGTTACTTAAAGATAGACGGCCAAACTGCCATATTTATGAACACATGTTAGTATTTAATGTTGGCAGTAGTGTTGCCAACTTTTCACATTTCAACGACCGGACAAATGCCGAATATGCCGACTTTTCATATATCCACGACCGGACATTTGCCCACCGGGGGGGGGGGGGGGGAGTGTTGTGTGTTGTAAAAAGTAAAATTTATAGGACAATTCTTATTTATTTTTTATAAATAATTTTTACGACAATCGTGAACTAAAAAATAACAAAAACCTCTGCGGAAGAAATCGTGTTTCACTGCCTTTGTCATCAAATTTCACAGTAAAAGTTATTTTACACATTTTACAATATGCGGTACAATCGTTTCTCTTACGCAGCAAGTTTTAAGCCAGTCATTTGGCAACCACTTGTCCCTGAAGCGACATGATCATATCTGATTTTTTATGGTAGGCTACTCAATTACGTATTTGAAAAGTACAAATTAATAACACTAATCATTCTTTAATTCTCCACGAGCACGACATTCCGTCTTCGACATAGTGTGGGTAACTGAAACAATAAACTAGTCGCTTCACAATCCCATTATATAAAACGCTAACGTGGCGTCTGCGTGCGTCGTCTATAGCTGCTTCTCCTATTGGCTAACGAACGGCCAATCACCATCTTGCTTTTCGTTTATTTACAGCTAGACGCTGAAATTCATATAAGGAGAAGGAGATTCAATATTAGCGCTATTTTATCCGTATCAGTTAGACACAGAAATTGAGAAGGGGATTCAATATTTACGCTACTTTATCTGCATCAGTTATGAGCATAACCTAAGAATTTTTTTGGCAGAATGTAAGAGGCAATGAAGTTTATTAAAAACTAGGAGAAATGTACATAATGCGAAATGTATTTGTCACATAAATAACAGTTACCCGTTTACGAAATTATAGTCTCCGTAATCTAAAGTGAAATGCATTTTTTTATTTTAAAATCCTAACAAAATACTCTGATAATCTAACGAGAATAACGTATTCGTATAACTAAAGATATCATTAAGGATGACTTATTCGTTTCTCCTTATAAGCTTTTCCATAATAAATTCCTACTACCATTATATATGATACCCTTAGTTTTTGATACATGTGTTAGCTATTAAATGAGATTTAAGATAACTTTTTTTTTCAGATTTAAATCATCAAGGATATGACACTCGCAATTCAACAACGGTATTATTGCCGCAAAATAGCAGTGAGCAGTGATATAATAAATACTGAGAGTAGGGAAAAAAAATTAATACCAGGCAATTATATGTCACAAAGTTACAATTATTACATTCGATTAAATTTACATATTGCTTTTTATTTATCTACGACAACCAGATGCAGAAATTAATGTAAGGAGAAGGGTTTTCATTATTTACGCTATTTTACCTGCCTCAGTTGTAAGCACCAGTTTAAACCGTAAACTAAGAATTTTTTGGCACACGATAAGAAACAATGAGGTTTATTAAAAACTCAGAGAAACGTACATACGTAATCGCGACATGTATTAGTCAAATAAATAACAGTTATTTGTTTTCGAAATTGTAATCTCCGTCATCTAACGTAAAATGCATTTATTTATGTGAGATCCTAACCAAGTGCTCTGATAATCTAACCAGAGTAACGTATTCATATAACGAAAGATATAATTAAAAAAGATTATTTTTCTTACAAGGTTTTTCAGAATGAATTCCTACTACCACCATAGGTGATACCCATCATTATTCATTTGAGGGTAATAGAGGCTATGATTTTCGAACGCAATATTACTGGAGGTTGTGGTTAAGTTTACCAGAATCGCAACTGACACATTTTGTTACAGCATAATTCACTCTGAAACGAGTTTTACAAACCAATTAAACTGCTTTCATAAGCGCCATGTTACTAAATGTATTAATTAATGCGGGTGGAAGTAGTTTCATATTTAACGTGCTGAATTGTGCCTGGACCAGGAATAAAACTGATATTACATGGATAGCAAAAGTTTTTGGAATTCCTAATCTGATTTTATTTAATTGGTTCTTTACTTCCGGTGTCATTAATTCAGTAGAAGTTACTACTGTATGGCTATGTGAACGGCAAATGAAATATGTAGAACTTTGCAAAATCAAGGTCATTAGTATTATGTAATATCAGTTCCGTTTAATTAACCAACTGCAAAAAAAATGAGCTGCCAGAATATTGCGTTCAAACCGTCATTTTTGACGGGCTCGAAGCTAGTAATCAGATATGCAACTAACTTCCATAAATGTTTAAACACAGAGCAAAACAGTTGAATTATGTTTAACGAAAGGGAGAATAAGGAGCGAGGTGTGGCGATCCTGTTTACTTCCTATACATCTGAGAAACCATCAACTGGTAATTTTTAAAATTTCTTAATAACCGGACGTTTAGTGCCCGGTCGCATGTAGTGAACCTGACAAGAACAGGAACAGGACGGTCGAAAACCGGACGGTTGGCAACCCTAGTTGGCAGTAATGTATAACGAAGTTGAATGAACGAGTCTGTACAAATTGAAACAAAAAGTTTATTTGAAACATTTTATTTAAAAAAATGCCGAAATCGCACCCAAGCACAACTAAATATCAAAAGGGATACGAGAATCTGTTTCCGTGGGTAGCACCTGATCCAAATGACAATACAAATGCTATTTGCATTTGGTGCAAAAAAAGATCAATGTTTCGAGCATGGGAAAAAGTGCTTTACAAAGTCACTCTGAGAGTAAAAAACATAAATGTTTTAGTGCAAATTCACAGAAAACGTTACCATTGGATGCATTTATGAAGAAGTTTGAAACTTCAAAGATTAAATCGGACACGAATAACAATGGATCAGTTCAAGGTATTTTCTGATTTATCTGTACGCTATTTTTAATGCTTTCAAGTTGTCCAGTTTTTATTCTGTCTCTAAGTGCCTATATCTCTGTGAAAAATATTTAATTAATTGTTTATAAAAAAATGATATAATTATTGTTTACAAAAACAGAATCAATCGACTTTCATTATCGGTACATTATAACTTACGATACGAATATTAGTTCCGTTATATTTTCGCTCGAAATTCAAAATTAGGATAAAAATAAACATAAATATAATTTAGATTGTATTTCAATTTTTCATTTTTTTTTTTTTTTTTTTTTTTTTTTTTTTTTTTTTTTTTTTTACTGAGAATTTTTATTATTACTGCTATCATTATTCGGCATAGTAAACTTTTAAAACCCTTCAACAGAACCGTCACAACAGAGTCCCGAATCCGTACCGACGGTGGAAGCCGAGTGTCTATTGTACTCAATTTTCAACCTAAAATGAACATTATTATTCTCTCATTGTATGTTGCTTACTAGCTACTAAACGTCATTTATTGTTTTTATAGAGATTCCAGTACATAACGGAACAGTATCCTCTAAGCAACAGAACGAGCCGAAGAAGCAATCGGTAATGCAGTCATACCTACTCTCGGAGCAGGTTACACGAGCTGAAATCCTGTGGTGTTTGCGCACCATTAGGAGTCACATGTCTATTCGGAGTTCAGCGGCTTGTACGGCGTTGTTTACTTCATTATTTCCGGACAGTCAAATTGCAAGTAAGATGCAATTACAAAAATCGAATTTGTTACAGCATCGTCTATGGGATTGCTCCATACTTAAAGAGTAAACTTGTCGATTTAATTGAAAAATGTGATTTGGTTGTGTTAGAATTCGATGAAAGTACGAATACTGTTTCTAGAATGACTCAAATGGACGTGCATATCCGATTTTGGGACCACGAGAAATCATTAGTATCGACACGATATTACGATTCCGTTTTTTTTTTTTTTTTTGAAGCGCACAAGGGCAAATGACTTGCTTAAAGGTTTAACTGGTTCATTTGGTTTAGAAAATATTAACAAAATTGTGCAGCTGTCCATGGATGGACCAAATGTAAATTTAAAACTTGTTAATGACTTTAACAAGGAACTGAAAGAATCCTTCAATGGCTTACAGCTTTTGCAAGTTGGTAGCTGTAGTTTGCACATTGTCCACGGCGCATTCAAAACAGGCATATCTGAAACCAAGTGGGAAATTGTGTCATTTTTGAGAGCATCTCATAATTTATTTTATGACTCGCCTGCACGAAAGGCACAATACATGGAAATAACTAAATCTTCATCCTTTCCGGAATCATTCTGTGGAACACGATGGGTGGAAAATGCCAGTGCTGCTGAGAAAGCCGTGGAAATTCTGGAGAATATTCGAGCATATATTACTGAAACAAAGAAAGAAAAAAACATTTCTACATCACAGAGTTTTAAAATTGTTTCTGAAGCTGTCAGTGACAAATTACTAGGTCCGAAATTGACTTTCTTTAGTTCAACAGCCCATTTGCTGGAACCTTTTTTACATGATTTTCAGAGTGACGTCCCGATGACTCCACTTTTATATGACGAATTGAACAATCTTTTGAACACTTTGATGCAGCGGGTAATTAAACCGGATGTCCTTAAAAGCACTAAATCTTTGATGAAAGTCGACTTACAGCCTTACAGGATACAAAGAATTTGATTTTTGCAAAAGACTTCGATTTGGACTTCGCTACAAGAAGTGCACTAAAGAAAGTCAAAGAAGTTTCTGAAAAGGAATTCTTGTATTTAAAAGAAAGCATGCGATCATGTATTATTGCTATAATTCAAAAACTTCAAGAACGATCGCCACTAAAATATAACTTAACACGTGCAATTTCCTGCTTGAATCCAGCGAATGCATTAATACGAGAAACAGCGCAAAAAAGATTGACCTATGTCTTAATATTTTGGTAACAAATGGAAGAATGTCAGGTTCCAAGGCAGACCGTGTGAGTTTCTTGATCTTTGCAGGGACAAAAGAATTCAAGAACAGTTGAAATCCTTCAAGAGAAGTGAAGGTCGCGTAGATCAGTTATGGGTTGATATAATCAACATGTCTTTGAATCCCTGTCCAAACTTCCGCTACTTTATGCAATTGATTTTGATAATTTCACATGGAAACGCTTCTGTTGAACGAGGTTTTTCCATAAACTCCGAGTGTATTATTGAAAATCAAAGTAAAAAAGCCTTGTTGCTCAAAGGTACATTTATGACGCAGTCCAGACGGCTGGTGGAGTTCACTCTTTTAACATCGATAAAAGTTTGATACAATATTTTCGCAATGCTCATTCTTTGTACAAAGATGATATGAAGAATCAGAAAAATGAAATCGCAAAACAAAATGAGGAACGATTGATGAACAAGCGAAAGCAGGATGAGATCAAAGAATTGGAAGCAAAAAGGAGCAAAATCAAAAATCTCAATAGAGATAGAACATTTAAAAAAATAACTTTTTCATTAATTTATATCAAATAAAGTATAAGTACATTATAATGTATTATGTAAATGAAATATTATTTATTTTATCTTTAAAATAAAGATAATATACGTTGCTACAGTGATGTATTATTTTTTTCGTCACAATAACAGTTTTTAATGCAAAAAATTTATAAATTTGTTTCAGTTTCTGTGATTTACTGCGTTAAACGTTGTAGAACGTGTATATTCGTGTAACGGTGTAATAAATAATATATTTTTGAAAAAAATATTTTAAAAAAATAAACCTGGAAAATAAATTTAAAACCTTCAAAAAAACCGGAAATTTGATTTTGTTTTTATTTTTAAAAACAATTAACCTTGAAATTTTTTTTAAAAAAAACCTTGAAAAACCGGGAAAGAGCCTTGAATTTTAAAATGACTCTTCGCTGGACACCCTGTAGAAGCTTTGATTTTCTAGCGGTAATTTGAAAATAGCCAAATCCCAGGAGACAAATCTTCAAGCAGAGCTGCAAAGGATTGAGCAGTTGGCACATCCTAGAGCTTCTGCAGCTGCTGATTTGCCGGAGCAGTTGCAAGTTGGGCGACGACAGCAAACTGAACACTTGCTGTCGGGATGATCTGCTGAGACACAAGGAAAAACTTGAGCTCAGTGCAAAGAGCATGCCGAACGGCAATCACTCTCAAGAAACACCAATGCAAATGAAAAGGTGGAGACAACTACATGCCATATATTTGGAATTGCAGCGAGCTGCTGAAACACCCAAACAAACACAAGCTCGCCGAGAAGAACAAACCATCCATCAAGTGCTACTGAAACACAGGAGCAAACCAAAAATTAGCGACGACAGAACGCCGCATATTTGGCATCGCCATGAGTTGCTGCAACTTTGGAACAATTGCGAGCTAGGGTCCCAGCATGCCAGGTATGGAACCATTTAAACAGCTGTTTTCTAATAACACAGATGAATCGCAGCGATTTTTTAATCTTATCAGAAAGTATAATTCCTGCTTTGATATGACGTCTTTTGGAACTGATAGAATTGTTGCAAAGCAAGGATTTTCACCAACATTTACTATCCAGGGGCAAGTATATGACCGAATTGGATCTATGCTTCAATTGTTGAATACAAAACCACAGTTTTTACAGATATATTTCATAGGCAGAAACTGAAAGACGTTATAGAGGGGAACGCCTCGATCACCGGCTGTAGGGGCCCACACTCAACAAGTTGTAGAGCTAAAAAAAAGGTTGCCCATTTGGTCTGAGGGAGGGCCCTAACTGATGAATTCACCAAGGGCCCCCAACTGGTTATCCTGGGCTCCAAAATCCAAGACCTGGCCCTGTCAAAAGTAACCTGCAAGGTAGTGATCCACCCCGACTGTGTGCCATGAGGACAACACGAGAGATGTTACAACACATTGACGAGTTACAAGAGTAGTACTCAAACCGGGCATAGGGTACCTAAAGTTCAACATGGGATCAGAACCACGTGAGCATTCTGGCGTGCTTCACATCACACAACAACCTGTGCAGAGGGGAAGGTCAAGCTAAGGACCTATAAAAATCCTCACAGAGACTGGGATTTAAGCTGGGGACTTTTCCATCTCCAGTTGGATGCCCTAACAACTGAGAGTCCAGACCTCTCAAGAAAATCTTATATTACATCACTCTTCCATGTGGACGAAGTCACGGGTAACTGCTAGTACATCATAATTAGCTCAGATTAACATGTTTCATTAAAAAAGCATCATAATATACCAAATTTACAATGAACACAAATCAATTATTATTGAGTGCTAGATAAATATACAAACTATTCCTTTTTCTCTAAAAAAATCTATAAATTTCTCATTAAATCATATTATACTGCTTGAAACTTTTGCCTGAATTATTGTGTTATTTTATGTAGATCTGCTAACAAAAAATATGGAAAATTAAATGCTGGAGGAAATATAAGGCCTGAAGCCGTAGAAAGTACGGCAAGCAGTGAATGGTGTACAATCCCAGTCATGGAAATGCTGACTGCAATTTTCAAGAAAAAACATATTAACGAACAACAAACAGTCTTAGCTACTGCTTGTGTATTTTATAGCCTTCTACTGCATGTTAGAAAAAAATGGCCTGAAAAACTCTCATATTTGATCAAAATAATATTTGGATCCCTAAGTGAGATAGTGTTATTGAATAAGGTGTGTGATGTTTCAAATAAAGCTGTGGAACTTATATCAAGTATTGGTACTATTGTGATAAAGTAAGTACTTCAAAGTATTTTTTATTAAAAAATTCATGAAATTGTTATATTTATGTTATATTTATGTAAGTTAATTTATCTTAGTTTTTATTAGAGATCTTTAATGTGATTAAAGTTTGTGGAAAATTTTTCAATTCTTGTTAATTTTAATTTTCTGATAGCAGTATCAAATTTAGTTTCACGAAAATAAAATCTAATTTCAGTTTTCAGTATCAATTTATGTCAGTTTCATGTGGTATTAAAGTAGTAGTAAGCGCATTTTTTAAATGCTGAATTTAGTAAAATATTCCTCCTCTATTTGTCTTTCAACAACTGATCTCCTCATTCAACTCAAAGTAAATTAAATTGTTATTGTTAAGACCTGTATGTGGTTCTTCACTATTCTGTAGAAATACTTAGCATATCCCAATAAGATGGTTTACCACTCTTCAGTTTTTCAAAAATTTATTTTTCAAAGCCAGTAAAATTTTTTTTTCAGTATTGCTAAAAGGACTTGCAGTGAAAGTTCTGTTTACTGTATCCACTTTTGTGATTTATCTAGCATCTCCTCTTACAGAGAAGTGCTTAGTTTGAAAGCAAATTTCCATCTCTACATGCTTGTTAGGTCTGTCTCTCGTATTTCTAATCATTGATCTCGTATTTTTATGTACATCTTCTCAGAATGTCTCGTATTTCTATTTACTGTTCTCATAATTTTATTCATTTTACCTTGTCGTCGTAGTGAAAATATCTGCTTAATTATTTATTGTAGTTTCTTCTAAAGCTTTATTTCCTTTGCTATGAGAAAATAAGAAACACAATTTCCGTTCCACATCATCCAGCTTCTCCAAATAAATAATAATCTAATGTGAATTAATTCCCTTTTTATTATAATTCTATAACATCCTTAATCATCTGAATATGTACAGGTTCTTTTCCACAGTAACTCAAAATTCAAAGCGAACATGACACAGCCTTCACCAAGCTTGTCTAGTCTTGATCTATCCTCTTCTGTTTATATAAATGTTTCCTTAGTTACCCATTTCACAGTGTAATTATTATAGTAGCCTGTTATACTACATGTTGTAAGAACCTTAGAATTTTGGCAAATTCTAGTTTTGCTTAGGCGGGACTTAGAAATTTCGAGAAGTGCAGTTTTCAACTTTAAGGAATTTTCCCGTAATCTTGCTCACAGTTGTAATTCGTTATAAAAATCATTTTAAAGTGTAATTATCATATCGGGAAACGTTTGGTTTAAGAGATATTCCCGTTTATTCAAGTTTTAAAGCACGCGATCAGAATGGCGAAATTCTAAGATCTGTAATATCTTTAAATCGCGTAAAGCTACAACCGAAATTTTATCACCAGCTGTAGTCAGCACTATCCCCGATATTTTGGCAATAAAATTAAGTAATTCAGCAAAGTCTAATTAGCGATTTTAATTGAGAGAAAAAAATAAGCTTTTTATTAAAAGAGATATCAATTTAAATTTTACATCAGCAGATAGCCCTAATTAAGACGATTTCATACATATATGGGTTTTCTTAAAAAGTTTTAGCATTTGTCCGGTAATTAGGTTTTTGTAAAGTAGATTGTCGCGGATTGTTGTGTACGCGCGTAAAAAGTTCTAGAACACTTAGGGATTTTACCCAAATGTGAATGTATCACTACGCGGAGTCTTAAACAGCTAAAACTTTAAAATTAATTACTCTTAATTTCTCAAGAGACTGCCGCTGGACTTCTAGTAGATAAGTCCAGATACTGTCAAAGTTTAAACATTTTTAATAGTCGGGATCGTCAAATAAATTACACATACTTTGAGCTACGCGGAAGCAAAAAGATGTGATTCAGTTGCTGACGTCACTGGTTCTAGCCGTTTCTATAAAAAAGACCCCGTCACCATTATGGTTTGTCTGTTCCTGTCCGCGGTCTGTTCTTGCCTGGCGTATGTTTCGGTCTGTCTTTCGTCGCGCTGGTTGTAACTCGCCATGCTGGCTAGTTCAACCATGTTGGATCGTGTCGTGTTAGATCATAACTTCAATGACTGTTAAGAACTTATAAATTTGCTAAAGGGGTTTCGGTCGGTTAGATTTCTCTCCACAATCTGCATACTTTTGGAACGAGTGTTCGATTTGCCTAATCAACTTTAAGAATGCTGTTTGAACTTTTGATTTCATTTAAATAAACTTGAAGAATTTTTGGGAAAGTGAACTGTTTTTTTTTTTTTCGTAGCTATTGAATCACCTTTTCAATATTTGAGGTCATCAAATATTGTGGCGACCTTTAAGCGTTCTAGTTGAATATCCAGGCAACATGGTCAAAGCAAATTAACATATTCAGTAAGTTTTCATCGAACAGTGAGGTGCTATCAAGAGTTTAAGTTAAGGCACTTAGGCGATACTCAACCCCGGTATCGGTCTGGGTCCTTACAATGTCTTTGTTTTGACGTGGAAAAGGAGGGGCAGATATGTTACTATCTGTAAGTTTAACATGTAACTTATGTTATACAAATTGTGATACGTATATTTTTAAACATACTCTTCTCAGGCTTCCAGCCATGTAAAGATGTCACACCTGTGCAACATTTTGAAGGCATCTATCTCAGCCCTCATGTTCAACCAAATGTCAACAATTAACTGTTTGTTTAGCCACTGTCGCAGAAATGGTGGAAGAAAAAAACCAACACAGCACAATGATGTCATCCACTCTTCTGCTCGTTCCCGAGGCATAATTATTTCAGCATTTTAATTAGCCAGGTTCCAGGCCACACTGAATTGATAACCAGTGTAGCTGTTAAATAATGAATCAGTTGTTCTGATTTCTACAGCTTCTGTAATAATGTTGGCCTGGGCTAAAATTGTTGTTTTTTTTAAAAATCAAATGTATGACCTTCTTAGTACACTGTGTTCAGTGAATGCAGATTTCTCTTCCTGGCCAAGATGAACATTTCTTGCATGTTCAACAGATCGCTGCACAATACACCACTGCATTTGTCCAATTGTAACCATGGCCACATTCACATGAGCTATAATATACATCAGGGGTTCGAAAACCTAGGTCATCTTTAATGCCAGCCTACCAAGTTTTTAATTGTAGTGGGCGGTCTGAAAATTGTCTTCACTCCATGTGGTGTCAACAGTCTACCTATTTTAGAACATAGGACAGCAACAAATGGCAGAGTATATACAATGCTGTGAAAAACTTCGAAATATATTTTTGTTTGTGAAATATGTAGTTTATGAGGTGGAGGTTGGAAATTATCCTAGTATGTCATTGGAGAACTCCAAATAAAAACTGCAATCAGAATGATTGGTACACAGGATCCAGAAATTGAACTTGATCTCTTTGTAGCTCCTTGATCCAGTGTTGACACCTTAAAGTATGCATTCACATTAGCAAGTATATTTAAGCATCTTAGGGTAATATTTGAAGTTTAATATGTAACTAAAACTGTGAGGGTTTGAAATGTTTTCATGTCAGCAAATAATATTTTTTACCTTCTCAGGCAGAGCTTGTACTGAGATAAGTCTTGTATCAGAACTATCAGGAATCAAAGCAGAAATCTGTTTTCTAAAATTAGCTTCTCACCATGCGGTAGTATGATGTACCCGATATATGTATGTCTATACTGCTGTACACAGGTCCTTCTATATTGTAAAATAATGTAAGTTTTCTGTAAAAATATAATATAAATACATAGATTATTAATAATTAAAGGAGACATTAAAATAAAGAGTAAGAATAAAGTTGAGTATTAAATATTTTCATGCCTAAGAAGTATACTCAGAACAACAAATTATTTTAAAATTGATGGAAAACTGAACTTAGTGCAGCACTTAAGTCCAGACAAATTTAAATTTGAATTTTTCTTTATATAATAGAGGTGGCCCCATAACCCAGGCGGTAGAGCGCCTGACTGAGGCCGGGATGACTGGAGTTCGATCCCTGACAAACCTGAGGATTTTTTCTCAAAGCTGAACATACGGAACGGCTCCCCAGACAAGTCAGCCTGCTATCCAATGAGTACCATGGAGGAAACACTGCAGGAAGGTAAAGAAAGGCTGAAGCATGCCACTGACCCCATCACATCCATTCTAGTGCCAACAGTTGTAATGGAATGTGGAACTCTACCTTCGTGAATCATACTTGAAGTGGCAGGAGCTGTAGAAACCCTGTCACCTTTAACTTACCATACAATAGACCTGCTGAAGGTCATTGGAGGCATTTGTGAAAGCTACATGCTTCTAGTAAATGTTCATGACATAAAAATTGCTGAGCTATAGGGGCACGCGCAGTCTAAAACTGAAGAGCCGCAAGTTGCTGGACGTGTGGCAATTGATAAAATTTAGTTGACTGTTGGGTATCTGGGATCAACAGTTTACAATATTTTTGCTAAACTTCAAGCTTTTGAAAAGTCTTGGGAAGATTCTGCTATCTCATCAAGGAAGAACCATTTGCAAGAATGTGAGAAATGAACTTAGGGTAGATTTTAAAAGGGAGTTGATTTCAGAACATCCAAATCATTCACAAAGGAAATTGGTGCCATTGTTGGGTGGAAGCATCATTATTGGGTGTCAGTGAGTGAACAATGCACTGGATTCCAGAGGAGGATATATTAAAGATACAAAGAATTCTCAACCAAATCAAAGTGGTCAATGTAACCTGCTGTTGTGTTGTTCGAAAAACAAAGCAGCTGGTTGAATCAGATTCTTTTCTGATGACATATTTTTTATTGTTAATGCCCAGATCAGCAAGAGAAATGATTGCTGACTCACCCACAACCCTGAAAATGTTTCAGATATTACCTGGTAAATTTTTAGCAAGTTTTTATATGCTAGGTGTTGTATCCAGGGAAGATTACATTGTGCAGACACATTTCTGTGAGAAATGGCAAACAAACTGTTAGAAAGAAAGTTGATGTATGTGTTCCTGAGCCGAGCTGGCATTAGGAGGGGTGGGGGAGGAGGGGAAAGCAGGGGCAAAATTACCCTGGTCCTGGGTCCCCAAAGGTGGTCTTCTGGCCAGGGTGCTAAACTAAATAGAAATCAAACATTTAAAACTCTTTCTTATAAATGGTGCTATTTGATTTTTTTTAATAAAAATTTTCTCACTTTATCAAAAAACTAAAGTAAAAAAATTTGTCTGGAAGAGGGGGAGGGCATATGAATGCTTGCCTGTGATCTTAGAATCCTAATGCAGGCCCTGGTTCTGGGGAATGTGATAAAGCTGTGAAAGGAAACTGTCCTCGGAAACTAATATATATATATATATATATTTTTAGCAGGGTAATGTACCAGCACAAAAAAGCCATTTAGCCCATAGCTGGTTGTTAGATAATGTAGATTTGTTTAGATTCAAAGAATTCTGGTCTCCCTGTAGCCCCTCAACTAATATGTTTGGAACATAATTGAGAGAGTTACAAACAAGTTCAGATCTAATGATCAACGATCTTCTCACAATGTATTCAATGCAACATTTGCCTGTTTGGGCATCCCTACTGCACAAAGAACATATGGAGGCCTCAGGTCAAGACTGGAAGCAGTAATTATAGCTGAGGGGAGGTAATATTGCATTGGCACTGCACCCTATATATTTCTATGGTAATCTTGGTAACAATATCGTTACATTTTAGGTATCTTGAAAAGCATATGAAGTGCTTCATCACTGAGACAGGGCAGGAGTAGGAAGAAGGGGGGTAAGTGGGGCAAATGGGTGCCTAACTTAATAAAATATCAATCATTAAAGTTTTTTTTTTTGTTTTTTTGTTTTTAAATTGGTGGTTTGCATTAAAATTTAAAGACTATCCAAAAAAACAAAGTTTAAAGTAAAAAAATTGTTGTGGGCTGGGTGCTAAGAACACTTCTGGCCAGGGCCCAAGAATCCTAGCGCCAGCCCTGCATTGAGATATGTCCACAATGCATGGGTGTAGGCAGGGTGGGGCAAGTAATCAAGCAATATATATATATATGAAAATAAAAATACACATTTTTAATATTGAAGAATAAATTTTTCCAGAATTTAGCCAGAATTCTCAGACACTAGTGTTTAAATAAGTTAAATGAGTGTTTAATTTTTGTTTTAAGTAAAATTATTTTCAACAAGTATTTTTTATTAAGTTTCCTTGTTTTTGCCCCACCCTAAACCTAATCCCGGCTATGTCCTTGCTCCGATGTTTTACTAATAATTGTTAGTAGTTAACTTGATTGCACTTTTTGTTATTATGTTTTAGACTGATTCATTTAACATCTGATGTAGAGGATGCCACTTCCTCTAGTCTGACAAGTAGCAGAAAATTATGGATTGATAAAGACTGTTCTATGAAGATAGTTCTTAATCATGTAATTTCAACATGCTCTTCTTACATAATGGTAAGATTTCATTATCGTTTTTAGGTACCTTTAGTTTGCATATTACATAAAAGTTTATGGGTGGCTCAGTAAGAGTCTTTCTGTGATTTTATAGCTGTAGCAAAACATCCGTTTTCTTTTTCTTTTATTAAATTTAGGAAAAAGAAATACTTGTGCACCATCTTGAAATTCCTCACTGTGTCCTGTCCTGCATTGCTGCTCTTTGTGATTATTCTTCAGAAAATGAAGTAGAAATATCTGAGAAACTTGTAATCAATGGATATATTTTTTACCTACCAATGGTATCAATTGTGGCAAAGAAAAGGTATTTTTATTTTTAATTTAAAGTGAAGGAACATATGCTCTGATGGAAATTTGCCAATGTACCTAAGTTACTTGAGTGTAATCTCACCCCCCATATAATTTTGCCACTTACAAATTTTTATTTTATATCATCTCGTTGATTTCGATAAATTGTTCAGCATTTCACATGCTAATTTATTTGTGTCAATGATACTGCTTGGTTAGTGATATCTCTGCCTCAGACTCAGGTTGCTGTGCTGAGACACTGTATTAATTGCCAAAAGACTGTATTTTAAGTTTTGCATATGTAATGATAATTAAACATTTCACAACATCCTTATACAAAACAAGTAATTACAAATTTGCAAATATTTATTAAATACCCACAAAACAGTATTGGTTTAATGGTAAAAAGAAGTACATATCAAATTTAATAGACAGAGGTAGAAACTATAATTTGCTATGGATAATAGTTCAGATTCTGAGATAACAGAATAATAATTGTATATTAAGAGAAGATGCAAGACCACCAAGAAGATAGATTGAGACCGTAACAGGCCACCAGGCTAACTAACAATGGAAAGGAAGAAGAAGAAGTGGGAAGATGTTCTAAATCACTAATTCCAACATCCGTGAGACTAAGTATCTGTAATAAATATTAATGTACCACAAGTACTAACCAACTAACTAACCAATTTATACATATAACAAAATTGTAGCAGGGAAAAAGTCTGAACATTTAAGATATTAAAAAAAAATAGTTGAGGTACTATTAATAGGCTACAAAGAAGGAGATCTGCAAACTGGGATGAACAGGATTCACGGAAAAACTACTGGTCGGCTTTTAATGGTGTTTCTTGTAATCTACAGTTTGTGGTCCTGCAGATAAAATATAACATGTTTCATATTGATGTGATGTTGAATAGCTGAGAAATTTAACAAATTAGTATCAATTTTTTGTTGAATATGATTATCGTAAAATACCCTGGTCAGATTTTAATGGCATTTCTATTAATGTATAGCCTGTTGTCCTGTGGGCAAAATAGAATATGTTTCATTTGGCTAAGTTATAAATTTAAGATTATTTTTCTTTGAATGCGATACATGATACATTTGGAAACTTAATAGGTTTCTATTATTGTATAGATCGTGATCTCGCAGGTAAAATAAGGTATGTATCATTTTGATGTGACATAGTGTTCAAGCATACCTAATTGCTCATCACAGTAACACTTTTGCCATGTTACATTTTTTTTTTTTAACTGCTTTACGTCTCTTTTTAACATCGAGGTCTTTAGAGACGGGATAGGATGGGGGGAAAGGATGGGGGCAAGGAATGGGAAGGAATTCGGCCATGGCCTTTTGAAGGAAGCATCACCGGCATTTGCCTGGAGTGATTTGGGAAACCATGGAAAACCCAAATCTGGATGTCCCGGACGGGGATTCGAACCAGCCGTCCTCCTGAATGTGAGGCGAGAACGCTAACCGTTACACCGACCCGCTCGGTGCCATGTTACAAAATTTAATATATTAATGTTGTTTGGTGCGAGTTATTTGCTGGAATTGTCCAAACACTATGAAGATATGATTGCTACTCAAGATCACTTGAGAAAAGTCTACTTAGATAGATAGATAGATAGAGGGTTCACTTTGATCCCATGTGAGAATAATCTCGGGGGTGTGGAACAGTACATACACTTATTAGTAATGTCAATATTACTATATAATTGATAATATTATTATATATTGACAACAAGTTAGCTACAACCCATTAGTATAACCAATATCTCCTGTAATCTACAAATACAATCCCGAGTTAATTAATACTCATTATGTGGAACAGTGTATACACTTGTTACCAGCATCTAATAACCAGTTATTTTCTTACCAACCAGTTACCATGATAAGTTCCACTGTAATTTACGACTACATATTATATCATGTTAGTTGCTATTTATGTGGAACAGTACACATACCTAGTTAACAATATCAATTATATTAACAACAACTCATAAGCAGTCAATTACTTTAAAACCTGTTAGTATGGTAATTTTTCACAGCAGTTTTTGAGTGCATACTATCCCATGTTAGTTACTATATATGAGTGAAATTTTGTAAACAGTGTAATTACTTATTTGTCAAAAGTTTCAACAGAAATAAAAACCATATATCATTTTAGTAATTGTGGACAACTTTGTCATCTTCCCCTTCCATACACCATATATACTATTTTATCAGTCATTCTTAGTTACAAAATTGCAAGAAGAATATTCGTTCACAGAGTGAAATGGGTTCTGAAGCAGAAACTCTTTCAGTTTGGACTTAAAGTAGTTGGGTTTTTGTAGATAATATTTAATTTCTATTGGTAAAACATTGAATAAGGAATCTCCAGTAAATGTTAACCCTTTCTGTACAACTGACAGTGATTTGTAATCATTGTGAATATTATATTTATTCCTAGTATTATGGCTATGTATGTCAGCATTAAGATTGAAGTGTTCAGGATTTTCCACTACAAATGATAGTACAGAGTATACATACTGTGCTGGGATATGAAGTTATAATCCACACACTCACAGGATGGGATTTTCTTTTTAATTTAAACATACAAGCATACAGTTCACTGAGGTCTATTCAAGTTTTTGACAAAGTTACATTGTACCAGCACTTACAATGAGGCATTGACTGTGTTCGAGATTTCATTTTCGAAAAGAATAGATTACAAGTTTCCTTCAAAGGCTTCAATCATATTTCACATTTATGCAACAATTATATGTCAAGAAAGGGATCATCCATAAACTACGTGGCTTGGTATGGGGGGAAGGACAGGTTGGGTAGAAAGCTACACCGTGCTGCGTGGAGGTAGGGAGGTGGGGGGTGGGGGCAAAATGTCAGAGCCAAGCCACATAGCTTTTCATTCATATTATTTTTCAAAGTTAAAATGAGGTATAGAACACACCGCAGCACGTCAATATTTATTTCCATCATTTAATTAGCTCTGTATGTAATTTAGATATCCTCATTATAACAGTGCGGCGAATGCGTGTGACTAGAAGTAATAGTGTTGGGTTGCACACAGCTTGCACATTTGACCTAACCGACCAGTGATGGTGCATTACATGCTGGAAAACTAATATCCATGTGGTACTTAAAGCTTATAGATATCACCCTGGATTTTCCAGGGCAGTTACAGTTCGTTGACCCCCTATTGTTTTGGTGGTTTGAAATAAAGCTGTTTTTTTTTTTTTTTTTTTTTTTTTTTTTTTTTTTGAATGTGTTGAGTAACACTTCAAGAAGGTCCCTGACTGTAACTGAATAATTGATCATTTGTGGGAGTAATTAGTGCCAACATTTCATTCAGGATATTTATAATTAAAGAAAAGGATAATGCAAATATCAGTTATGTTCATTATATACTGGTGCACAGTAATTTTAACGGTATACTGTCAAGAAAAAATAGTACAAAATGGCAAAATGTCTTCTGAATTTTGTGGGGGAAACAGTTATATGCCACACGGTGAGGGGGGGGGGGGGGGGGAGGGAAATTCAAGGGAGGCAAAAATGGAACCACGTAGTTTATGGATGTTCCCAGATTTCAGTCTGTGAAGCAAATAGCAAAGTTATCCCTGCTTCACATATTAAGATATAAGATATATTAATATTCAGTTCTTGGAAATTGAGCACCAAAAGTCAAAAATATTTCCTCTAGCTTTTGGAAGTCCCAATTTTCTTTACTACACAGGATAATTTAAATACATTCAGATAATATTAATTTCACTGTCTGAAAAGTTGAAAGCACACACTATGACTGCTGCTATAATTCCTACTGGTTCCTGGCATTGTTCACTATTGTACACCGACCAACTCGAACACATTGTCCAACTGCCATTACTATAAAAGTCTAAATCATCTTTCACTGCTCATATTTATACAATCAATGAAAAGTGGGACATTTCACATTGTTTTGTAAGTAATTCTATGAGGTGGCACTCCAATTTCACATTCACGATGATAATTCTTTTCTACATCTAAAAATCAAAAAATCTCCCAATCTTTCCCAAATTTTAACACTAGTAAGAACTTAATTAATCTTTGAATTTTTTGCTAATATGAAACTTCCACAATATGCCTTCATTTCCCCGTGATATTCATTCAAAGTTGAAACGTCTCAATGATTTTTTCTAAAACCCTTACCTACTCATAAAGATTGTTTCATAATTTTACTACCCGCGTCTTTTCCTTGACAGGTGATTCTCTACAGGAACTCTCTTAATTATGAAAATATTATGGTACCAATTTATGTCTTCTGTCCAAATGATGTACCTTTCTTGTCCAAAATCAGTTATTTCTCATCTTTTCCGTAACAAGAAATCACTATTTAACAGCCTCTTTTTAACTCTAGTATCTTTCTAAAAACTTTTTGTGCCAGTTAATTAGCTTAACAGATACTTTTATTCTTAGCTAAAACAAATGTCTTGCCTGTTTGTTGGATGAAATAAATGGAATTTCACTTGATTCTTTATAACTCTGTTTCTTTTAGAAAAGCACCTAATCTATTAATATTACCCAGAATTTCCAGTTTCTCATAGAAATGAACTCTTCTCATTTAGTATCTTTAACAATTGAGATATCTCAACTTTTACAAAACCGTGCCATGATGTCAAAATGTGTGATTATATACAAATCCCTTCAAATTAACTGTTTTTATTCAGAAAAACTCATCAATTTAATTTTGTTTTGCCACTACCAATAAAACTATTCACCTTTTCAACCATTATCATCTCAAAATGCTATTACCATATTTTGTATTTGTAATTGTATTTATTTGTCCCTGGGCATTATATGTAGTAAAAAAGTACAAATGATGTGGGATAAGTGAGAAAAGTCGTTATGCAACTACACACACACACACACACACACACACACACACACACACACGCACATACAAATTTTATCCAGTCACAATGAAACAGTACAAGTTTGATAAAGACAGAAGCATGTTATAATTACAAAGATACAAGTAACACTGTATTTACATCATTTTTCACTATGTACATTTTTAATAAATACTATGATTTAAGATTGTTGGAAACAGTGATGAGGGGATGCACTAGAGAAATAAGGGAATTGTGATACAAAACATTGGTCAAACCACTGCTGGAATATGGCAGTGTAGTTTGGGACCCACATTTTAGGTATCAAATACAGGAGTTGGAGCAGGTGCAGAGATGGACTGCCAGATTTGTCTTTGGAAATTATCACAGAACAAAATCGGTAACTATTATGATAAAGGATGTAAGCACCTTAGAATTTGGTTAAATTCTACTTTTCTTGGCTATAGGGCATAAGCGTTCTAATAAACATAAAATTTTTCATCTCACAACTACAGGACATGGGATACACGTTTCTTTCAGAAGCCGATACTGCAGTCTAACACAGATCATATGGCGATTTAAAAGCAATAAACTCATTCAGCACATAATACAAGCCCTAAATAAATAGTTAATAACAGTAAATAACCTTTAAACTAAACTGAGCCAGAGAAATCCATAGTTATCCAACTTGTAAACAATCAATTTTGGTTATGTGACTGTATCACTAATTTGCAACACTTTGCGATGCAGTAAAGTATTTTTATAATGAGAGTAAGCCAAAAGGAATTTAAATTCACTAAAAATCAGTAGTTTCAGGCCGTATAAATAAAGTAAACACAATTTTAAACACCTTGTTGAACACACTTGCATTTTCAACACTAAATAACAACACGTTTTCGATAATTTCCCGAGCTAAAAAGTAAATTTTCTGTAAAAATAAAGAACCTGGTATAACATATTAAAGTTTTTAAGCATTCCATTTAGTATAACGAACATTAAATCAATTTTTAAGTAATAGCATCGTAAGTAAAAACGTGGTTGTTTTCAAAATTATAGTGCGAATTATTAAGGCAATTTCCGTAAACAAAACAACTTTTAAAACGTGTAATAAAATAAAAGAAAAATTCAGATAATAACACTTTTTCGATATAAGCAGTACTTTAATAGTAATGGACAAGAGACTAGTTTTTTGTAATGTGTCTTTAGGCAGTCCCCACCCAGTTTTTGTGAGGTTAATAACTTCTATAATAAACCACCGATAATAATGAAAGTTACGGTTTTTAAATCAGGAGCAATCACAGAACACAATGACGTAGATTTAAACATGGTAATTTATAATCCAGCAGGAACTTCTAAAATTGGACAAACCATGTAGTAACACGGGGATGTACCAACATTTTTCAGGGAGTCAATTACCATTATGCACATGCATTTTAATTTTTTTTACAGTAAACTGAGTAAATTAAGAATTATGGTCTCATACACTCAATAAACCTACACAAACCAGGCTATACACTGTTAATTTCTGAACACTTTTGATAACAAAATTTTGTCAGACTATTTTTTAAAAGTGAGTTGTCACAGAAAGTGTGCGGCTAAGGGTATATAATGAGGAGCGGAGACCATCTTTCTTGAGTTGTTTTATGTCTCGAAGCAAACCATGCGTTAGAGTGTTTCAAGAAATCAGTCGGGAGGTGCTGGTGTTGGACAACGATGATAGTAGCCGGAAGACATCAAGTTTATAATGACATGCTCAATCAGTAACCATGTTGGATTTTCTTGTTGGACAGTGGTGTAACCAGTGACTATGAAACTTTAATTTTTCTAACGGGGTTTAGTCTGGTATTTATTCCTCTTCATGACTTGTGATTTTGGGAGAAATTTAGTCCGATTTTACCATTTCAACTGTAATAGTGATTTCCAAATGTGATGCCCAAATTTAAAATTTTTCATCAAGTGAACTGTGCATATTTTTGTAGTGAATGTTAACCTTTACTTTCCTGAGGAAATAGGGAAGTGGCGACCGCTAGGCATTACAGTTGATTTATCCGGGCTCACTCATGGTCATTCAGTTTTATTAATAAAAATTTATCAGAACTTAGAGCAAGTCAGAAGTTAGTTAAGACGATTAAACTGATACTTCTCCCCAGCTTCGATCCCTTGCAAGGAGCTGGAGTGGAATTCGTTGGAGGATGTAAGGAGGGTGAAGAGAGTCATGGGAGTGTACAAGGCCTATATTGGTGATGAATAATTAAAGATATTGGTGGGAAAATTAAGAGATGTGCTTGGAAGCGTAAAGATGACCATGACCACAAGCTGGCACTTGATTTCAGGCATGAGTTGGTGGGAAAATTTTCCTTCATAGGAAAGGGTGTAAGTGGTTGGAATAAATTGCCAAGAAAAGTGATGAATAATTTACCAAAAACACTGAAAGAATTTAATTAAAAATTAGTTGAGGGCAAAAGTAGGTTGGAAGAGGAAAGGAGAAAGATGGGTGTGTAGAGAGATTCCCACCAGAGTGTGCGATCCATCGCAGTTCTATCAGTTATTATTATTACTATTATTATTTTCATCATCATCATAATTAAATTTTGCAAATGCTCATCAATATTGTAGAAGCAGTGGTCAAAAACAGTGGCAGATTTAGGAATTTTTTGAGTCGTGGCATAAACTGTGAGATTGCCACCTGGGGCAGTAGTGGAGCTTTATTTATTTTTTTAAATGAATTTTGTATTTTCGCTTACAGACTTGATTCTCTGATGTAGATTATTAAACAATCTCATTCCCATATGAAGTGGCATTTACTGGCAGAGGGTAGTATTTGTTTGCGGTATATGTAAATCTAGTGTCTGTCTGATATTATATGTGCACATCATTGTTTATTTGTAGTGTTTAGTCAGAAGCGTCCATATTTTTTTTTTTTTTTTTTATTATTAATGTTATGTTTCTAGTATATATACAGAGCACTGTGGTAGAATTTGTTCTACCTTGTACCCCTTTCATAACTATAATAATTTTTTTCTGCATTTTGAAGCATTTGATACTTGGTGGGGAGTTTCCCCAGAATATAACACCATACCTTAATAATGAGCAAAATAAATATTCCTAATCGTTTCATTCATTATGTATGCCAAGAAATTTTATGCTTTCTACGTTTTCAAGTAGTTTGTCATAGAGTTTTACTGTAGGTACTGGAATACCTGAATTCTTTTTTGTCTGCAAATATATGGCATGTGTTTTGTCTGTCTTTATTATTAGCTTTTTCTTTTTAACCAGTTTGCAGTGAATTTAGACCAGTGTTCAATATTTTTAGTTTATAGTGCTATAGTACATTCTTTCATGAATACATTGGTGTCATCTGCAAATTAATTATACTTTTGATGATTACATGTTGTTTGTAGATCATTTATTTACCTAAAAAATAGTACAGGCTTCAGAATTTACCCTTGCGGCATGCCATATTTCATATGCTTGCAGTGTGAGTGGATGTAGTTAGCTATGTTGTTAGTCTTAAAACTACATTCCACAATTTGTTTATCATGCAGGTATGGATTATACCAATCCTCAGATACCCTCTAACTATCCTTTTGATGATTGCAATGTTGTTTGTAGATCATTTATTTACCTAAAGAATAGTACGGGCTTCAGAATTGACCCTTGCGGCATGCCATATTTCATATGCTTGCAGTCTGAGTGCACATAGTTAACTCTGTTGCTAGTCTTAAAACTACATTCCACAGTCTGTTTATCATGCAGGTATGACTTACACCAATCCTCAGATACCCTCTAACTCTTGGTTGTTCTAATTTTGTAATCAAGATATTATGGTTAATTACATCAAATATCTTTGTGAGATGTAAGCATACCGGGTGCTTCAAAAAAATGTATACACACTTTAAACTATTGTTGTTTTCCCGCTCTACAAGGCTAGTGTTATATTTCTTCGCCAGGTGCCAGCATAATCGTCCCTCTATGTTATATTATCAGTTGGAATTTGTAATATCAACATGGGGGACGTACATTTGAGTTTTGAAGAACGTAAGCAGGTTATTAAGTGGTACTGGAAGTTTGAGAATGTAAATGAAGTTCAAAGACAGTGGAGAAGGGAGTATGATACAGAACCACCTTCAAAATTAACAATTACACGCATAGGAGACAAGTTCAAAGTTCATGGAACAGTGTGTGATGTGCATAAAGGTCATTCAGGTCGGCCTCGAACAGCTACAAGTGATGAGTCATCAATGGCAGTCTTGGAACTGTTTCAACGCTCTCCTAACAAATCTTCAAGGCAAGGGGCACGTGAAAGTGATGTAAGTGCTAGCAGCGTGCTACGTATTCTGAAGAGAGGCAAGTATCGTGTTTACATTCCAAGGCTGGTGCAACAGCTAAGTGACGACGATCCAGATAGAAGGTTGCAATTTTGTTAATGGATTCAGGAGATGGTGATACGTGAACCGGGATTTATGGGTAGCATCATTTGGTCGGATGAAGCCCAATTCAAACTTAATGGAACTGTCAATAGGCACAATTGTGTTTACTGGGGTGAAGAAAATCCTCACATTACAATTGAAAAAGCTGTAAATTTGCCAGGTGTAAATGTGTGGTGCGGTTTGTCTTCAAGGGGACTCATTGGACCTTTTCGATTTGAACGCACTGTAACTGGTATTAATTACCTAACAATGCTTGCTGATTCCATATTGTGGTGTGATAGCGTCACCCACAATGAATATAATTAAATTATTATTAATTATATTCATAATTCCTCTTTTTTCTCTTTTATTATATTCAAGTTTATTAATTGTTTAATCTTGCAACGTGTAAATAAATTGTAAATAATGAGGGTTGTCTGAATGGGTTGAATGTATGTTTAAACCAGGGCGGCCAAAGGTATATTTTATTGTAAATCAATTTTTCTGTAAACGCATGGCTCAGAACGGTTGAATATCGAAGGCTAGAAACTGCCATTTCGACGGTTGAGGGAGGAACAATGGAGCAGGCGAGGCGACTTGGTGGCGCCGGGCCAGCCCGGCTTGAGTCCCGTTCGAATTCGGACAACGACCTACCCCACCTTGCCGCTACCCCGAAGGCCAAGTAGAAAACGCGCGGAGGGAGACGGCGAATGCGACGCGTGATATTAAACACGTGACAACGGAAATGTGTAGATAGCCAATGCTGAACATTTATTGGGGGCTACAATACTAATTCCATGGAGTTCTTTTACATATGGAGTGCAACTAGCGGAGGAAGAAGAAGGAGCCATTTTAGACTTCACTTGGGTCCAAGACGAGCTGGTGAACAGACGTGTCAGCCGGCATGCTCTCTGATGATCATTGTGGTTGATCATTTCTTGCTTTGGGAAAGCGAGATGTTGAGTGGCATGCTTGCCATTATTTGGAAGTTATGCTAATAACGCGGTCGTAGCCGCTTATTTAGCTTCCATTGCTGCAGTGGCATTGTGTTTGTCGCTCACCATCACGGCGATGATTCTATGGTAATGTACCAGAAACGACGGTCACTATTCAGTGGATTTTAACAGACTTGTGAGCCCTTAAGCGACGCCTGGGTTAAGACTCTGCTCCCGTCACTTAAATTCTGAGCTAGCTGATTTTATATTTCGATTCAATTTTTTTTAAGCATCTTGCTGTTTGTTAATTCAATTTTGATGCTTTTCATTCACTTTATACGGCGCCCCCTGGGATTTTCCTTTGTACTCTAAAATGTTAGCCTCCATTTGATGGCCTGTGTTGCCACGTTATTTCAATGTTAACTTTGCTGTTTTTATTACTTGTTTGAGATATTTCATTCAGTTTTGTTTGCTTACTCCGGCGAATTGTAAACGTCGGGTATTGCTTGTTTTTGCTGATCTAATTGTGTTTAACGTAACGTTAATTACTACCCGACCTTGTAAGGCCATAAGACTCAATAAATGAGGTTTTATTTTGTGTCTGAAATTCATGGTTCTAGTTAGTAACCTATTTGATCCCCATTATAAATTAGCATATTTATATGTTTTTTTTTTTCAATTTTCAGGATTTAATTATAAATCCCCCCTCCCTTTTTATGTATTGATGTTCACATTTGGTTAACCCCCTATTGTACTTAATACAATATTTCCTGCCATTCGTGCATTATACGGTAATGATGATTTTTATTTTCAACAAGATGGTGCTCCGCCGCACTATCACAGGGACGTACGAGCTTACCTGGATCAAAATTTGTCGGGCCGGTGGATAGGACGCAGGGGGCCAATCGAGTTTCCAGCACGCTCTCCAGACCTTACACCACTGGATTTCTTCTTGTGGGGCACAGTAAAAGATGAGGTGTACAAACGTAAACCACGTAACCTAGACATTCTTTGGAATGAGATTCAAGCAGTGTGTAGAGAAATCTCATTGGACGTTTTGATACGATGTACAGAATCTGTGGTGACTCGTACTCAGAATTGTATTGATGCTGCAGGTCACCAATTTGAACAGTATTAACATTTGTTGTTTATGTTTGATTTACATTGGACTTTTAGCTTTCTATTTTCCTGAAATTTAACTTTGTAGAACGGTAAATAAATTTTCTATGGAAGTTCAAAGTGTGTATACATTTTTTTGAAGCACCCTGTATTTCAGACATATGTCCTTTCATGTCAAGTGTCAGTAAGATTTTTGTATAGAATGAAATAAAGTGTGGTTTCAGTTGATTTATTCTTCCTAAAACCATGCTGAGTATCTAAAAAAAAATATTATTTTCTAGAAATTTCACAAGTCTTTTGTGAAAAAACTTTTCTAAGATTTTAGAGAAGCATGGGAGGATTGACACTGGGTAATAGTTTGCTACATTTCCTCTTTCCCCCCTTTTTTTTAATATGGTATTTACTTTTACTGTTTTAAGCTTATCTGGAAATGTTCCCCTCTAAATGAGTTATTGCATATGTGAGAAGGAAGGCAAGCAATTAATTTAGCACATTTTTTCAAAAGAAAATTTGGAACATCATTAATTCCAGCTGAAAATTTAGGTTTTAACTCTCCAATAATTTCATTATTTATAGGCTGAATATAAAGAGTTTTCCTTATATTATGGCTGGCTTTAGCTTTAGTGTTGATGCAGGACTTACCCTTTTTTTTTTTTTTTTTTTTTTTTTTTTTTTTTTTTTTTTTTTTTTTTTTTTTAAAATCAGGTCATCAGCAATGTTTGAGAAATATTTATCAAAGGTATTAGATATTTTTAAAGGGCCAGATATTATTTGTTTGTTCACACGTAGAGGAATGTTACAGCTATCTATCTGTCTCACTCCTACTTATTTTTTACAATTTTCCACATGGCTTTCATTTTAATGGTGGCTGAGGAAATAAATCTAGCATTTTATAATTTTTTTGTATGCTTTGCTACCTTGTTAAGAAACTGATTGTATTTTTTTGAAATGGGTATTAAATTCTGGAGTTGTTTCTCATGTTTTTGAAATTTTATGGAACATTTGTTTCTTTTTCTTTATTTTAGGATTCCAAAGGTAATCCAGCCTTTTGAATTATGTATTATACTTTGCTTTCTTGTCCTAAGTAAGAAACATATTTCAAAATATTACAAAAATGTATTCATGAATAAGTCATATTTCTGATTTGTATCAGGGCAACTGTACATTTCTTTCCAAGTTTCATTTCTTAATAGATTATTACAGTGGTTAATCTGATGATCATTAAAACTGCATAATTTTACAGTTGCCTATATGTTAATTTTAGATTCTAAATTTAATGCTAAAATTTGTGCTAAATGGTCTGAATGACTTGCATAAAAATTCACTGCATCATGGCTGTAATTACTGCTATTTAGAAAAATTTTTTCAATTGTTGTTAATGTATTTTTTGTAATACGTGTAGGGATTTCTACCAAACTTTTAAGATTGAAGGAGGATGCAATGCTCAAAGAATCATTTCTCATTGGGAAGTTAGTAACCTATCAGGATATCCTGAACAATAAAATAAGATATCACTACACACAGTTTCATAAAAATGCATTTGTTTGTCTATGTGTGATTCATGAACAAACACACACAAAATATTATTTTTATTTATTTATTACTTATTTTTTTATAGTTTTTGCAACTCTATCATTAGTTGTGCACATTTCAAGTCGTCTTTTGAAATAAATTTTATGTAGAGACACAACTTCTGTATTATTTTATTATTATTAATAATATGGATTAAAAATATTACTTTGTTTTAGAAACAAATTATATTAAATACCTTGACATTCAGGTTGATGAGAAATCTAACATGTTAGACACGTGGGTGAACAATTAAATTGATGCCTGGTTTACAAAATACTGCCTATCATAGCAGATATGGAAGGTATGAAGCAAATTTACTCCTCTTAGTTTCATTCAGCCTTCTCCCCCCCCTCTCCGCCTTGGAAAAATATGTGAAACGTTAAAAAGCCCAGTCCTCATTTGATATACCTCTTGCAGATAACTTACTTCTTATGAGTGTATAACAGTTTGTAGATATTATAAAAATATTAAAAAAACAGGAAGATAATCTTCTGACAACTCCTATGCCATCTGTCAAAGAGTCTACATGTAATACTTAATTGTAACTGATGTGACCTTGTAGGTGATATGGCAAAATGCAGTTATAAATTCTAAATTTAAATTTGTTTGGGGGGGTAAAATATATTAATATTACTATGTGCCATTTGTATGAATATTCTAACTATCTAATGTAGTTAACTACATATAAAATTTTCCATATCCCATATCAGAATATAAAATAATTAAATGACAATCCTCTGGTTTCAAATTCAAAAGTGTATTTCCAAGCATGGAAAAGTGTTATATTAACAAATAAAATGAGAAAGTGAATTAATAGTTAGTAAAATCAATTTTATATATTATTTTCTTTCATTAACAGAGAACGAAATTCATTGATAAAGCTTTGCAACAATGTGTTGAGCTCTTTATTAGCAAGCTTTTCAATTACAACACTTGAAATAACAAAAACTTGGCCAGGTGGGTTTAATGCTTTCAAATCACATATAAGAGAAGGCTTACAGAATTTGCCTGTTGGAACAAAACACTGGTACAATCTTCTTGTCAAGAGGGAGCTACCATACTATATGAAAAATACAATCATTATTTTTTTCTACTTCACTATACTTACAAGGTATATCTATTTTGAAAAGAAATTTTATTTATGTTTCTTAAGAAAAGTATGTAGGAAGTTAATTTTTTTAGTATTGAAAATTGTGTTTTTTAGCCCAGAAGACATTGAAATGGATTTGTCTTCACTGGTTGAGTTTATTCTCATGACAACAGAAAATATGTACCTCTCCATTCCAGTTATTAAGAGTCTATTTCTTGTGTTTGCTGTAAGTAACACTATTGATGCAATGAATATTTAATTTAGGATAAGACTTTATTTTCCTCTTGTGGCTATATGAGAGGCCAGTAAGTAATATAACTGAAATTTAAAATACATTCTGGTAATAATGACTTCTCATGGAAATGATGATTTAGGAAAGCTGGAAACAACAGAATTACAGACATTTTAAAGCTGAATAATTGTAGGAAAAAAAAGTCTTGTTTTCTCCCTATTCAGATGAAAGTTTTAAAAGCATGGATGGTCCAAATAATAGAATTGTCTTTTCTTTTCTATTCTCTCTGCAATATTAGATCCGTCACCAACCCCAATGATTTTACAATAGGATTATCCAATGAGGGGTACTATCAAATGATTGTCCAAAACACAGATTTTAAAGTCCAGTAATTTAGTGTTCAAAGTTCAAAGGCATCTTTACTCTGGCAACAGGAATTGTTTCCAGGAAGACTTCATTCCAAAAATTGCTGATTAATGCCACGAGAATATCTACACCCCATTCAGTCACAATAAAAGTTCACTCCACTTGAAACCTCAGACAAAATGTTCCTAACTGACAAATTAAATTCAAGAAAAGAAGTTTGTTTAGTCAATGATCCATTTAAAAATTAAAGCGACTGTCTATGAATCTTACAAGTCCAGCTATTCATCGTTGGCCTACGCTACGCCACGCTGGTGGCCTTGACCATAACACCTGCTTGCTCTTCACCCCTAAATGTTTGATACTAAAGTGGTCGAGGTCACCCCTCTGGTTTCTTGTATAGCCTCCCCCAACTGACGCTACCTCTGATGGAATTTTCCACTGTGTCTGACACTTTTTCTAACCTCTCTGTCTCTCCTCTCTCTCTCTCTCTTTGGCGTAGGTTACAAAGCCTTCCCACCAAGATTTTCCGATTTTCATGAAACTTTGTAATAATGTAGAGTTCTTCATTCTAAGCATTTTCTCTCTTTATAAAAATTTTCAGATCTATTCTCCTATTGTTGTTACTAATTTTTAAAATTTAATAAACCTATTTTCTAGATCTAGTGTCCAAACTATTTGTTTTAGCACATTTGTTCTAACCTTCAGAAATTCTATATATAATGATGACTAGTTCAGTGTATCTTGGTACCCTATAAAAACCTTAAATTAAAAAGATATTATCTCTCCAAGTTTCCATCCCTCCTTGGCCACCATTGTTAAATTCAGATTATATATTTTGACCAAATTTACTTTAAAAAATTGCACTTTCATAAAAATAGGGTGCCTCCTAGAAGTTTTGTCTATTTTCTTTTCACCTTACCTGACCTTGATTTCTTTACCACTTCTACTTGTTGTGTAAGGTCTGCTTCACCACGATGTGTTAACAACTTTCGGTTTGAAATTACTTTTAAAATACTTCCACTCAACAATTTCAAACTGCTGTCACCTTATTTTCAGAAGAAGATCTTTAATCTGACGTATTTTTCTTTTGATTACCCATTTTTGTGTGCCCATTCTTTTCTTTATTGAAAAACTACCTTAAAACTCGTCGTATTTATTTTAAATTCCATTTGAAACCATATTTTGTACGAGGGTTGGAACTTTTATAGTGGTAACTATTTATTCACAACCGATACAAAAGCGTTACAAGTTTGCACCTGTTACTGTCCTTCAAAGTAGTTACCAGCATTGTGTAGAACCCATTGCCAGCAATGTGGAAGGCGTAGTATACCGTTAGCAGAGCCTGTTCTGTCGATGGTGCGAATGGAGCGGTCTACTGCCTGTCGAATCTCTGGAACTGTTTTGAAGCGAATGCCATGAAGTGGTTCCTTCATCTTTGGAATCAAATCAAAGTCCGGGGAGTATGGTGAATGGTACCGTACTTCCCAGTCCCATCGACCAAACAGATCAGCCACAGCTTAAACTGTATGCGCCCGTACATTGTTGTGCAAAATGATGGGTGGGTTGCGCAGAAAAGTGTTTCCGTTTTTTTCGCAAAGCTGGTCACAGGTGATGCTCCAAAAATGAACAATAATATTGTGCATTGACGGTCTGCTGTGGAGGAACATAATGAGTTAGGATAACACCATCACAGTCGTACACGAGAATCACCATAACTTTCACAATACTGGGGCTCTGATGCACTTTCAACTTTCGCGGCGACCCATAATGACGCCATTTGTTGGATTGGTGTTTCAGTTTTGTCTCATACGATGTGGCCCATGTCTCATCCAGTGTTACGACACGGCGTAAGGAAGCCTCTCCTTCGTGCTCATAGCGCTCCAAATGTGTCTGAGCAGTGTCGTAACGCATCCATTTCTGTATTTCCGTCAATTCATGCGGAACCCATTGTGATGCAATTTTTCGCATGCCCAGGCGTTCCTTCAGGATGGGAAGCACAGTTGTATGTGCTAATCCAGTTTTGTAGTCAAGCTCACAAATCTTCTGGCGTCGATCACTGTCCACTAACGCGGCAACAGTATGCACTTCTTCTTCAGACACGCTAGGACAACCTGCCTGATGCATGTCTGCCACAGTTTGCCGACCTTCATTGAAGACTTTTACCCAATGTGCCACTGTTATGTACGGCAATGCCGACTCCCCACACGCCTCTTAAAGAACTTGATGACACTGTAATGCTGTACGACCTCTGGCACTTGAATCTATATCCAACTCCGTTGTTCCTGTTTCAAAAACATAGTGACACCATTACGTTAGACCGCTCGCTCACAAGTGACTGCATTTTCCTTGATTGTGCGCACGCCGGGGACGGGCGAATCCATTTGTTCGGAGGTAAGGTAGATATGTCAACAACGCGTGCTATCAGCGACAATAGTAGATTCCATTGCGTAGTATCTCCACATCAGTGTTGCCACTATTTAAGTTCCAACCCTCATACTTCTAAACCAAGATCCGTTACTTCCATCCCTGTATGATAATTTGTTGAATACCATTCTTTCATACCTACATAAATATGTTGGCTTTTGCATCAACCTTGCTACAAAGCTCCTCTGTTCTGATTTTAAGATTGCACATAACTTCCTTTAGAAAATTTGTATGACTTTGAGACTACTACCAATATGATTGTTATATTCTCTTTTACAGCTGATAGTGTAATCCTTTGGGGGAAATGTCACTTTGAGTAACCCACTAAAACCAATACCAACCATTCTACCTTCCCGTTTTCAGTTGCCAATAAGGCCACCTATGTTACATAATCATACAGGAATGTGTCAACATCAAAGCTTTTAGAGAAAATATAGTATATTTAAAGTGGTGATATCATAAGCATATTTAGAAAACCACTTGCTAAAAGTTTTAACTATGTACTTAGCAAGTAAGTTTATCCATTGTGGAAAATAGTTGTATTTCTTCAAGTATTATATACAAAAATCATATTCTGAACATAAATTTTCCAAAGGTTGCTCAAGAATTTAGAACAATTACTATGAACATGGTACTTAACATTTAAATATTAAGGCTTTTTTTTTAGCTTACTTGGCAGTGAACAAAAACAGATTATAAAAATGAGGTACCAATACATCTTCAATATTATACCCCATTTTCTGGATTTATTTTATCAAAAAATTGTTAAAATTAACTTATCTTAATCAAAAGCTTTTTTTCTAAATAATATTGCTTATTTATTAAATCAATTATCAGCAGAATAAATATCACAAACATGGAATTAAATACCATAAACTCATATTTTGTTACAACAGTTTTAAATTAATTTGAATGTTTTATGCTATAATATCATTAAAAAAATGTATAATGCATAGGTCTATAAATGTAGTGATGAATGTGTGGAGAAGATTATTTTTGTTTTCATACTATTGCATTTAACTTGGCTGGGCTCACATATTTTTTGACAGTTTTTTTACTTATTAAAGCAACTTCAAACTGATATTGTAATGTGACTTACAAATCTTTTTGGTGGCATGTTTGTGCATTTGTACTTTTATTTGCTGGCTAGACGAGTTACTAAAACCACTGATGTGCCCTTACTACAAATGCAAGAAGTTAATACTAACCCTACCATAGCTACTAACATTCTATCACTATAGTGCAAATGCTTCAGCTGGTTCTCTCAAAGTGCATGGTTTACATTTAATTCTTTCTCCTTCATCCAGTAATACAACATCAACAATGACAGAACACTGCCTCATTGACAGTTTGGTGATAAATACTGATGCTCTATCATTATTGATTGAAACTCTCCCTGCATTATGGACAGTAAATAATAAGTCGTAAGATTATTTGATTTAAATATTTCAAAAGGAGATTTTTGTAAATCAAAATGTTTTATTGATGGCAGTGGCAAGTCATATTAACCAAATTATTTCTTTAAAGTAGACCTATTAAATGAAGAAAATGTGTCTTGAAATTACTTGATATGCTAAAAATCTCTAGGATCAAATATGATTATCATAAAGCACTGTTTCTCGACCATTTAGTATCCAAGGATCAGTAAAATATCAAAAATATTTCTAAGGACCACTAATTTAGATGGGTCTGCTTTTTGGCCTATGCTTATACTATTAATCAACCATACCTAATAACACGGTAGTCACTCGTGGTTAACAACACTGTTCACCTGTAATTTCTTGTACTTGAAATGTAGACATAACAGCAAACAAATAATTGTACATTTTTATCACCGAAGATGCAAGTTTGTAAATAAAGATTAGTTGGAGTAAGTATGCTATAAATGTATTCTGCTCCAATTATAGGCTTCAAAGATGTCCCATATCACACACTGACTTCACACATAAATAAACCTGGTATTATCTTCTACGTGGTGTAAAGCATCTCAGTCAGTCGCATACTAGAATGTGGTCACTGTGAATCGAGCACTAAGATTCCATCAAAGCTCAATGGTATCTGATCAACTAACATTTTGCTACAATCATTCCCAGTTTCATTCTATAACACAACTGACCCATCCATTGTTTTCTGGCAGAGTTCTCTCTCTTACCACAGGAAGACCCCACTACTTTAGTCCAGCAATATGACTAATCATCACTATGTGATGGTTCATAAACTTTTATTCTGATATCCATGGATCCTACTGTTCTATTACTACACTGGTGAGCAAAACTTAAGGACAAGATAGATGAAGTAACATGAATTTCTTGATGGAAATGAATGAAAGAGTGATAGCATGTTGTCAGATGTCTGCCACACATGCTCAGAAAGCTGGACATTATATGGCATGAGGTCAGCATGACTATAGCGCCAAATGTGTCTTTGAAGGAATGAGAAGAGACAGTGGGTGTTAATCAGTGAGCTGTTATGTTGCACTCTGGTGGTGTTCTTCATTACCACAAAACCAAGGGACAATGTTTGGATGACTTAAAAAGGGGGGAAAATGATCAGGAGACTGGAAAAAGGACTAAGTGTGATGGGAATAGCCAAGGAGTTGTTATTGCTCACAGCATTGTTTCACAGTCAATAGGTAGCATTCTGAACCATAGGAACTGTTGTCTGAAGAAGGGAAGGTGGTAAACCACCGTCAACTACAGCAGCAGATGATTGCTACATTGTACAGCAGGCAAAAATGGATCCATTTCAGACAGCAGGTGCAATTGTAAACATATTTAACAGGACTGCAAGGCATGCAATCTCCCACTCCACAGTGGAACAGCGATAGGATATGTTTCAGTACACCATTTATGATGGTGCTAAGTGCGTCAGAACTTGACTAATGAGGAGTGGAGTTATGTGCTCTTCTTAGTCTGAATAGTGATTCTGGATGTACCCACATTTGAGAGGTGGGAACATGCAATATGCCCAGTGGCGTAGCTACCATAGGGCTAGGCGGTGCAGTGCACCGGAGCTCCTCCGCTCAGGGGGACCCTCAAGCGTACCTAAGGAAGGCCCCCAAGCGTACCACAGGAGGCCACCAAGCGCACCTCTAGGGACCACCGGGCCCCCGAGACACAGGGAGCCCCTCATAAGGGCCCTCACTGTTCAGGGGTCCCCAGCCTTAGCTCTGCACCGGGGCCCTTGTTGACCTAGTTACGCCACTGAATACACCAGGTAAATTGTCAAACAAAATTGTGTTGGTGGTCCAAGTGTTATGGTGTAGGAAGCATAATGTTGGAAGGGTATCCTGACCTCCAGATCTTTGAATGCGGTACACTCACCAATCAATGTTAATGTGACACTGTTCTCCTTCCTCATGTACATCTTTTCAGGGGTGAATTCAGCCCTGGAATCTTTTTTATTGATGACAATGCGTGACTGCATCAAACAGCTCAGATGGAGGAGGTCTTGGAATGAGAAGATATTCGTTGAATGAATTTTCTTACCTGTTCACCCGACTTAAATCCCATCGAGCATGGGTGGCACGCATTGGGGAGATGGATTGCTGCATGATCACACGCACCAATGACTATCCAGCAGTTGTCAATCACGCTGGTGGAGGAATGGAATGCCCTACCACAAAAACTTCTCACTAACCTTGTTGCCAGCATGGAAGCATGATAACACAACCTTTTAATATAACTGTATCTGTAATGTAACTAAAATAATTAAAAAATATGTTCATCAATAATGAAATATTTTATTCTCTTTTAGGTAGCAAAATTATCTTCACAATGTGCAATTCAGAAGGAATATCTCAACAAAGCTGATAAAATGCTTGTATCAATAATAAACAAATATGCTAAGCTGTCAGAAATATATACTCATCATCCAGCTTTATTGTACTGGACATTTGCAACTGACCAAATGCCATTCATGTTCCAGTGTGAAATGGTAACAGTGTTTTATTTATTTCAATGTTCAGTCAAGGGTGAAACTAAGGATATCTCTGCATTGTTGGAATCCTTTGTCATAAGTTAATATTACAGTTAATTAGATTAAATTAAATTTAATTGTGATGGAGTGCAAGCTCCAGTGGCAGTTTCCCTACACACCAATTTTTCCCCCTTTCCTACATATGCCCTGTACAAATTTCAACTTTAAATTGTTTCAACATGTTTGGTAAATTATTTATCAATTCTCTTGGTAGCTTATTCCAATCTTAACACAACCTTTGTAACCGAAATCAAGTGCGAGCTTGTGGTCATGGTAATCTGTTCCCTTCCATGCATTACTTTTAATTCTTACACCAATATCTTTCAACACCTCATCACCAATATATGCTGTAAACACTCCCACAACTCTCTTCACCCTCCTACTGTCTTCCAATTAATCCCATTCCATCACTTTTATCATATCAGTTACTATTCTATTCTGCAGTAATTTCCAGATACAGATCTAGCAGCCCTTATTTACACGCCATCCAACTGCTGTGTTTGATACCCAAAATGGGGTCCCATACTACACCACCATATTGAAGAAAAATTCTGACTGAAGTTTTGTAACCCAATTTCTTTACTCCTCTCATACATCTCCTCATCACTCTCTCCAAAAAGTGAACGATTTTGAAACCTTTTCCTACTACCTGTTCAATGTGTCCTGCCTAGTTGAGCATGTTATCAAATGTTATGCCAAGATATTTACAATCAGAATCTGAAACAAGAAATTCTTTCCCCACCTTATGATCATAATCGATGTTTAGTTTATTATCTGTGTAATTATTAAGCTGATTCTACTTTCCGTTTATCTTCATCCCATGTTTACCAACCCAGCTAGATATCCTGTTCAGATCACCCAGCAGCTGTTCACAGTCCTTTACTATTTTGTTCCTTTTATATAGCATTATGTCATCTGCAAACAATCTAATTTCTAATTTATTTTACTACATGACACAATGACTATCAAAAATGCATGCAGTAATATATCTGCACCTAATACACATATTAAGGCTACCTTGTGCACACACAGAAAAATGAAATGTTTTTGTACAGTGATATGCTAGATGATGGATAGACAGTTCATCCTTAAACCATACAACATAAATATCTTTACATGATACTTGTTAATAAACTCAGTTGGTAGGGCACACTCAGGAAGTGGCATGGAAAGATTTCTAAGATCTGTCTGCATCTGTTGGAGAGGTACTTGAGGGAAGGCAGCTATAAGACATTGGTTAGTTCTTTGAAGTAATGTTTTCAGACCCATGATTTGACCATTTTTTTTATTTTATTTTTTTTAGAAATACTGTATGTCACCATCAGTAAATACAAAGTGTATTCGAAAAGTAATTGTAAGTAATCAAGTAATGGCAGCTTGATGAAGTATATAATTAGCAGGAAAATGCTTTAAGGCAGTGAAACTAGAGAACGATTAGGAAATTCAACCCAACACCTAACATAGATTGCAGCAGTTGGGAATGGTGAATACAAATAAGATGATCATATTTAACACAATATTTTGGCATTGAATCTTATTCTTGCAAGTGGCTGAGTCACTCAATGAGGCCAGACGTGATTAAATTGATGCCCACTTAGTGATTATTATATGCAGTCTAAACAATCCAATTGTAGTCCATGCTAGTTTCCGCTATTCCAGCCATCACAACACCTGTCTAACAATGAGAGCTGTCAGAGAATTTCCAGAAACTATGACAATTTCTGACCTTTGTTAATGGGAACTGGTTTACCAACATATTTTTGATATGAAGCATTCCCCTGGCCTCACTCTTAGGTAAAACCCTACAAGTAAACCAATCATTTATTATTTCATTTTTTCTACCCTTGTGTAAATATTTTAACAGTTGATATCTTCTATATATGTTCTAATTTTTACCCATATATGTATTTATTTATATTTACTAGATGAAAACTACGTCATAGCTGCCAATTTACTGAAGTGTAAAATTTGATGACAAGCCACAGATTTTTTTAAATATATTTTCACACAATATTGTTTATTATTGAAAATATTATTGTAAAATAGAATTTAATTTAAATCAATTCAAAATATTAATATTATTATAACATATATTATTATTAATTTAAAAAACCTTGGTACTCTGCAAGAATTTTAGATATGCATGGCCCATGTAACAAATGCAAAGACCTCATTTTGTGCTCAAAATTGTCAAGCAAATTAATTTTCTCAAATCCTTGAGCAAAAAAAAAAAAAAAAAAACCTTCCCATGCTTTATATCTTGTAATAAGCATTTTCTATACTCAATTCAAGCCAGCCAACATCACCTCGAATCACAACAGAATTTCCTTTAATTTGCTGATGAAGTCAACCTGCAGGGTAGGGAACCTTTGACCTCACTGCTGATCATTATTTTATTCAATAAATAGGTCCATACTTCACTTAATTATCAATCTTGATAAAAAAAAAATAAAAAATAAAAAATTGAAAAATTACAATTGGAATTTTTCAGGCTGGAAGTTAGAAAAAGTTTAATTTAATTTAATTTAATTGTAATGGAGCACATGCTCCGGTGGCAATTTCCCTACAAAACCAACTTCCCCCTATGTTGTGTTTCTTTCAAAAATTCTTTTTGTTCATAACCTTAATGGTTGGAAGGCATATCTATGTGACTTGATTGGTGATAAATTGAGCAAAGAGGAATATGCTGGCCTTCCTCAACCACTCAAAACAATTTGTATTGAGCTACTGCTCACAATTATCAACTTTGTAACATATGAGTATTTTTTGCACCAACTTGGGACATAGTCAATGCTCTTTGCACCATATTCAGATGTTCCTCCTACCATTTAAAACAATAAATAAAAAAATTCATTTAAACTGTTTAAATTTTTTTGTCTTTTGTCCTTCTGCCTGTGTCAAAGGTAATTCATGGTAAAAGTGGAATATATTAAAGTTGAGGAGTAAAATGTTTAATCACTGTGCAAAATTGTAATTGAAGCTATTTGAAAGTCTTTTCCATAACCTCAAAAACTCAGTCTTGACATTTGAACTTTTCCAATTCCCTAGTTTGATTTCTGATCAAACTTTTATTTTTGGCCACTACTTCAAGCTTTGCCTGATTTATGAGCTATATATATATAAAAAATTGTTTGAATTTTCGATCCCTTCATCCAATGTTGTTTTTGGGAATAGTTGTTGTTATTATTGTGTGTTCTGTCATCTCCAAGGATATTTCTTTTCCATAGTTATCGGTAGTTTATATACTTATGTCCTCCACAGCCACACAAGTCATGCAGTAGGACTTAGTGCGTGTACACATCTCTAGCCTTATGGTCCATCTCCTAGACAAAACTCCAGCAAGAATTTCACACCTTTCTCTAGCTGCTGCTATAAGACAACACCAAATTAGAGTCAATGAGCTGCAACAAACACCTAAGATGCATGCCCTCTGGCACCAGCCTTTTGACTTCTGTGCATGGACTGCAGACTCCTAAACTGATTCATTAGCTGCCAGTAAGCAAACCAGTACAGGTGATTGATGCAGCTGAGAAAGATGGCGGAGCTATTGTCGAAATATCATTTATTTGCAAGACAATCTGGTGGTGCATATGTAAATACTATATATCAATCATATACTAGGAAAGCCTCTGTTCTTACGCTTTTTTCTTACACATTTTTGTTGCTAACCTACTTGCCTGTAACTGTGGTAAGTGATGGGTCTATTTTCCGTATCCTTCGGCATATTTATTGCTAAAACCATTTTTCTTTCCATTGTTATCATAAATATTACCTCGTATATTCATAAACAGATCTACAATTTTTTTGAGCAAATAATATGTAGAATAGCTTCCTGTCATATAATTAACATTAACAGTCTCATCATTTCTTAGTTTGTTTTCAGAATGATTGTTCAACAGCCTTATCTATTTTCAATTTTATTGACAATATTTTAGAAGCCATTAATTATAAGTTAGGTTTCTGTGGCCTGTGAAAGATTGTTTAGAATGTAAACTATAATATTATTTTGTGGATGGCATCAGTTCATATACAGTTTAGTTAATTTCCCATAAATTGATAATAATTGGTGACACTGGACATTTTATAAGATTGATCCTTTGACTAATAAGAAAATTAATATGATTATAATAATTACCTCTCATAACAAGAAAGATTCTGCTTCTACTTTTCTTCTACATGGTTAATATTTTACTCTGTAAAAATTAGCATAACTGAAAAATGTTCAGCCAGACACTTTAAATACTGAGATAACTGTAATCATTTATATTATTGTATGCAATCTCAATAACATTTTGTGTAAGCCTTACAATTAACTGAAAAGAATACTAAAATATTCAACAGCTTCGCCTGTGGTTAGAAAATGAGGAGAATGATTCAGGGGATTTATTGATGCACCTGATATTAAACAATCATGAAGCAAGCTTTTGCCTTCTGGTAAGTTGATCAACTGTAGGAACTAGTTTGGAATGTATATGAATTGTTATAACACAGGTTACAGGTAATCACAGGAACCTATTAAAACTGTTCTGTGATTTTTCATGTGCAGGAAGTCATTCAACAGGCAAAAAATATTATTTTAAAGAGAGGAATTGAAGTTTTTAGCAAGAGTTTAATATATGAACAAAAAAGAGGGGATGATAAACTCATAGGACTCATTTGGACTGTTTTACCCAGAGTAATGGCTAAATTTACCATTGAAATGAATTCACTTTGTGGTGAGTGGTCATTTATAACCTTTTATGTTCAAGTGTGAGATACAATTCCTAATCTAATCTAAGGTATATATAATATATATAAAACTATTTTGCAATTTTCCTATTCATATTGAAGTAACAAAGTTTCATTTTCAGATATAAATGTTTCTGCACTGATGCACTTAGCTTGTACAACTACACCATTTCAGCCAGATATAACAGATGTAATGCGTAGTGCTGGATTTTTATGCAACATTCTTTCTGGTCAAATAATGACATCACCAGAATTTGACAAAGCAGCCATACAACTATCTTTAAATCTCCTCTTGGCCTCAGTTAAATCAAAAAATATGAGAGGTTAATAGTGATACTCCTACATTTGAATAAAAATTGAATCACATACCCCTCTTTTAAATGTTAATTGAACTATTGACACCTTTTTTCAGTTACAACAGCATATATCCATCAAGAAAACTTTTTAAGAAGATTGCATCAAGCCTGTGAATCTGGAGATCCAATTATTTGTTCCAGTGGAATAAGAGTATTATCAAACCTTCTTTCACTTCAGGGCAGATCACACAGCTCAGATATAGTGCAAGTAGTGTTTATGAGATTATTTTCACTCCTTTGCAACTTCTGACTTTTATTTGCAAACTAAAATGATTGCAAACATCATCTATTTTCAACTGTAGTTTCTTTGTTTTATTTGTGATTGTATACACTTTTAAAGACAAGTAAACATTGTATTCTGATCTAATAATGCCACTTTTGATCTAGGGCAAAAATCTCTATTCAATGAGGTGTATAGTATAAACAGTAAATCTGTATTATAAAAGAACTAGAAACTAGACATTTCTCATCAGAAGTATAATGTTAAAAGTGGCTTTGCCTGTATACTTATATGCTTGGTACATCACAATTTTCTTAGTAGTATTTTCAGATTTACCCTCATATCTGATGTCAACTAGTTTTTTGTTTTTCTACCATATGAAAGATCAATGTTTACTATAGTGGATTTTTTTACTATTACTATTTTGCCTCTCTCATTCTGCCTTCAGTCAACTGACACAGTATTGTTCACACTTAGGAAACAACTAATCTCTTAGATAATTATGTACGTTTTCGCGGCGGCAATGCTTTATAAAAACTTCTCGGGTTTCAAGCTGCGTCAGAATTGAGCCGTCTGGCGACGTTTCGGAAGCTTGCACTGCTTCCATTGTCAAGCCCCCGCTTAACATTACTGAAGTCTGCCGCACGGTAGTCTATTATATAGTGCCAGCAGCCGGGAACGGAGGGGAAAGCGCGTGGAGGGGCGATATAGTTAGGTCCTGCTCGCTTGGTGACGTCACGATCGGGTCACTCGTATGCCCTAATATGGCTCGATTCCGTCTCGTTTGTAATAATCCAAATGCTGGCTTCCAAGCTTGGCTTAAATTGAGGCCTTGATCAATAACATTGTTGCTAAGCCTAATCTCAATAGCCTCCTTCACAACACTGTCCCAAAAGTTATTTGCGTAACAAAGGCGTGTCGTTTTGTCGAAGCACGGCTCGTGTCCGTTGTCAATGGCGTGTTTGGCTAAGGCAGATTTTTCTTTTTGTCCAAGTTTAAAATATCTGATGTGTTCTTTTCGTCTTTCATTAATTGTCCTTAAGGTTTGCCCTATATAAGAAGTGCCGCATTCACATGGAATTTTGTACACTCCAGGAGCCCGAAGATTGAGACTATCTTTCGGAGTTCGCAACAGCTGTCCAATTTTTGGCGGAGGTCGAAAAATTGAACGGATGCCCTGTTTGTTGAGTAATCTTGCTATTTTTGACGTTACTGCTCCACAGAAAGGTAGAAAGGCACGCGGCTTCTCTTGGTCTCTGTCATCTGTCTTGGTTCTGTTGTGTCTTCCGATGGTTGCATGTCGGATTTCTTTAGTGCTATAACCATTGGCACGAAATACGCGTTCCAGGTGTTGCAGTTCCTCCTTTAAATGTTCATTGTCGGACACCACCTTTGCCCTATGGACAAGAGTATTGAGCACTCCCAGTTTCTGAGAAGGATGGGGAAAACTTTGAGCACTAAGATAGTGATTGGTGTGTGTAGGTTTTCTGTAAACGTTGTGCCCTAACCTTCCATAAGGCTTCCGACGCACTAGAACATCTAAAAACGGAAGTGATCCATTCTTTTCGATTTCTACCGTGAATTTAATGTTAGGGTGAATCCCATTAAGATGGTTCACGAATTCATACAATGCTGGAATTCCATGAGACCACACGAGAAACGTATCGTCAACAAACCTGTAGAAACATTTAGGCTTTAAAGGAGCCGTGTCAAGAGCTATATGCTCAAAATGTTCCATGTAGAAGTCAGCTACTGCGGGAGACAACGGGGACCCCATAGCCAAGCCGTCTGTTTGCTCGTAGTATTCGCCCTGGTACACAAAGTACGTAGACGTGAGGGTGTGTCTGAATAACTCCACAAGTTTCGGATCAAAATGTTCACTAAGTAGTTCAACAGTTTCCCCTAAAGGCACATGCGTAAACAACGACGTAACGTCCAGGCTGACCATAATATCGTCATGTTCTAATCTCATTTCTTTAACCAACTCAACAAAGGCAGCAGAATTTTTAACATGATGTGCACACTGACCAACCAACGGATTTAACAAACGCGTGAGATATTTAGCCAACTTGTACGTTGGCGAACCTATAGCACTCACTATTGGACGCATTGGAACAAGCTCTTTATGTATTTTTGGAAGGCCGTATAACCTTGGTGGTCTTGGGGCTCGGACACTTAGATTCTTCACCGTTTCTTCCGCCAATCCGGATTCTCTCATGAGTATGTTTGTCTTCCTGGTGATCCGTGCTGTAGGATCGCGGGGAATCAGACGATATGCGTCATCGTCTAAGACTTCACGTATCTTTGGTGGTAGTCAGCGTCAGTTAAGATCACAGTCGAATTTCCTTTGTCAGCTGGTAAAACCATTAATTCCAAGTCTTCACGTAAAACACGTAAGCCGTCTCGTTCAGCTCTAGTCATATTAGGCTTATGTGGTTTGGCCCTCGTCAGGATGCGCGTCGTTTCCCTGCGTACCTCTTCTGCTGCGTCTGTTGGAATATTCCGCACTGCTTGTTCCACTCCGCTGATGATACCCATGATAGGTACGGAACGTGGAGCCGGTGCGAAGTTTAATCCTTTCTTCAGGGCTGAGATAGCACCTTCGTCAATTTCCTTCCCTGACAGGTTAATTACGGTTCGTCTCTCTTCTTTTGGCTGAGCGTCGTGCGAATCCCGTGACAGGCGGTTGAATTTGCAGCACTGCTTGCGTGTAGCCATCTTCAGTGTTGAATTTTGCTGTCCTGTGGTGAAATGGTCGACCCATTCCCAATCCAATGGCGAGAGGGCAGCTGCTAGTTGCAAATGGCATCCCATCAATTCTGTAGCATTTTTAGCAAGATCACGGCGAGTTTGATGAATCCTCTCCCTCACAATTGCAAGACTGGTGCGGCGTAGAATCTTCTTGATGGCAGTAGTGTTAGCCGGATGATTTACCACGGCAAAGCGTGGCACTGTTTCGGTATCTCTGCACCGTAACAGAAAGGCCAATGAACTTAGAAGTTTGGCCTTCTTGCAGCGCAGCTTCTCCAGGTGTTTAACGCTGCGCGACATATCCTCCCCATAGAGGTACGTTAGATAATTATGTACGTTTTTGCGGCGGCAATGCTTTATAAAAACTTCTCGGGTTTCAAGCCGCGTCAGAATTGAGCCGTCTGGCGACGTTTCGGAAGCTTGCACTGCTTCCATTGTCAAGCCCCCACTTAACTAATCTCTTGTGATTATTTTTTCACTGTATCATAGATTTCTTTTTTGCTACCATTAGTTAATAATTTTCGCAGTTGTGTTAAATTAGTAATTCAAATTTCATGTAACAGTTTAGCTCTTTTTTGACTTAGCTGGCTTTGGTTTCCTCATTTATCAGCAGTTGGCTAGAATTCTTTCATTCAGTGCATTCTCCCATCAAACCAATAACAGTTTTCCTTGACCTCATCAAATGCTCTACGTTATTTAAACTATGTGAAATGAAGGCACTCAGTGAGACAAGCTGAAGTAAAATTACTGAAGCTATGTGTAAATGTAATATTATACAGAAAGGTAACTTAGTATTCAAAATTCTAGACTGAAAATTATCAGCTGAAAAGGAAATGTCAGTTTTTCATTAAGTGGAGAACTGGTAAGTAGGGGAGGAATTAAAATTACATGTAAAAATATGGTTGATTATTACAACAATAAACCCCATAAACCAAAGGTTGGCAGGATGCCTGAAGGAGGCATATTAAGCCATGGTGTAATAGGAAAGATGGCCAGTTTCTTTCCTACAGGATCTATAGTTTACCATAGAATCTGAAACATGAAATGAACAGGCATTGCATAAAAAGTTTTGAGGCCTGAACATAAACCCCTTTATTTGGGGTCTGGAATGATCTGTGCAGATTAAAATGATTATGGTGTTATTTTAAATATTCTGTAGCACTTATATGAAGAGAGAAACTTTACCATATTTCCATTCTATCCTTTAACACTTTCCTGTATATCCAATAAGGATTCTCAAATTAAAATAGTTAAATTCTGTGTATGTGCTTTTTTTATACTGAAGAAAGTAATAATATTAGGGCTTGCACATGGTTTGTTTATGAATCCCATATTCAGATGGTATGAATATTAATGTATGTATCCATATATTCAACTCTTGTGCATGTGTTTTTTTTTTAAGCAGCACATTTGGCAAGCTTTTATTTAATTCCTACTATTAAATAATTACTATTACCATCTTAGATTTTCTATTATTTTTCGTGAACTTCCATCTGTGTATCTGAAATATCTGTATAACACTATTATGTTAATAAAACCCATCATCACATTGTCAGCTGTAAGAAAAGGCATTACTTGAGGTAAATAAGTGTTACTCAAAATGGGCATATAAGAACACAAAATTGAACAAACATATCTTATGAATATGGGTGTAGTTCCAAAAATGGTTATCTTGTTATTAATTACAGTTTCTAATTAGCTGTTAGGAAATAATGTTCTATTTCTGCCTACTTCAGTAGTGAAACAATTGCAGCTGCACTCTGTTATAAATACTATAAACTTTGGTACACGTTTTTGGTATATTTGAAATTTTAGACAAATCTAGGAAATCTGGCAAATTGTTTGGTCAGATGTGACCTTCTTCTTTCAAATAAAGAAAAGCAAAATTATGACAATTTTTCACAGTGAAAATTACCTCTTTTCTTGTACCAATGTTACCCCATGAAGTGGGGAAACTTTGACAATCACCCTCTTGCTCAAGAGGATTGATTACTTATACCAATTTGTCGGCAGTATATTCCGCTAGATCCTCTCTTTCGGGCCACTTTCACTTGCTTCCGCACTTTCAAAGGCAGATACCAAATATTCCTTTTCTGTGATTTCTGTGATCTTCACAGGTAATAGTTCACCTCCATAGTTCATGTGCACATATAGCCCCTACAAGAAACCTTTAGCATGGACATCTTTGGATAGTGTGAATTTCGATGGAGATTTATCTGAAGGTTCTGCAGGTTACAATTTCATCAGTACTGCTTTCCTAAATGTCAGTGTATAACTTTTTCCACCGATCAGCAAGAGCTTGTTGTGCTATGTTAGATTGTGGTTACTGTGTTTCTTTTTACTCCTGTAGGCCAATGCCTCCACAGAAATACTTTGATCTGCTGGGATGTTAACCTTCTTCCTCTTGACCAATCAACGAAGTTGTGTGACTTCCATTCTTTATTCGAACATGTGCTCCATGAAGGAATTACTGATTAGCGCTGTGATTTCTGGCGAGCGTTGTGTTGTGGATGATGTCATCCTTGCAAGGATTTCCTGGCAGTTAAGAGGATAAATACCACATATCTGAAAGCCTGGTTTCAAATTACACTGATCAGCCTGAACATTATGACTACCTACCCACTATCAATATAAACCCACCCAGGCGATAGCAGTGTCATCTGTTGAGGAATGACTGCTAGTCAGTCACATGCACAGGCATGTAGTATCAATGAGTGTGCCATCCGAGTTTAGAATGGGGAAGGGACGCGGTCTATGTGAGTTTGACTGATATCAGATTGTGATGGTCCGCAGGCTCGGTACGAGCATTTCGGAAAATTCACGACTTGTTGGGTGTTCAAGGAGTGCTGTGATGAGTGTCTTCAACAAGTGGTGAGACCAAGATGAAACGACATCCAAACGTCGAGGGATTGGGCAGCCACCCCTCATTACAGATGTTTGACATCGTAGACTGGGCAGAATGGTAAAACAAGACAGGCGGCAAACTGTGGGGGAAATAACATCAGACTTTAATGATGGGCAGAGTACAAATGTATCTGAATACACACTGCACCGAACACTCCTAACGTTGGGCCTGCGTTGCCGATGACCCAATTATGTGCCAATGTTAACACCAAGACATCGGCAACTACGTTTGAAATGGGCACGTGACCATCGTCACTGGACATTGGCGCAGTGGCAGAGCGTTGCATGGTCTAATGAATCCCAATACCATCTTCATCATGCCGATGGGAGGCTGTCAATCTGTCGTTTTCCAGGGGAACAGCTTCTTGACACCTGTACTCTGGGATAGAGACAAGCTGTCGATGGCTCAATTTTGCTCTGGAGAACATTCATGTGGGCATCCATGGGACCAGTGGAGCTTGTGCATGGCACCATGGTGGCCAACATGTATCGTATACTGGTTGCTGACCGTGTACACCCCTTCATGACGACCATATTTCCCAATGGCAGTGGCATTTTTCAACGAGATAATGCGCCAAGTCATAAGGCCAGGAGTGTGATGGAGTGGTTCGAGGACCACAGTAGCGAGTTAAAATTGATGTGCTGGTCTCGCCAGATCTGAACCCTCTCGAACACATTTGGGATGTGATTGACCGTGGCGTCAGAGCTCATCGCCCCCCTCCCTGGAATTTACGGGAATTAGATGACTCGTGCGTGCAGATGTGGTGTCAACTCCCTCCAGCAACTTACCATGGCCACATTGCTTCCATGCCAAGACGCGTCGCCGCTGTTATCCGTGCCAAAGGCGGACATACCGGCTATTAGGTAGGTGGTCATAATGTTCTGCCTGATCTGTGTATTTGCATTGGATTGCATTGTATGTGCTTTCCCAGAGTTTGTAAAGCAGTGTCGAGGACTGGTCTGGTCCTTTCGCATAGAGAATCATCGGCCATCTTTTCCACTCTCCTTCCATTCATCGAGAATCTTCCACCAGATACGTTTCACTGGCGCAAAGAAGGTAACGATGAGGTGTTGCAGCTGACGAGTGGCATTCGGCGGCAGGGAAATGAGTTTTATATTATTATCCTCACACAGTCGGATAACTTCGATGTTTATGTGAGATCCTATGTTTTCACCAATCACTACCTTTGTTCCAGACTGGCGCTTCAAAATTGATAGGAGCAATTGAACGAACCTATCTTGTAAACATTGGCAGTCAAACCACCCACTACTTGCCGCGTTGTAGCTAACTACTAGTGGCTCGTTTTCCCTCCACGTATTCCACAGTTTTTCGGATTTGTAGTTCTCATAAAAAGGAGTGTGTTCCAGCCGCGTTGCCACAGAACTTGTGTGAGAGGTCTCCGATGAGTTCAGATTTTTTCCCGATATTTCGCTCCCTTTTTAGTTATTATTTTCTTAGTTCCTGGATCATTAACTAAATTGTTTTCTTCGTAAATCCAAATGCCTTCGAGCCTTTGCTCCATGTTTTCAAAGAAAGTTCTAAATATTTCTTCATGAGTTGCCGCCCTTGAATAAGTAATATTCTTAATTGTCCTCATAGTTAAGTTCGCTCTGTGTCTTTCCATAAAATTCCACGCCCATTCAATGCCAGGATTTTTTTTCTCCCCCCCCCCCTCCCCCAAATCTACGGTCTTTACTGCCCCCTCTGTCGATATACGATATCGCAAGTGTGTTTATCGGAAAACCGTATGCTGACACTGCAAAACAAGGAAGACAAAACGTTTCTTCTCTTCCTGTGTAAAGATCAGATGTCTGCCACTGTGTTCTCGTGCATTCCATTAATTATAAGCAGAAGATTCTTAGGAATCCCATTTTTGCTAGAGGCTTCTCGGTAGCTGAGAGATTTATTATTAATGGCTTCGAGAAGTTTAAGACTTTCCTCCGTGTAATTTCGATATTCCCTGGACCACAGGAGTCGATTGCACTTCTGAACCTTCACTTCAATTGCTATAATAAAAGAAAAAGACCATATTTAGGTTAAGAAATCAGTGTGGGACAACTTTGGGACAGTCCCAATGATGCAACGCGAAAGTCTCGACATTAGGATATATTACCTAAAATTGTACATATTATAGGATTAATTATTGACTAAAACAGTGGCTAACACATGTAGCTTACTTCTTGTTGTAATTACCTGTTTTTCCATCTCGTCTTATACTTTTTCTTCGTGTAGAGAAAGTTTGCAGCACAACACAGAATTTCGACAGTCGTCACCAAACTAACAATGCCTGTCCTTAACAAAAGGCGGCAAACGAGATCTACATTTTTATATATACTCTGCATTTCAGAAAATTGTGTCTGGCAGAGGGTGCTCAGCGCCAATACTAATCACTTTGTTGTGCATTCCAATCCCGAATGGTACGAGGGATAAAAGAATTCATATAAGAATCAGTGCGGTACCTTATTTCCCTAATCTTATCTTTCCTGTCATTCCTACTCAAATAGGCTGGTGGACGAAGTATTTCACTACACTCACTAGTGAAAGGGGGAGTACACATATTTGCCAATAAGTGTAAACGAAACGTGCGTCGTCTATCTACCAGAGACTCCCAGCCCTGTCTACTAATCAGGTCTGTGACGCTTTCATAAGGACAGTAGCAAGCGGTCACGAAACGAGCGGCTCTTCTCTGTACTTAATCTATACTGTCAGTCAACCCCTTACAAAACGGATCCCAAATGGCACAATAGTAGTCCAAGTGTGGACGCTCAAGAGACTTGTACGCTATCTCCTTTTTTCATTACAATTTTTCAAGATTCGACCTACGAATCGCAGCCTAGAATTAGCTCTACCTACTAACGAATTAATGTGCAAGTCCCATTTCATGTTCCTTTGTACTGTTTCTCCCAAATATTTCACAAAATCGACCATAGCAATAACTGAACTTGTATTTCTGAATAATTGAATTCTTTTTGTTAGTTATGCTCATTGTCTTGCACTTTTTGCAATTTAGTGTAAGTTGCCATTCTGCGCACCATGCTAAAAAAAAACATCCAGATCACGCTGAATTTCTAAGCAATTGGCCGAATTATTACCATATAAATCACCGCATCATCAGCAAACAATGTAAAAATGCTTTTCTCTTTGTCTCCGAAATTGTTTATAAAAATCAAGAAAAGAAGTGGTCCTATTACACTTCCTTGACGCACACACGATGTAACATCTAGATTAGAAGAACTTTCTCCTTCAACGACGACATACTGCGATCGACCAGTTAGAAAATCCTTTATCCATTCACAAAGCTGATCCGATATACCATATGCTCGAAGCTTCGCTAAAAGGCGGTTTTGTGGCACAGTGTCAAAGGCTTTCTGAAAATCTAAAAAAATGCATCTTCTTGTGAACCTGCATCAATTACTTTCATTACATCGTGTGTAAATAGCGCCAGCTGTGTTTGACATGATATTTTCTCCCGAATTCCGAATTGATTTGTTATATGCAAATTATTTTATTCCAAAATATTCATAATGTTCGAGCATATAATATGCTCCATAACTCTACTACAAACAGATGTTATAGATATGGGTCGATAGTTTCTAGGATAACTTCGATCACCTTTCTTGTTACTTGCGCGATTTTCCAGTCGGAAGGTACTAGTTACTCTTCTAAGGATATACAGAATATATCAGACAGAAATTGACCGATATCCGCTGCGTACTCTGAATATACCCTTACTGGAATTCCATCCGGGCCCGGTGCTTTCCCCCACTTCAGGAGCTCTAATTGCTTTATGGTACCTGGAGTACCTATTCGTAATGATTCCATATCCAACTGGACACGACGTGGGAAAACGGGAATGCTATCCTTATTTTCATCAGTAAATGAATTTTTGAATACAGTATTTAGTACGTTAACTTTATCGCTGCTTTCATTAACCTCCGAACATTCACGAATTAGTGCTTGAATATGTTGTTGGTACAACTGACTTTTCGTGCATATGACCAAAATTTCTTTGGGTTTTCTGTGAGACTCTTAGAGAGAGAGTTGGAATGAAAATCGTTGAAAGGCCTCACGCATTCTTAACACGTCCTCTCAACTCAGCTAAGGTTTCTAAATCACTACGACACCCCTTCCTCCTTGAGTGTGCGTGTATCCTCCTTTGTTTTATGAGTAATCTTTTGACTTAGCATGTGTGTACCACGGTGGATCATTCTCCCCCTTTATTGACCGTTTCGGTATATGTATTTCCATACCTTCCCTGACTATTCATATAAATCGGTGTCACATATCCTCAAAGGTGTTCCTTGTTAACTTGAAGTTATGGTAATTATTCCTCAAGTAGGTTCTAAATCATTCCTTTGAGGCCTTACTGAATCTGTATATAATCCGTCCTTTTCCCCTTTTTCGCTTGGTCATTAATTTGATAGTCACAATTACCACTTATTCTTGTGGTCGTTGAAATGTCGGTGAATAATTCTGTCCTGATGGTAACCAGCAGATCTAAAATGTTTTCGCTACCTTTATGACACCGCGTAGGTTCATTAACTAGCTGCTCGAGATGATTAGTTGAGAACAGATCGAGAATTACTTCAGAAGCTGCCTTATCCCTGCTACCAGTAATGTGAACGTAATTACGCCGGCGATATAAGGCAGGTTGAAGTCGCCTCCTACAATCATAGCATGATTCTGAAAACGGGTAGGTGTACTATTTACATTATTTCTTAAATCCTCGGTGATAGCTACGTCGGAATCGGGTGAACGGTAGAAGGCGCCTATGACGAGTTTTGACCCAGCAACATTGAGTTTAATTTATATGATTTCAGAGATTGTACCGATGTCTATTTCATTACTAGGGAGGGATTTACTCACAACTATAAATACCTCACCTCCATGAGAATGTAATCTGTCTTTACGAAAAACGTTCATGCTATCGGCAGAACTTATTTCCGGTTTTAGCCAACGTTCTGCACCAATAACGATATCCGCTTCTTTGCTACAAATAACGCTTTCAAGTTCCGGTTGTTTGTTACAAACGCTTCTACAGTTAATTATAAAAACTTTTAACTGTCAAGATTCTTTCACGTTCCACCTACATTTTGGTGTTGCATCTGATTGGGTTACCCGTAACTGTATTCCGTGTTTTGGGTCTTCCTTCCTCAGCCTAAAAAAACTACCCAGTGCATTCCACACAGCCCCTGCTACCCGTGTAGCCAATTCACGTGTATAGTGCACACCTGACCTATTCAGGGGAACCCTACATGACTCAACCCTATAGCAAAGATTGAGAAATCTGCAGCCAATATCATCACAGAAACATTGTAGTCTCTGGTTCAGCCCCTCAATACGGCTCTAAACCAGAGCTCCACAATAAACTATGTCTACAATGCTACAGATTGTTAGCTCTGCCGATATCTTGCGGCCACTGGGCACAGAGTTCACCTTCTCAGCCAGCCGCCGGAAGCAAAAAAAGGTTAACCTCCAACCCAAGGCGACAATCATCATTGGTGCCAACATGAGCCACAATCTGTTGTTGGCTACACCCCCGTCCGTTCTATGGCATTCGGGAAGGCCTGTTCCACATCTCGGATCAGGCCACCCGGAATATATACCGATTGGACGTTGGCTTTCTTCCCTGAGTAATCCGCCATTTACCTTATGGGCTCTAAAAACCGCCTAATATTAGAGCTCCCAACTAGCAGTATCCCCTTCTGCGTTTGCTCAGACCTAGCGGGCTGGGGGGCCGTCAACTCACAGGATGACAATTGTGGGACTGAACCAGCCTCCAACAATACATCATACCGGTTGGACAGTCGAACAAGTTCAGCGTCTTGGCCATTAAACCTGTTCGACTAGCCCTGTGTGCGGCTTCGAAGTTTAAAAGCCTTACGCCATTCACCGACAGGCGATCGTGACACAGCCTCCAGCTCTTCAGCCTGGGATGCAGGTACGACGGTCGATATGGGAGAATTAGTTAACGCCATGACTACATCAGGTTGCCCAATATCACATCTGCTGCAACCTTTTAAGGCAGCTTCCAGCTATGTAACTTTCGGTAACACAGCTGCAAGCTGTGCGCGCAGGTCAGCCACCTCAGCTCGCTTCTGCACACAGCAATCACAGTTCCTAGACATACTGCTTTTGAAAAAAACGCGAAAAAGAAAAAAAAAGAACAGAAACTCGAACTAACCCGTGCTTCCAACAAACTGTAAACACTCAGAGATTACACTAACTAAATCTACACACCACTAAAGATAAAATATAAAATGAAAATAAGCTACTGTACTCAGCCACTGCTCAACTGCTACGAACGTGCACTGCCCACAAAATGTAAACACTCAGAGATTACACTAACCAAACCTACACACCACTAAAGATAAAATATAAAACGAAATAATGGGTTTCCCATGGTTTCCCCAAATCACTCAAGGCAAATTCGGGGATGTTTCCTTCAAAACGCCATGGCTGAATTCCTTCCAGTTCCTTGTCCCCAGTTCCATCCTGTCTGTAATGACCTCGATGTCAACGACATAGCGCCGGCCCTGGTTGGAAGTGAGGCACACTGATTACTGATACAGGGAGGAAATATTCACTGGTGCTGGGGAAGTTTGTGAAGTTAATATAACAAAAAAGGGGACAGCTGGTATAAGGAAAGAATAAAGCAAGGATAAGAATATAACAAAGCTATCTTCTTTTCATGCTCTAATTTTTTTACGTTACCAACTGTTTTCTGGTTTGTCCATTCTGTGTACCTACCCTTTGCATAACATCTAATCATCTTATTATATTATGAGTATCGTTGGCATGTAATACAGTACCACACAACCTTTCACTGATTTTCTAAAGCATAAAATCGTCTCCCAGAATTCTTTGTTAAGTTAATATCATCAAACATATCCACAGCATGCATCTATTTGCTTTTAGTAGCATAATTCATGACATAGTAATTACGAACAGATATTTTTTCGTGTAAATATTGGATATCGGTATTACCGTTTATAACAGCCCACAGACACAGACCCTTTATGAAATTTTATTTTAACGATTATGTATAACAAGATGGGAGTTGATTATTGTGGATTTGTATATTTTTCGTGTGATTAATTGTGAATTTTGTGTATTCGTCACGCAAATAAACATTGTTTTTTTTGGAGAGAATCTATAAATCATACGTAATACGATCAAGGACAGCATTATCAATGAAACATTGATTAAAAGTTTGTAATTGTGTTTATGTGAGCCACGATGTTTAGAGGACAATTCTCAACTGTTTGGACAGGTTTATTTTGATAATTTTGTGTGCAAATACCTGGAAATATCTTTATTTTTCATTTCTGGGTGTTTAATGATGATTGTGAATGATTTTGTACTAATCCTGATTATTTTAACGTGGTTTTAAAGCAGGCCATACACGTTACGACGGTCACACAGACTGTCTCTCGAACCGTCGCAACGACAGTCTTATTACCACACATACGTTGTGACTCTTCGCATAGACGGTTCTACAAAATTTCACCACAGTCGTCGTATTGTCTCTTTAATATCATTAAAATACGTAGTATATTTTCATTAATATTCACATGTGAACAAAAAAAATTGTAAAAATACAGTCCTAGTTATGTGCCATTTTTCTGTAGATAATTTAATAAAATTTGTATGGTATATTCTAATGTTAATGATACAAATTGGGTGAAGAAAACTTATTGCTGACAAGAAACTGGTTTAGATTTTATAAGTTTGAGATTATGTGACTATTTGATATACCTATTATATTCCAACTCACCTGCTATGCTTCGAGTGTTTTCATTTTGCTTTACAGATTGTGATTTATAAGCTTCTGTAATTGTGAAAAATTTCAAGTTAATTTAACATTCCATTCCTGAGAAAATTTAGAGTTTTGAGAAAAATCAAGTAGGTGTGGCGTCTGAGTGTAGGGTTAGCGAAAACCAGCAATAACACTCCGAAGAAATGTATTACACGCAATAAACTGTACATCATTGTAATCAGGAAAGATTGTAGATTATTTTTCACTCAAAAAATAAAAATTCCAATTTTTGACATTTTACACTACCCGGTTCTGATAGCTTGGTCGCACGGACCGTCTCAAACATCAACACACGTTACGACCGGAGCGTGTCGTGTCGCAAGGTTCGATGACAATTTCAATGTACCTGCGACAGGAGCTTGGTAGTACAGTCCGCTTTACGACCAACCCATTCACGATCGGATTTGTCGCATACGACGGGGGACGGTCCGTTCGACCATCGTAACGCATATGGCCTGTTTAACTGTCAGCCGCATCGTAGATGGTCGAGAAACATTGGTCGGCTTTGTTTGCGTTATTCTGGATGTTTCGATAGCGTCTATTTCAGCGAGCGGCAGTGACGAGCAGCCGATAATTTACAGTTTCGAATGTTCAGTCACTTTAGTACGTTTGGACGAGTCTATTATGCCTTATCCGTGAGTAATGTATTATGAAGTTCACGGAGAAATAAATATGAAGGAAAAAATGATTCGTTGGTGTTATGTTATCACTTCACGGAAGTATTTAATCCATCAAAGCAATAGTTATTTAAATTTTGGGGATACGTAAAACCCTCTGGCAACCAACGACAGTGAACTGTATATTGGAGGACGAAGTAATTAAGGGTAATAATCATTAACTAACTAATCAAAGCACGAATTTGTTAATTAACGAGAAGAGTATCGGGTTTCACGTAAGTATTATAAACACTATATGAGTGGTCTGCTAGCTCAGTGATTAAGATACGATTACTTACATTCAAAATTCAGTCTCCAGCTTAAATTCCACCACAGCCAGTAATTGCTAATAACCAATATGCAAGATGCAGATTTTTGAGTGCTCATTTTAGACATTAGATATAATCCAATATGTCTTATCAATCCAGTTCACATGACGTAAATACAGAGTAGACGATTAACAATTGATTTTCTTATGATTTGGGTGTGAAACTGTGTTTGTGTACCAAATTACCTCTTTTTAGGACCATGGTAAGTAGTCTACTCTGGAATTTTGATGACAATCAGAGAATGAATATAGTAATCTGTTAAAACATTTAAATATTACCAACTGAGACATTAACATTTGGGGTAATTACACTGAAAATCACCGATATTAGACATTTTTTTATTATTTGGGGGTAAAATCTTATCTGTGTACAAAATTACATCTTTCTACAACTGCAAGTGCTAGTTAAATTTTCATATTACTAACATCCATTCTAAGGACAGAAACAACATAAAATATAATGCCCTAGTTAAGATTGTCAGTATGTATGCATAACAGAAATTTGAAGCATATAGTGCCATCCACCATAAATATTAAGACGCAAAAATTGTTTAAATTGTTTCACGGTAAAAGGGGGGGGGGGGGTTGTAGTGGTATGTTAGTGCCGCTTATGACTTACGAGTATTGCACAATACCATACGCCCAGACTAGTGAACTTACAATGTTAGTGCAGTATATTGCATGATTCTAACAATCTTTTTCGTTTGAACCAGATACATTCACACGGCAAACTGTAAATATATTAATCCATGTAAGTGTTTCTGTAAGTGTTATTTTTTTCTGTTTTATGCTTAATGTGACACCCAAAATATTATGTAATTGTGTTCGTATTGTTATTGTGTCAAAGACGTGCTGTTTGCTGGGGTGTGCATACAGTAGTACTTTGAGCTATAACCGTGGTCGTGGTACCGAGTGGTTCTTTTCCTTGGTCGCCAATCGCTTGTTTAAATAATAAAATAGGATACCACAAGAGATAAAGGTATGTTCATAATTAAAACTCAGTAGACTTTCTGATAAATTAAAATTGATATATTGTGCAAAAGTTCTTTTACAATCTCGGTACCAGCGTAATAAAAAGGCATCAGACTTCTTTCCAAAATTAAAATGATTGCAGGTTAAAACATTTACACACAACGTAAGCAGCTTCCGATGAACCCCATATTGATCAAAAGTTTATAAACATTGAAAGCGCGACATCACTTCAACCCGGTGTTGATGTTAGTTATTTGTGGAGGAATACTCTACATTTCGATACTGCCCCGATCACTTCGTTCCAGCCCGGCACATGGCGCGACTTACACCCCCGCGTTCTCTCCTCGCTAACAAATTTGCTGAAAGAATGAAGCAAGACTGGAGAACGCCTCTGGCAGGCCACCCTCTTAAATAGGCTGGGCATTTTTTGTGACACCAAGCAGTGGGATTTCCCACCCTCTCTGTCTAATCCTGGCTGCTGTCTCTCTCACACTGGAGTTGGGTTACAAAGGCTTCCCCCCTAAGTTTTTCGGATTTTCATGAAATTTTGTAGTAACGTAGAGTTCATCATTCTAATCATTTTCTATCCTTATAAAATTTTTCGTATCTGCTCTCCTATTTTTGTTATTAATTTCCAAAGTTCAATAAACCTATTTTCCACATTTAGTGTCCCAACTATTTGTTCTAGCGTGTTAATTCTAATCTTCAGGAATTCTACATATTTTGACAATTAATTTGGTGTATCTCACTACCTTCTAAAAACCTTTCATTAAAAAGATATCGTCTCCCAAAGTTTTCACCCCTTCTAGCGGCCATTATGGAATGCAGAATAATTACTTTGAAATTAAATATCTTATACTGAGGGTGCATTGTTTTGATAAAACTTTCTGCCAAACTTACTTTAAAAAATTGCTCTTTCATAAAAATAGGGTGCCTCCCAGATATTTTGTTTAGTTTTCCTTGACATTTATTTCTGCCCACTCCAGACTGTATATTGGCTATGATTCGTTAACAGCTTTCGCTTTGGAATTGCTTTTAAAATACTTCCACTCAACTCAACGATCTCAAACTGCTGTCATCATCTTTCCTCAAGAAGACCTTTAATCTGACATAATTTTCTTTTTACTACTTATTTTATTCTTGACTTACTATTTTTCCCTTTATTAAAAAAGTACCTTAAAACTTGTCATATTTCCTCTAAATTTCGTTTGAGAACATGTTTTCTACTTCTAAACTAAAACTCGATACTTTCATCCCAGTATCCTAATTCATTTACTATCATTCTTTCATACCCCTATGTAACTCTGATCTAACTATACTTCGAAATGTGTCTTAAATATTTGAAACCACCAAAAATTACTTTGAAAATGTTCTGCTGTTCATTTGCTATATGCTTGCAGCCTTTTAACTGAATTTTGTAATATATTGACAAAATTGAGGATATATCACAATTGTCATCACAGCTATCCTGCCTGCAAATTTGGTAACTGTTGGGTTTATTTTATCCATTCTAATTCATATCCAATAGATCTTTTTTCTTAGACAATCTTGGGAACTGAATGTATGATTAAAGTTTAAAAAGAGAATAATTTAATCCAACCTAAGAAAGAATAGATACTAGGCAAGTAATTAAATTCTGTAGCATATCATGTTATAAAGAACACAGATTTTAAGGTAGGAAATTACATTCACATTCACACTGAAAATCACCGATATGAGACATTTTTTTATGATTTGGGGGTAAAATAGCCAAAATGTATGATGCAGATTGGTGAGTGCTCATTGTAGATATTACATATAATCCAATGTGTCTGATAAATCCAGTTGATATGACATAAATTTTATGTTTTATATTTCAGTGTTCTAATGGAGTTACAGTAGAGGGGAAAAGGCTTCTGTTTCTACTGAAACATGACAATTTGGATATAATCACTGCAGCTGTAGAACTGACACAGACAATAATGAAGTCCAAAATAACAATGCCTGTTGTTAAGATTGGATTAGACGGAGGATATGCAAAAGCAAATCGTTTTGTATTGTTGCTCTTTGGAATGGTTCAAAACATATGCTGCAAGGTATAAAATTAAATATAGACCCTACGTGCATATTTTGAATTCAATGAAAAGTTTTAAGATTTTGTTGAAATTTGTTAAATTTTTTATTTTTTATTCATTCTTTAATTTGGATGTTATGTAACTTCAGCATATAGAAATGATTCATAGGACATTAAACTTGAAAGATATAAAAATTAAAAAAAACATTATAAATGAAATTAATTAAAAATAGAAAATCTACTTCAATTTTACAGGCTGCCTTATGTAGCATAACCGGAACCTGCCTTCGGGTTACATATTACCGGTCTATTATTCGTATTCCGAAAAGCCAGAAATAAACATCGTAGTCCATATAAAAAGCTACATTAACAATGCTACCTTTGATCGTTGCAAGAGTCACTACAATCCTTGTTTCTTAAAAGAATATTGGAAGCCTGATATACAATATGCCCAAAATAGGACAAACCACGCGTTAACGAAAGCAACTTACAGTTCATTTTAATGAGTCGAAGTCCTAGGTCATTAAGTAGATTTAATCTAAATCTACATCTACATCTATACTCTGCAAATCACAAATACTGTGGGTGGCAGAGGGTGCTAAGCACCAATCCTAATTCTGCGCATTCCAATCCCGAACAGATCGAGGAAAGAAGGAATACATAAACGAATCAGTACGGCATCTTATTTCTCTAATCTTATCCCTCCTGTCATTGCGACCTAAATAGGTTGGCGGAAGAAGTATTTCGTTGCACTCGTAACTTAAAGATTTTCGCATATTCTCCAGCAAATTCAAACGAAGCCGACGTCGTCTGTCCGCCAAACAATCCCAGCCCAACCCACGAATTAGCTCTGTGACACTTACGTAAGGACTGTAACTAGCAGTCACGAATCGAGCTGCTCTTCTCTGTACTTTCTCTAATGTGTCAATCAATCCCCTGCGATACGGATCCCAAATTCCACAACAGTATTCCAAATGCGGACGCACTAGTGTTTTGTACGCTATTTCCTTTGTATGAGCATTACAACTTCTCAAAATACGTCCTATGAATCGTAGTTTGGAATTAGCTTTTCCTACAACGGAAGTTATGTGCAAGTCCCATTTCATGTTGCTTTGTACCGTTACGCCTAGATACTTCAGGGAATCTACAGTGTCAACAACTGAATTGTTAACTTTGTACTCCTGAGCAAGCGGGGTCTTTTTATTACTTATGTGCATTGCCTTGCACTTTTTACAGTTAAGTGTAAGCTGCCATTCACGGCATCATTCCGAAATAACATCCAGATGGCGCTGAATTTCTAAGCAATCGTCGGAGCACCTCACTTCCCTATAAAAAAGTGCATCATCAGCAAAAAATAGCATCCTGCAATTAACGTTGTCACCGAGATCGTTTATAAAAATTAAGAAAAGAAGTGGTCCTATTACACTTCCTTGAGGAACGCCCGAAGTAACATCTAGTTTAGAAGAGGCTTCCCCGTCTACAACGACATACTGTGACCGACCAGTTAGAAAATCGCGTATCCATTCGCAAATCTGATCAGATATACCGTACGCTCGGATCTTCGCTAAGAGTCGGTAGTGTGGTACAGAGTCAAAAGCTTTCTGAAAATCCAAGAAAATAGCATCAACTTGTGATCCCGCATCAATAACTTTCATTACATCATGCGAAAATAGAGCCAGTTGCGTTTCACATGATCGGTTCTTCCGAAATCCGTGTTGGTATGCTGCAAGTAGCTCGTTTTCATCTAGAAACTGCATAACGTTAGAGCATATGACATGCTCCAGAATTCTACTGCAAACAGATGTTAGCGATATCGGACGATAATTCCTAGGATCTCTCCGATCTCCTTTCTTGAAAACGGGAATTACCTGCGCAATTTTCCAGTCAGAAGGTACTTTTCTTTCCTCTAAAGATTTACGAAAAATATCTGACAGAAATGGTTCTATTTCTTCCGCGTATTCCGAAAATACTCTTACTGGTACACCATCGGGACCCGGCGCTTTCCCCCACTTCAAGAGCTTTAATTGTTTTATGATACCTACACTATCAATTTGTACTGGATCCATTTCAAATTCAACACGCCGTGGAAAAACGGGAATGTTTTCCATGTTTTCGTCAGTGAAGGAATTTTTAAATTCGGCGTTAAATACGGTAGCCTTGTCGCGGCTGTCATCAACTTCCCGACCGTCTTTTAGTAGAACTGGCATATTGTTGTCACAACCACCTATTTTTTTTACATACGACCAAAATTTCTTTGGATTTTCAATAAGGCTCTTGGAAAGTGAGTTGCATCGAAAGTCATTGAAGGCTTCGCGCATCGCATTCTTGACCTGTCCTCTTGTCTCAGCTAGTTTTTCTAAATCACTCCTATACATCGTCCTTCTTGAGCGTGCGTGAATCTTCCTTTGCTTTTTAAGTAACCTTTTAACTTCACGCGTATACCACGGGGGATCGTTCCCGTCCCTGATTGTCCTTTTCGGTATATGTAAGTCCATACCTTCCCTGACTATATTTATGAATCGTAGCCACATCTCTTCAACCGAGTCTCTTCCTTCTACAAAGATAATGTATTTATCCCTCAAAAACGTTCTTAAACTCTCCTTTGGGGCCTTTTCGAACCTGTAAACGAACCTTTCTTTTTTCTTTTTTCGCTCGACTGTTAATTTTACTGTAGCAATTACAGCTTTATGATCACTTATTCCCGTGGTGGTAGAAATGTCCGTAAATAATTCAGGCCTATTTGTAACGAGAATATCTAAAATGTTTTCGTTTTCGTTGTCGCACCGCGTTGGTTCAGTGACGAGCTGCTCAAGATTAAGATCTGAGAAAAGGTCAAGAATAATCTCACAGGATATTTTATCCCTGCCACCAGTAACGTGGGCGTAATTACTCCAGTCAATATACGGCAAGTTGAAGTCGCCTCCTAGTATTATTCCATGATCCGGAAATTGACGAGCTATATTACTTACGTTATTTCTCAAGGCCTCAGCAACACCTACATCTGCATCTGGTGGACGATAGAAAGACCCTATTACAAGTTTTGTCCTAGCTACTTTTAGTCTAATCCATAGGATGTCACAGACCGTATCAATATTTATTTCGTTACACGACAGGTGTTTACGAACAGCTATAAATACACCACCTCCATTTGAATGTAACCTATCCTTACGGAAAACATTCATGCTATGGTTAAAAATTTCTGCTGAACTTATATCCGGTTTTAACCAGCTTTCAGTACCTAATACTATATCAGCTTCTGTGCTACTAATAACGCTTTCAAGCTCAGGCTGCTTATTACAAATACTTCTACAGTTTATAACGAGTACTTTTAACGATCGAGATTGATTTTCGCTACTGCTAACATATGGTGCCGAATTTAATTGGGCTGCCCGTGACTGTAATCCCAGTTTCGGGTCTTCCTCCCTCAGCCTAAAAAATCCCCCAATGCACTCCACACGGCCCCCTCCACCCGTGTAGCCGATTCACATGTGTAGTGCACACCTGATCTATCCAAGGGAACCCTACACGATTCGACTCCAGGGCGAAGATCAAGGAATCTGCAGCCATGATTATCGCAGAAACGACGCAGTCTCTGGTTCTGAATATAATGTCTGCGAAGGATGCTAACATATTGTGTGTATAACATATATTTTTAGATGGCAATTTAGGAGTTTGTTTAGACAGCCTGAAAGTATTAATCACGATGGCTGAAACGCAGGTGGTGATGGAACTTGAGGTGGTTTCAGACAAACCTATACATTTGCAGTGCCAAGCTGCTGAATACCAACCACATCAATACTAATCCCAAGTGTTCTTAGTACTTGCCTTAACACATAATGTATGTCCAGTATTTCATTGGTATACCTTTTGTCTCTTCTGACAACAGCTCAGTTGCTTAAATAAGCACACTAACAAGTGATAAAAATTCTTCCCGGTTGTTCTGCCAGATAAGTTCTGTTATGCCCGACGTTTAGACAGCTACTCACGCAGTCTTCATCAGGTGAAGTAATTACTGCGATGACACATCAACACGTCGCGACACTGGATCATATAAGTACTGAGGTAGCTAGCTGACGCATTCGATGCTCACTGCGGAAGCTGCTCTCCCACTGACAGAACACCCGAGAAGAATTTTTGTCAGCTGTACGTTGGGAAGGATTCATTTCTCACATCAGATACACTAACAGTTTCGCTCTGACTGAAACAACGCGAAACAGATTTTACAACCTCTGAAATAATGATTCTGCCGTACCGCAGTAACACCCTCCAAATATAAAGCTCAGATGTACGCTTATAGGTGTGTGTATGTGTGTACGCAGCGGATGTCGAACGTGCAGGAGTCGTGCTGGCGCTGCCTGGGCGCCATCATGTGGTACGCATTCCGTCGCCACGGAGACGACCGCCTGCTGCCCCTGCTAGCCACGCAGCCGTGGACGCACACGCTGGTGCGTGTGGCGCTCGCTAGCGGCAGCACGCGCATCCCGCCCGGCTTCCTCTACTTCGTCTGCTGCTGGTTGCTGCACTTCCAGCGACCCGACGGCGCATCCCGCCCCGCTCAGAACCGCCGCATCTGCCCCGATTTGTTCAGTATCACTGTCTGCAGGATCGCCAATGCGCTTCTAAAGCACCAACAGAGCCAACAGCAGAATGCCGGCAAAGAACAAAAGGCAACGCTCGTCGGTATGCACAGGGTACGTATCATCCTCAACTTCTACTGCCCGTCAACTACAATTGGGAAATGAACAGTAATTCAAAATACATTTATTTAAACCCATGGCTACATTTTGTACAAGTAATAATAAGCCAACGCAATTGAATTTTGTTTATTTTTATTTTTTTCCGAACGTGTTTCACTCCATTTTTAGAGAGAGGGAAAAAAAAACAACAACAACAACAACATTGAAATTATGGGTTGAACGCAATGTTCTGGTAAATAATTTCTACGGGTTTACTGTAACGTGACTTATAATGTAGCGAAAATATCTAATCGGAAGTAAATAGTTTTAATCCTGGTCCTCTGCATAGATCGCGATAAATGTAGACTACTTTCATCCGCATGAAATAATGTTTTTAGTAACTTGGCGCTCATGACAACAACTTAAGTTATTTTTTTTTTAAAAAGTACTTAAGTTATTCATGCCCTTTGCTGCAACGTCAAATGCCATTTGTCATTCTGACCTAGATTAAATTTCAATAATCAAAACTTCCGCTAACACTGCTGCTCGATAATTAAAACATATCTATGGGCACAGAATTTAACATGGAACTATTGTAAATTAATAAAAATCATCTAATAACTATCATTTTATTTTAATGGCAATATATAGCCTACTTTTATTTCAGTATTTTGACATTCCAATTCTTTGCAGACGCATAGCTAAATTAATCTATTACTACATAACGCGCATAACCTTAGGTTGGTAGTAACATCTCGGTCCGTTGTTGCCATGGAGGAAAGAAATATTCCATGGTTGTTGCCTACCAGCGAAGGCCGAAAGCGTGCCGTCAGCTTTACTGATACAATGACCTACGTTAGCCTTTCTTTAGTATAAGTTTTTATTATTATTTTAAATTATTTCCATTCGTAAGACCGAATGTTAAGAAATGAAGTTTGACATGTAGTTTGAAACGAGGTGGGGTGCAGCTAAGATTGGAGTTATTGTCGTAAATGTGTGATGGTGAAAGTATCGAAAAAAATCCTTGTGATAATAGCAGTCAAGAGCATTTGTATCTAATTTAGTGCATAACATCACAAAAACAGAAGCATTGTGAAAATTAGAACTTACCGCCTCAGAACAGGTTTCTGGCATTGAAAAATTATGAATTCGTTAGTGGTGAGTTTTCTTACCCGATGAATTCTAAAGAATAAATACAAGTCAAAGTTCATAATTGATTTCTCGTTACGCTTTTTTCTTACATATCGAAAGGCAAAGAATTTAACATCAAACTATTGTAAATTAATGGAAATTAACTAATAATTAATATGTCAATTTAAAATGAATGCCCACTTTTCTTTCAGTCGTAAGTACAATGTAGTTTATTATTAGTTAGTTATGTATATTAATATTGTAATTTTGTTAACACCAGCATGTATATATATCCACAGTCACTGACGATGCCCCATTCCACAAGGGCGAAACGCGTCTGAGCCTATATCAATAAAACCAGTTGCTAATAGACGGTGTTTTCATTTACAATTGTGTAACAAGCAACTGCGGAAGGATGGCCAATATACCATATATTTCTTTCAGTGGTTTGGCATTTAATTTATTCGTGGATGCTTAGCTAAAAAGAACTGTAATTAAATAACGAGCATAACCTGCAACAATATCTCTGACCGTTGTTAGTTGGTCAGCGAAGGCGGGAAGCATGACAGACATGGTTACAAGATTAGCGTTTTATTAGTATATGCGGTGGACTGGCGAATCTTTTGGCTTTCACTTTGCCACTTCCCGAGAGGTACACTAAGTTATTGGTAAGACTCTGTCATGTGAGTAATACTCGTAAATGATACTCTCAGTAAGGGTATATACACATTTACAATTTATTTACACCAAGTTTATACACATCATTAAACATCCCATATCTCTCCCGAACTTCTACAAATATAAGACATCCATTACTTGTATACTGCTGGATTTCCCAGTTATGTTTCTCTAATGGTTTCCTCCCACCTGTTAGAATTACTGTTGCTGGCGTAAGCTCCTGGCTGCGCCCATTGTAGACTCGGCTGACTTCGACGACTACTACTCTCCGGTAAGTCCTTCTCTGCATTCCTTCTCAGACAAGCCTTCCAACCTAGCTTGCCCGTGCTCGCTAGCTACATCGAACCGACTAGTTACATAGCTCCATAGATCGATAGATCAACAGACAGACAGACCCCGTCTGACTCGTGCTCCTGGGTTTTGATCCCTGATCCCCTCCGTGGAACCAATGGTCGGGAGGATTCACCTCCAATCGTGGTGGCTGCTTTTCTCCCATCCTTTTCCCAACTGCATCAGCGTATTTCTACTGGCACCTGACCTGCTTTATTGTCATTGCCTTCAGCATAGCCACATTCCAATGCCTGCAAGTGTTTTCTTTTGCCGTTACAATTTGCCTGCTTTGGCTGGTGCTGTTTTAAATCAGAAATACTAATCAGACGAAAATACTTGGGGCCACTATATATAGAAGGTTATGCCTAGTTAATGGCATATAGTGTAAGGAGTAGATTTAATTGAGTATTGTAAAAAAAAAAATAATAAAAAAAACTAAAACTTACAATCAAATGTGCTCTTATCAGATCATAATTATTGTAACGACTTTATATAGAACGTGAAACTATATGTTATGACTCCAGTCAACTGGGTAAACAGAGCGTTTTACTTTGCTTTTTGGTGGACTGTGGTGACATAACTGTGTTTACCATATTGTAATGTTATAAATGCTGCTAATAATATTTGAAAATATTAATAGTATTATTAATTATCATTTGGTCTTATATTTTTAAAAATGAGAGTATCCTTTGAACGATAACTTGCATAAATTAAATTCTAACATGAATTAGTTACTTCATTCTCACACACACATACACACACAAAAAAATAAAATCACAAAAAAAATGCCAAGCTTTATTTAAAAAAATTTGTTAAAACACACAAACATCAAAGTTGAAAATCAAGTCGAAAATAATGAAACGAGAATTTTGACAGAATTACAACAAAGAAAATTATTATTGAGACATGATTTCATATGAGTGATATTCATTGAAAATTCGCTGCAGTTGCTGGCTATATAGTAAAAGGTGTAAAGCATGGACTATTATCTGTATAAAATTAATCAACAGGGGCTTGACGGGTTTTTAGAAGAGAAAAATCATCGGTGCAGCAACTGTTCCAAGAATTTTTTTCTTACCGAAGCATCGTGATAATAACATAGCGCGGCTTTCTCACCATGGTCCAAATTTAAAATACTTCTTGTAAATTGCATAACCAAGTCGCTATCGTAGCACTTTGCCTGACACTTTTACGAGACTTATCAAATATGCTCATGTCTCAGCATGATCGCGATTGACTCGCTACCAGGCTTGACCCCACAACATCAGAACAAGTGGTCTCCCGACGCTGCCAGAATCCGCCTTTTCCATGCTCGCAACAATCACGCGTCGACTTCTTGGCTCTCCTGATGCTACAGTATTTTTCGGGCATGAGAAAATTTACAGTAATAATTAATTTGTTGCTAAATGAACAATTAGTCTGTGAGTTACTTCCTCTCTCCTTATTCATTCATTCCGCACCGTAGTGGCTAGTTTATCTCCCTGCGTACTAGTTGTTCTTAGAAATGTCCTATCCTCGCGAATCCCTTACGCTTCTAAATTTTGTGCACCTACTAAAATTATCTTTGTAAACTGGTTGATTGGTTTTAGCTGTTTATTAAACTCCTACAAGTTTCCAAACCCACTTAGCTCAATTCGTTACGCCGCCGCTCACAAAGCAAGTCTCCCGTACATTGATTCCTTGAAACGCAGACAAATTTCGAGCAGCGGATGCCTTGGTTAAAAGTATACTGGTGATAGTAACCAAAAACAAGTATCTCAATAATTTTACTTTCAACAACAAAAATCTGAGTACTAAATTAGGTACATCAAAATATGGACGATAAGGAAACGTCAGTCTGCAATGGCACACCACAACTGCAGCTAGTTGTCGTTCAGGGGGTCAAAACTCGGCCTCTGCGTAGATTGGTGAGAGGCATCGGATGTCCTATAGGCTCCCATTTGCTGATACAAGACGTCGATGTCAACTGTTCAGACGCATCAAGTCTGACCACCGGACTTATGTGTACTAGGCGCAAAGTAACGAGGGATGACGTTTACACCAGAACCAGAATACTAAGTCCGCAGACTCTGACAGATAAACTTAAGATTTATGTATCAAAAAATGGATCCCCGAAACTAGTAACAATTTTAGTCGGATCTAGAATGCCAGTCCATGTCTCCTCCACCAGTCGCAGAATTCGCGAGCTTGCAGTAGCCGCTGGTGGTCGTCACGAAAACAGTGCTCGGTTGTGTTGGCTATGGAGAGCACAAATTAGTTTATTAACAATAAAATGCTGCTAGTTCTTTGGCTAAAAACGCTCTCTCGCTTTTCATTCACAATACCTCTGCTTTGCCACGTAATCCACAGCACTTCTGAAATTCTACAAAATGAATAGCTGTTTGTGATTCCTGTGTTTTGAATTTTCTGCTTACCAACTTGTAACTTGACCCATGCATACGTCTCCACCATACGAGGTATCAGTAGAAATTATACAAAGGATCAATATGGCCGTCGTGTCTGTAACGCTGTGACTTCACGTGCCCGTGTTGGCCATGCATTCGGAAGGACGTGGGTTCTAATCCCCATCCAGCCATACTGATTTCGGTTTTCCATGGTTTCCCAAAATCACTCCCGTTACTTGCCCCTTCCCAACCTCCTCCGTTTTATTCCGTCTCTTAGAACCTCGACGTTGAGAAAGCGTAAACCATCAGCCCCAAAAAAATCTCCAGTGGGCCAATAACGCCAGACCTGTTCACTCTCTATCCACTATATCATAGATAACAGCGAGTAATGGTTACGTTGTTTTGTTTCTGTAGTGATTCAATGTATTTTAAGTTGCAAACCAACCATAATGAAAAGTGTGTATTCCGTTTAAATCCACATTTTAATTATTATTAGATGCCTTTTCTCTCTTTATTCATTAGATGTGGATGTTTCCGTTATATTTTGTGACCATAGATATGGTTATTGCAGGAAGCAAAGAAATATGGTTACATGTTTATGTTTTTGTAGTGGTTCATATTTTTCCCTTTAAATTAAAATTTGAAAGCAACCGCAAAGTAGGGTATGTTCTTCGTTTAAACGTTCATGATAGCTATGAAGAGATGTGTGCAATGAAACGAGATTGAGCCGAAAATATACAATTTTACGTCAGTATAAAATCAATGCCATTAGCGTTATTTAATAACAATTTTATTTAGTTGCGCAACTGCGAAGAATTGAGTTGTCAGAACACTGCGTTTAACACGACATTTTTTACTATTCTAGAAGCTAGTCTCGATGCAAGCCCTAGGATAATAATAAGAGTGAACGCGGTATATCCACCTGACATAATGTGTCTCAAAATCTCCGAAAAACTGCAAATCTGGAGTTTACTGCCCTAAATATTTTTGTCGAATTTTTGTTTCATTGTTTTTCTCGATTCGCAGCATTAATAATATCATCACTGTTGCAAAAGTATTTTTTGAATTCTTTATTTGAAATATCCACCATTAATATCAATACAAGAATGCTGCAAGCTCAACAGATAGTCGGTGCAGCTGTAAAGACGTTTACTATCTGCTGCAATGTGGAAATCTTTGTGTCTCTTTTTATGAGGAAATGAATAGAAAAGTTTTTCTGTCATACAGCATGATTTAAGGACTGTATTATGTGTTAGAGTATCTTCCTCCAGAAACTTAATAATTGATTCATCCTTAACTTAGCAGAAAGGGGGTAATCAGTATAACCTATATCTATAATCTGTTATTCACATATAATGAAGATAATTCATCCCTAAGGGCTTGTAGCCGTAATGGCAGCTTACAGCCGTAAATTTCAAATTTTGATGATCACCGGTTTAAACGGAACAATATATGTCCTTTCCAGTATGAAACATCTTTTCAGTGATGGAGGGTTGACTGACTGGAAAAACAGAGATGGTCGACCAGTCTTTTTTATTGGTGGATAACATAAACCAAGTGTTGTTTTCTGTTCCGCATGACACTATCCATAAAAGTTGTGCGAAAGAGTATCGCATTTCAGTGATGATTGTTACAATAATTGTGCAAATGCTTCTGAAACAACGCTTTTAATTTGACTAAACAACTAAAACTGTTAGACACCTTGTCACCTAGGCTTGGCGAAAGAAGGAAGAGGAAAGAATAACTGTTTCTTCTTAAAATATGATTTTAAGTATTTTATAAGTTTATGATTGTGTAGTTCGTTTAATCTTATAAAAATAGACGTGTGTGTCCCTATATTTCAATCTTCAGCCTCCACTACCTAGCGCAGACACTGGTGTTTGTGTGTGGTGGTAGCATGGAGTTTCACATCGTGCACAACATTGGCCGAATTCCGATAACTGTAGGGGAGTGGGAAATACGGTGGTTGAAAGCGGTAGATCTGCAACATTTTCATATTTCGACCAAAGAAATGTGTGTCTGTGCATTTCACTTTGCTGCCACAATTACATAGCGCAGATAACTGTTGTTGGTGTGTGGTAGTAGCATCGAGTCTCCCAACGTGCACCATGGCGGATTCGTGTTGGTAGCTATGGGAGTGTGAGAGACATGGTGGTGAAAAGTGGTTGATGGAGGGCATCTTCATAATTCGACTAAAGACATGTGTGACCCTATGCTTCATTCTGCAGCCAAAAGTACCAAGCGCAGATCACTAGTCTGTGTGTAGTAGTAACCCCAAGTCTCCCATCGTGCACTATGGTAGTTTCATATCGGTAAATGTGGGGGTGTGGGAGATATGGTTGTTGAAAGAGGTCGACGAAAGGCATTTTCATATTTCGACGAAACGCGTGTGAGCCCTATATTTCACTTTCCAGCCACAACTACCCAGCACAGACCACTGGTGTTTTATATGATAATTGCCTCAAGTCTCCCATCGTTGCTTGTCGGTATCTGGGGGGCGGGAGGGGTGTGGAAGATATGGTGGTTCAAAGTGGTCGATGAAGGTATTTTGTTATTTCGACCAAATACGTGTGTGTCCTTGTATTTTACTTTACAAACAGAACTACATAGCACAGATCACTAGTGTTTGTGTGCATTATCGCGGTTGAATGTCGATAGCTATCAATCAAAATTCTTTAAATACCTGAACGAAGTAGTTTGCACCCGCTAGTGTAAGAATAAAATATAACCAAACATTGCAAATATTACAAACAAAAAATTCCAACTTTAACTACATCTTTAACGTCCATTTCAAATTTTCCAGGACGAGGCTCTGTTCCATTCAACGAAGAAATATCGTGTCGCTTTCTACTATTGATCAAGTCGCTTACTTCTATTGGGAAGCAATCATGATTCCTGTTGTAATTAACATGAAGTCATGTTTATTCCTGGACAATGTACTGTACTTACCTTCTTTCTGCGTCCAGATTTCAACTTAATACAAATAAACTTTGTTGTTCTTATTTCCAGGGAACAATTGACTTTCATTAGAGAACCGAAAAACAATATAACACATATTCATTCAGCATAAGCACTCGAATTTTGCTTGAGCTATATGAATTTTGTTGACACAGCATTGAAGAATGATTCTTGTACAATGTAACTTAGGAAGTCTCATTAATAATAGTTGACAGAATAAACGAAAGAATTTTAAAACAGAGATCAACCCGGCGATCCAAAATCCAATTTCATAGCTTCCATCTCCAGTCCGTAAAGTTGAGACAACTGATGCTTCGATATTGAGTTTGAATCTTGCATGACTAAATAACGAGTATCTTCAGGGTTATATTTTCCAGACGCTTCTTTACAGTTCTTAGAATGAAATCGGGTAGATTTTTTATCTGAAAGAATTATTTAAACTTAATTTGTACAGTATTATAAAAATCTAAAGATTAATATATTATGTTTTGGTAGTATGTAGGAAAGGTATTTTATGAATAGTAACACCTTTTTAATTGACACTTACCGCTGTAGCCATTTATCCGAGATCAATGAGGTTACTCTTAAACATTCAAACCACGTTAGAGACTTCTGTGTGCAGAGTGAATACGTACATATATATATGACATACATAAAATTTTCTGCAGAACACACGTGTAATTGGGTTCCAAGCTTAGATCAATCGAACGAAGCTCGACATAATTTCTGTTATATGATTTTTAGAATGTGATTTTTCGTGATAATTCCTTTTTCTTGTTTCAAGCGTAGTAAAAAATAGATAAATGAGGTACCATTTCAAAAATTAAGTTCTTCGCTTTTGATGAATAGCACATTGTTTTATTTGTTTATAATTCGAAGGGATCCTCCATTGGCTTTTAAAGTGTTATAAAATCAAATAATAAACGTCAATTTAATGAATTTATAAATCGAATTTAATGCTAAATAATAAGAATCAATAATTAACAATATTTTAGCTAAGAATAGACGTTAATTTGAAAATTTTAGCCTCTTTTTATAAGTATAATTTAACCTCTCACCCATTAAAATAACATTGTGTTTTTACAGTTTTGCTTATAAATCTATTTTTTTTTTTTTTTTTTTGTAACTGCTTTACGTCTCTTTTTAACATCGAGGTCTTTAGAGACGGGAAAGGATGGAGGGCAAGGATGGGGGCAAGGAATGGGAAGGAATTCGGCCATGGCCTTTTGAAGGAAGCATCCCGGCATTTGCCTGGAGTGATTTGGGGAAACCATGGAAAACCCAAATCTGGATGCCCGGACGGGGATTCGAACCGCCGTCCTCCCGAATGCGAGGCGAGAACGCTAACCGTTACACCGCCCCGCTCGGTTTATAAATCTAATTCTAATAGTTAAGTAAATAATCAAATATGGAAAGTGTTGTCTTTAGTCTCATTACACGCTTTGCAGTAAATCACATCAGTTTGCAGGATGATCCTCTCTCTTTCTACTAAGCAGTCAAACAATCAAATTAGTTGGTATTTGTATATAAAACCCTTAATAGTTATAGCAAATCACATTGAATCTTATGAAAAGAATTATTTTCTAAATTAATCAATCAAGTCTGCTTTTGTGAGAAAGATCTTAAAAAACAAATAATATTGTTTTTTTCAACCTCCAATTTACTTCCTAAAGAGCTATATATGCAGTCAGTGGCAGAGAAAGATCTGCTCCACGCAGCGTTGAAATGATTTTTAGAACTTACTTCAAATAATTCTGTAATTTTCCAAGTATTATTATTCGGTCAGCTATAACTATAATAAAGATAGAAAATCGTGCTGAACGGGCAACATAGTTATTGTAATGAATACAGCAAAAACAAACTGGAGTTCTTATAAATACGACGGACGACTAAAACACAGATTTGTTAACGCGAGTAATATGGTGACTGGAATGAAAAGGGCAATCGGGGCAGAGCATCTGGTCGATCCCCAGCCTGGTCGGAATGTGACGATGGGACCGTAACGAAGCACAGACTGATACACATTGTACGAATTGCTGATCCCCGTAAATTTGTGCGGTATCCGCCAGGCTGTGAAATTATGCGCGATTCCTGGATCCCGATTTGCTGGACTGCAATCCCAATTAGCGTCATACCGTATAATCTCACTGACCACGCTGTTTATACACATACAGTGATCTGCCAGGTTGAAACCGGTGAGTATTGTAACCTCAAAATGCCTATTTGTTGATCTACAAAAGGTTTTTACATACAAAATTTTCCAAAATATTGTGTTATACGTAACTTATTGTGCGCAGATTTTTCACTCTTTTGCGTTATGTTTCATCTAAAAATTTACTGGTACACGATGATTTCAAATGGACCGATTTTCTCCTACCTAAAACCACAAATTTCGCCTTTAAATTTTAACCCTTCATTGTATTTTATTCGCAAGGATAACAAAGAATTAAAAATTGTGTTACATCATTTACATTTCTTTGCGTACCCCCTTTCTTTGATGTGCGGAATTTCTACACGGGGCCACTCGTCTTCTTTAAACACTTTGCTTCAGCGGGGAAGCCGGAAATTATTTGAGAACTGAATCTGCTAATAGTTTGTTGTTTCAGAAGCAAATAATTAATGTTTTTCAGAATAAGTAGTTTATAGTAATACACAGAAATACAATAAATATTTTTTTTTCGCAGATACTTCAATCAAAGGCGGAAATTCCGCCCACGTTGGAGACAGCATTGAGAAAACGATTGCAACAGAACTCATTTCCGATAAATTACGATGAGAAAGGTAAACGCTCACTTTTGTGAACTGTTGTCTCGGCTGTTGAGAGAACTGTTCACGTTCACATAATGCTGACACACGCAAAGATCAGAAAACTAATTGCTTCGTTTGAATAATTCATTTTAGTTAAATTTTTTATATTATACTGTATGAGATATATACAGGAAAGTATTTCCGAAACTTTTAAGTCGTATACAGGTGTTCGGAAATTCCTATTACAGTCTCATAGGGTATGGAGAAGGAACTCATAAGATATAGGTATAATTAGGAACGCACTTTAAGACACATACCGTCTCCAAGTAAAACAAAGTTCAATAAAGTGTTTAATTCCCGCTTAAAACACATGTTTCACGTTTACCTGTATGATAGGCGGGAATTCAGAGTTAACAAGAGGCGAATGCTTACGTTATAAGACGATTATATCTACTATATAATTTCCTAAGCTCACTTAATCACCTCGATAGCTATGGTCTGGAGAAGGATGGCGTCACGCGTCTGCTTTTGCTCCAGTTTAACAGCGACCAGAGATATCATTAGAAGAAATTCGAGGTTATGTGTACAATCTAATAGCTAAGCAACTTCTACCGAATTAATCTCCATAATTCATTAATTAAGTTTGTTTTTCGTTGCATTTCATAGTTAAAAAATTTCGCTGAAAAATCGTGGAACAGCTTTTCAGTAACATTTCGATAGTGAAATAAACCTTAAAAAATTAAATTACTCGTAGTCTTTGCTGTAACCACGAATACTAATTTTCATTCCAGCCTAGGCTAAATTTCAATCTAATTAAAAGTTTCGCTAATGTTGCTGGTTGACCAAAGTTTATACATTACATTTTATTTGCTTTTTACGTATTTCTCTGACCACTTTCGTTAATATCTTTGTTCATGTCGCTGTACATGAGTTATTAGGTTACTTAAAGTGTACATCAGACCAAATATGTTACCGAATCAAGTATTCTGGCAATTCATTTTTCGGTGTTGCCTCACTATTTAATAATCTGGAATCTAAATTAAGTTCTCTTACCGTTACGAACACTACGACAAAAGATTACATTATGAATATTTACTCGGTTTCAATCAAAAACAACGTGGTGCTTTGGAAGCAACTGCGCACTCCCTTTAAACAGAAATTCTTCAAATTTTGCAGAATAAACTTTTAGGGTCAAATACAAGTCAAGATCGAGTCTAGCAACCACAGCCTTTGAAACAATTATACCATACCACGATCATCTCTGGCCGTGTTTAATACGTCTATTAATACTTATGAGTTTTTCAAGCTCAAGAGATTATATTTACCGTTAGGGTGAAACACAGGTAAAGTTCGTATTTGGCAAGATCAGGTCAACCCTAAAAACTGGAACTATTCTAGACTCGTGACGATAAGGAAACTACGGTGACGGATTAAACTATTTTTTAATAATATTATTTGAATATACAATGTTTGAAATGAAATTTTTAGTCACTACAATCGAACAGTGCCTGTATTGGACCACGTGCTATATCGGACAAACAACTGACTCTATGATACAAAAATTACACCTGTTTCATGAACACAGGATTTACAACCCAGCGGAAAACATTTTTATCGTTTTGATTTTTTTGAAGTTGTAACATGGAAACGATACGTTGCAGGAAATGGAATCAAAACTTTATATAATCAATCCCATCTACCAACATTAGAAGACTATAATAGGAATTTCCGAATACCTCATATGTATCAAATATTAATTTGAACTATATCACGTATTACAGATTTATGTTTTCTTATAGTTTAAATGTAGGTCTTACGGTTTATATTGTAATTGGTTTATTTATACCTAAGAAATCGTTGTCAAGCAGAAAAGGAATCCTGTATGTTAGTTGATGTTTTTTGAAGTGAAATTTCCACATTTTGCATATTATACAGAGTATTTACGACATTGCTCAAAATCTAGATAATTAAAAGAAATACGTGTCAATTATCTTAAATAAGCATACTAACGCAGTTAAATAATAGTTATTATCAAACTGGCTTCATACGAACAATTATCTATCAGTCAATACCTTTCTGGAACTAAGAAATTAAACAATTCAAAATTACAGTTCATCAAAGAATTAAAATGATATTGTTTAGAATTATTGTTTTCAAAGATTGTTGGCGAATGCCAACCATTAGTTTCAATATCACTACGAAATTAGCTGGCTTGTTAATCATGGTCCAAGTTATCGAGAAACATTTTCTAGTAAGTTTGCTCGTAGTTATGTTAAAACATTGAACCAACGACTTAGTTACTTATTACTACACTGCAGGAACTTCAAATCAAGTTTTAATTATTTGGTTCAGAATGGAGAATTATGTTTTTGTCTGTTATCTTTAAAATAGTTTATTTTATCGTAATTTATGCAAGTGTTCTAAATTAGATGTGCATACATTCATTTATAACTGTGAATAGATATCAAGAAAATATTTCACAAATTTTATGGTACTGAATTACAAAGATTGCTGATAGCAGTTATGAACCACATCTGTTAAAAGTGATCAGTCAAAACATTATGCTACAACAATAAAATAATTTAAACATAAATGATAACCGCTTGTACAGCGACATGAGTTAAAGTAGTTGATTTCTGAAATATCTTCTGTTTCAAATCCTACCTGATCCCATATCATTCATTTGATTTATTGATAAATGGTATCTACTTTCGTGGGTTTTCCCACACGAAAAATCGTTTCATTACGTGAATATCTAATTAATATGTGTTGATTAAGTTGAAAAATTATGCAGTATTACGTTTCTCAATTAAATGGCAAAATAATTTTTGTTCTCTATAAGTCCTTTGCCTGTAGCCTATAACCTGCATGTGTCAAGTTATGTATACTGAGTTTTGTTACATTTTAGGGACAAGCAATTAACTTTGAAACATTCGCTATTTGTTGCATGTAGCAAAATGAAGCTTGGTGCTCACGTAATTTGGCTTATGTAGATTACAGAAAATAATACACACTTTTGTTATTCAACTGATCTATATTTTTTGTACACACATACACACTTTAAAAAGTATAAAAATTGTGCAAGATATAATTCACTGCTTATCTCTTCCAAAACAGCCTTTCCAACGCATTTGCAGAATCTATGATAGAAAATTATTTTACAATTATAGTTAGATGGAAGGAAGCATATAAAGACGGATATTGTAAATCTGGTTATTATATATATTATTTCTTACCTTGGTTTGCATTTGGTCGTAATTTCAACATAAACTATCATTAAAAACCTTCTGTTAATTTTTTAAACTCCATGAGGGTTGGCAAGTTTCGTATACACATATCTAGATCTTTGAGATGTAATTTTGAATCAAAACATAATGTTGTACTTAAGGGTATAAATTATTTTTTATCAATCATAATCGAAATATTATCTGCATATAACACGCATTCTAGGTTGCTTCGTTATTGATGGGATGATTTTTTTTTTTAATGTGTCAGTACAAGTGCCATGAATTCATAAAACTTCAATCGACGAAAATGTTATACCTTTACGTTTCACTCATAATTTTTATCTCAGAACTGAAATACGTACTTCCACTTTAAGGACGCGTTCTGCTAGCACGTTGCACAAAGCAACCTTTGAATGAATTCAGTCTCACGTCTATTTCTCCTTCCTCCAGCTGAAAAACAGAATTTAACATACAAATATAATTAAACAAATCACTTCAAGAATTTGACTTTAAAAATTAATCTCTCTAAACCAAATTTGTGTTGTAGCCGAGTCTTATTGTTAACGCTACTTCTTTAATATAAAACTAAAACTTTGATGCTAGACTTTTTTAAATTATGCGGGGAAAGAATTTTCAAGCATTTTAATGGATTACGACATACTTAAATTAGAGAAGGTAATTAAAATGGCGCATTTTGGCTCCTTCCAAACAGCCGTTTTTGATAGTCAATGGTTGATGAAGATATAAAATAATTCAAGTTACTTTGTTATGTATTGTAATGAAGAATTAAGAACAGACTTTTGAGTACGACTATTCTGTGTATCACCTAGGTGCTAGCACATACATACCGGATCGGGCTGATAGATTTCGTGGTAGCAGGAAGGAGACAGGCATTCCCTGACGCAGCGTACACGACTGATGCCACTCAAATCCGTACACGAAGGACTCTGTTCACATGCAGATTCGAACTCGCGAAATGACAACTCCTGGAAACACACAATCAACTCAAAAATTACAACAGCCACAAACTAACTTTTCTTTTATACTACATAAATTCTTTCCCTAGCCCAAATAACGAATGATATATTACATTTATCTTGATCTGGAAAAAAAGCTCCGGGTTTCGAATCAGGACTGAAATTGGCGACTGTTGTAAATAGTAAAACTAACATTGGCAATAATGACTGTCACTCGTTTAATATAACTAACTAGAAGCAGCTTCAGATTAACATTTTCAAAAATTTTATGTTTCTTTTGTTACTTCTATAAATGGAAAGAAATTTTAGTTATATAAGTGATTATGAGTAAATTACGCGACGGTAAAACACTTAACCTTATCTTAGATACATCATTGTCCAACATAAGTTGAGTGAAATACATTTCTAACATTTTCGGTTTCTTTCTTCCTTTTTTTAAAACTAACTTCTCTTGTAGCTACAGAAATTCATTGTTTATCAGAAGTATACGCACTGAATACTTTTATATTGTGGTTATGTTTTTTTTTATGATTTTAACTACAAATATGAATCAATAGTATTCTGAATCTGACGTCATAGGCTTACTAGCGGCAATCGAGAAGTACGAGAAATGGTAATAAAGTTTATTTTTCCTTCTTTCAGTAATATATTCTAATTTTATTAATAATTAATTTTAGATCATTTTTTCACCTTTTACTACATGTCTGAGGTTACTAACATTTTACTGCATTTTTGAAGGTTAAATACATTTTTATACGTATCGCTTCTTAAACTAATTATTTAACAAGGTTTTTTTAGCTTTGAAAACATTTTAGTTGTATACGCTTATTCTTTTTGAACATTAAGCGCAATGAAAACATTGTAAAAACTGAATTACGAATTGCTTATTTCCAGATGATCGCCTGATTATGCAGTGAAAATGCTTTCTGGTAAATGATGAAGATTAGGCAAGTTATTTCTCTTCATTACCAGATTAATAGAATTATCAAAATGTTAAAAATTAGACTAGATTTTTATGATACCGCATCATTAGAATAGATGTTACTATTGTATAGTTCAGTCTGTTCTATTTAAACTAGTCTGTTTTCATTTGTACATTTCTGTGATTATGTTCAGGTAATCAAATTTGTGCTGACTAGTATAAAAATAAAACTGTGATTTCATCATTATAACATGCTGTCATCAGTAATAAAGAACAATGTGAAGTGAACACGTGATATACGCTTTCAAACTTACATTTTTACTGGTTTCCTTGTACGGGTACTCGGTGAAAACAAAAGTCACCTTCTTGTCTTCCGCACAAGCCGTAACGCAAGCAATAGTGACAACCAACACGACCTGAGTTAGAAACATCCTTAGCGCTGTGTCGCACCCGGAAGAATCCCTCGCAGAACACATAAAGAAACAGTCTATGCACTTCTTTTTGACACTAAAAAAGAACTAGAGGTATAGTCATTATTGCGGTGGCTGGTGCAGCACAGTACTTGCAAGCACATCGTACTCCAAGCGACAGCGAAACGCGAACTCGGTCGAACCGTCTACCCTCACTGGCAACGGAGAACGAGAATTTCGCGTGCCTGCTAGACTGATGTGACGTTCCTCCGTAGCTACCTGTTGACGGGGAGGGTGTCCACTATAAATCAAAGAAACGGTTAAGAGTCACAGTTGAGCGGCCGCTCACTTCTCGTCGGGCCGTCTGCGCGCCGCGCCGGTGCTGCCGGTATGTTATTGATCAGCTGCCGTGTGGCCGGGGAGGCTACGGCGCAGGCCAGGAGCCAGCAGTACTGCCGCTCACCGCGCTGGCGCTGGGACTCACTCGCCAAGTGGACGCGCTGCCCGCCGTGTGAGCAGGCAGGCACTCCGCGCGCGCCAACTCGCTCGCACGTCAACAACACTCCGTGCCCGCCGACGCCGCTGGACTGGGATACGCAAAACACAGGTCACACTCGTCTGCTCCTGCGTCCGATTTTGAGGTAGGTGTCGACCCCATCATTGTGCCTGCTACTTTGCGCGCAGCACGTGTGCGCCTGCAGACAGTGTACGCTGCCGAGCGCATTGTTGCTGCCCCGGAGGCCAGCGCTGCTGGTGGTCGGAGGCCCTTGACACTCGCGTCAGCTGCTGCTGTTGGTTGAGAAACAACAAGGTGGTGCCATCGTAATACGCGCGTAATAAATAATGCTTGACCTTCAAGTTTTATGTCGTGTTGTTCCTTTTTACACATTCATTCCATAATTACAAAATTATATGAAATAAAGTCCCAAGAAGTCCATGGCCAAGGACAGAGTTACCAATACGGGAATAAAAAAAAGATTTAACTGAGTTATCTTTAAATTTAGCGCGGCCGAATTCTTATCTACAGAACTTTCGGAAGTAAGGCGGAACTACTGCCACACAATGGAATCAAACGTTTTTGCTCTCTTCCAGCCCTTAAAATATAATGTTTCAGATGCCACAACTACACTTACTGTTTTCCCATACATATGTGTTAATAGTATCGCAACTAGAAAAAAAAAGATCTGCTCTCCCCCAGATTAAAGGTTATGACGTTCATGCCCATATAAATAGTGGTGTTATTTATTAAAAGCAAATTTAAGACAATCCGTTAATAAAGAGCTGGTGTAAAAAATAAAAACGTTCCTCGAAATTTATATGACTCTGATTATAGTTGGCATTCGAAAGCTCTTTTCGAGGTTATTCAGAGGCCAGATGAATCCTATTGCTACACACTCATCCATCAGGAGGAAAAAAAAAACACTCGCTCTTTTTTCCTCGTGCCAGGTTGAAATTGCGAAAGAATTCCATTAACTGGTCTCTGGCCAACGTAGCCAAAATGTTTTCTCTTCCCGTGCACGATTTTAATAGCAATATGAGATGCTGGTTGCTGTCGTCAACACTGAAGCTACAACTATTGCACGTGACTGTATTATTTTTTTTTATCTCTGAACTACTGCAACGAAACGGATATTAATTTGAGAATTTTCAATTTTTTTTTGCTGTGTTACTCCGACAGTAATTATTGCGTTGCCATAATTTCCCATACACTTCACACACTTTGTTTTTATTTCCTATATCTATTGTGTAAAATAAAAAATAAGGAATTATATACTTTCATTCTCATAATATGAAGTAAGCTCTTTTACTGTGTTTGAATCGTGCGTTTCATAATTATCTTTTTTCTTACGATGAACAATGAGCAGACCTGGATGCCTGGAATTATATTTTACTGGTTGTAAAATTTATGACTTATACATTCGAATATTCAAAGATATAGTAATCACCGTCTGATGAATCAGTTTCTTCTCTGCTGCTTGCTAGTTGAACGATCAGAATATTACGGTAGTTTTCTGATTGTTTTTGGTTTTTCATCGATTTCTGCACCTAAAATCATTTGTTGATAGTTAACTGCCATCCAATCTTTCATCAACTTAACTCAGGGGTGACTGGAGCGACATGGAGATTATAAATATAAATTGTGGAGAATGCGATTAAATATATATTGAACCTTACAATTTTTGTTAATCTTGCTCTCCTATCTCAGTTCAGATGATTGTCGAAATATTTCATAATATATGACATTTACCACATCTAATGACCATCTAAAAGTTTTAAAGGAACGAGTTAATTGTAATTAGACTCATCAAAGAATAAAAAATTAACTGAGAACTGGTTCCAGAAATTTCAGTTTACAATTTCCGCCATCGTGTCCGTATTACCCATTGTTCTTATTCTTTCCATTTCCTTAGTAGGATCGAAGTTTCGAGCTGTTAATGATGAGTAAATGCATTTAATTCTATCGGAGAGATGACTTTAAAATGTAGGTAACCTGTTTGTAAACATATTTTGCTTATATGCAGGATTTAATGTTATAATTATTTCCATTTGAAAACCATAATTTGGAAGTAAGGTTACTAGCAAAATGCAATAACTCTCTTTTCCTTCCTTATTGTTTTTCTCTCTTTCACTGTCTGTCTCCCTGTTTTTTCCTTGCACACAACACACACACACACACACACTCTCTCTCTCTCTCTGATAGGCCCACATAAAATACTTATATCTGCATTAGCTGGGGAGACGTGGAGACAGGTGGGATGAATGACGTTTTGCTGCAAATTTAATCTGTTCAACTGTCTGTTCCTTTCGTCAAGCGTTATGCTTTTCCGATGTTTTGCTAGAAGCAAGTCAAATTTCACAAAGTACCGTTGTATGTTAATATCTCTTAACTTTCATCGTAAACATTATTAAAAATAACTACCAGAGCAAACAGTTCATACAGAATTAAAGACTGGTAGTAGCTTAATCGTTATTATCTTATCGCACCTCAGTCGCAGATGGAGTACGGTGGAAGAGAGAGGGGAAAATGAAAAGTCAACTCCATTCTTTGTCTTTGAGGTTGCTTCAGGCGTATTGTTTCAACTCGGCTTTCTCTTGAATTTCGTACTACGGTTTTTGTCTCATTCTGTATTCAGTACGACTCAACTGAGGGAGAGCTTTCCTCCGCACCTCAGAATGACGTATAAAATTTATCTATTCATTTTCTGCAGTTTTTTAGTAATCATTGTTTTATTAATATTATAAATTTTGAATCTACAACACATAACTCATTTAGTTACCTAATTTCTATTTCCTTTCAAACGTTATTAAAACATCAGTTTCCTTACTATTATTCTTAGACATGGAAAATTATTCGTAAAAAGTTTTTTTTTTGTTTCTTAAAAAAAAACGGCATCATGATGTACATTTCAGCATTGAATTAGACATGTATAAAATCCGTAATAATACTTCATGAAACAAACTATTCATCGCTAAATATGAATTATTCCCTAATATCGTAAGGTAAACTTTGAGATTTGGCAACTTTATGTTTCTTTATTCGTTTTAGTAAAATGTTTTATTGATGACCTTCGTTACCAAAAAATATGTAAGAATTTTTATATATGGAATCTTTAAAATTTCTGTTGCTTCGGATTTACAGTCAGATCCGTTGAAAGCCTTTCCGGGTTTATCAGGTTTGTCTGCTTCATTGTTCTTAAGAAATCGATAGTTCTATAAAACGTTAAGGACGTTGGGCATTGTGAAATTAGTAAAATATTCAGATCTGCCAAATATCCATATTAGGTGATGGCATTCTGAATTGTTCGTTGGAGAACAAAATGATTAACTTCAATCCTCTTAACATAAAACTTTACTATTCTTATTCTTGAATGTAATTACAAGGTTAATGAAAACACTAAGAAATGTAGGAGAGAGAGGATCTCAACTATTATGACAGTTAGATTCGCTTCCTGAAATTCGCTATCTCAAAAAGATAGTTTGTGCCCGTGTTTCTTCTACATTTATTTTCTAATATCTATATTTTGTTAACGTAAACGAAAATAATAGAGGACTATTTACTTCCAGATGGTAATCGAAATTAATTACGTTTGATGAATGTTTAGGTGAAGTTTCATTCCAAGATAAGCAACAGTTGAGGTAATTTCTAAACTGAGGCTTCTTCTGTGCGCACTTACTGGTTTGGTGTTTTATTACCTCAGGCACCAAAAAGCATTTGGTATCAAGTGAGTATAAACAAAATTCGGTACAGCAGGGTTTAAAATAGTGCAAAGACTGACGTTTTGCTTGTAGATTGACGAGTAATTTTTTATGAGTATGAAAAACTAGCCCGTCTCTTATTACTGGAGCAGTAGTTTACTGGCTGCTGTAAATACCATACACATTTAAATACGCGTTATGTACATTTTTGTCCTGAATTATCGCTCTCTTTGTGACATACTATTCATTACTTCCCTTGATAGTCTATTCCAGTTCCTCTCTTTGTTTCCTACTGGTGAAAGCTTTGCTATTCCCTTATGCAAATGCTGATTTATGGACAAGGTCGCCCTTTTTCTTCAACATACTACTCTTATTTCCACTTGTAATAATACAGGTCTCATAACCAGAATTAGTCACAATTTTTTATGAGCCAATTATTCCCAACCCAGCTTCTTTAACATAGTTTTTTAAAATTATTTTCCGTTATAATTTCCTTAAATAAAGCTAGATGTCCTTCTTTGTAACGATTCAGACTCTTTATTTTATACCCAGATACTCGACCGACATCATGCCAGAATACTGAAGCAAAGTCTAATTTTTTAGTATCCTGGCTCAGTATGTCATTACCGTCTTTAACAGGGGCATGTCTTGGAAACCTTCACATCCAATCTTCCTAAAGTATCCTGCCAAACTGATGTTTAAATTTCCATCAGTTGTATCCTCCTTGGTACAATCATACAAAATCAGCCTTTTCTACCTCCGTTTTTATAGGCTATATATATATATTTTTTACATATAAGACTATCTTGATTTTATGCTTACTTAATAAGCTAGATTTCCTAACCAGATGCCTCAGTAGCTGCTCAGTATCCTCTCTTTATGTATTCTTACTATGAAGCTTTATTTGACTACAAGTAACCAAACTCGCTGCCTAGGACAATGAATAGGAATAGTCACAGTAGAATATTTAGTGGAACATCTGTTTATGCTTCCAATGATACTGTATTTCCTGTCCTGAGTCGTAAGAAATACCCCACCCAGAAAGAAGTATTGCGCTTCACCACAATGGTTTCAACATCATTCACCAACATCCTACGATAAACTTCAAATACTCTAGAGAGATCCAACTACCAGTCATCAACTCGGCTACCATTGTCCATTTTATCAGAAATACCTTATCAATAATGCAGCAGCTGGGAGTCACATGAATATTTGCACCTAACCCATGATTAAGAAATCGCTTATATTCCTCACAGTTGGGAATCAAGCTGGATGTTCAAGTTCTATGTCAAACATATCAATTATTGAGGTAAATCTTATTTTTATCCCTTCTTTTATAAATCGTAATGACTGCTGTACGTTTTAAGTCCTGTTATAAGTAATAAGGCTGCAGAGTTAGGAGTAATAATACTTTCAAGTGAGGTCACCTTCACCAACGAGTAAAACATTGTTATTTACACCAGATCCTCAATATACGCGGCACGCTCGTAATATTCTTGGAATTTATGTCCAATTCAATATTTCACTTGTTCCTACTTACGTGGAAAAGTAGAAAAACGACTGGTTTGAGTTTTTCCCTACTGTTCTACATGACAATCCTTGAAAGGTCTTATCAAATCATTCGTTTAATATTTCCAACTTTTTCATGTTCTAATTAACCTGGTAGCCATTTTTATGTGTAATTGTGTTATTTTAATGATCATAATTAAGTAATTATAAGACAATTTACTATGTATTTTAATAAGGACAAGAGTATTTATTATATTTTCATTATAATAATGGGTGATATTAATAAAAAGAAGAACTATGGATAGTAAGCGAGTTATTGTGTGGAAGACTCTGCCAACCGGTAGTGTAGCCAGACATCTTGTTTGGACCTATAGTAAACCAGTTTGTCACAAAAAGGGGGCCTGTGGTTTAAACAGGTGGTGTAGTTCATGAATCTGACCGCAGATGCTGTGATACAGATAGGTCAAACAGCCAATCAAACAGTGTGAATGGAAATGGAGCGTGCGACTGTGTCGATTACCAAGTAAAATGGCAAATATGAACGAATTTTAAGTTGTGCACTCTGTCTCATTTCTATGTTTGGCAAGCCACCGAGTACCGAGAAGCTAGTCGAGGTTCCAGATGAGAAAGACTGAAGATTCAAGACGGAGAAAGTGGATTGGGCGATTTTGGTATGTGAAAAGTGGACAGTGTGATAATATAGAGACAGGTCTCGCCATCTTGGCATACGCCGACAGTTAGCTTGGTTCTGTGGTTGATACGTCGAGCATTCATACATTTCAGAAGTAGCTGTAATAACTTCAGGGAAAATGTTCTTAGAGAATGATAACGAACGTTTCCATTTGTAACGGCCGGAAGAAGCCGACCCTATGCTAATTTGTTTCTACGTGATTCAGACGCGTAAGCACTCCGACGAGGAAGCTTGTCTAATGAGAGAACCTAATGTCTCTGTTTGAACTATTAATGAGCTAGGGTAGGTTAAAAAAATGTTGTAATTGACTGTTTCCTTCAATTTGTATCTTAGAATCTCATGCAGGAGAATTTTATTTATTGGCACTATTTTACAATTTTTATATTCTTCTGACTCTGTTTATGGGATAATACTATGAAATAAATTTTTGTGTGTGTAACAAAATTATTTATTCAGTGTAACGGATCCCACCTTCCATAAATTACTTGCTGATTTAAGATGCAATGAAAAACATTTCAATTTAATTAGATTTCAAAAGTTAACAATAAATATCATAAAAGGACGTGTCCTCTCTTGAAGTTTCTTAAAACATAGAAATTTTTACGCGCCTTCAGCGTTCCCTCTCCAACAATAATGTTCGTCGTGATTAAATACTTTGGTTCCTTCATTGCTGTTACTAATTCATCGTTAAGCCGTTTAACGCATTCCCTATTGCACGTTAGCTTTCTTATCGCAACATCGTCTTCAGCCCACTCACTTCCTTATTACAGTATGTTGGTTCCACGATTATCTTCTTTTTTTTGGTGTGAATATTCCTTTGAGCTCTTTTAACGGTACCTACTTCTCCTTGAATGTACCAGTGCACTTCTCCCACATTCTGAACCTTTACTTAATACATATTCTCAATTCCGGAAACCTGGATTTATTGTGATGCCATAATCCACCTTCTTTCCTTGCTACCGCTGTACTAAACCCTCTTACATCGATCAACATTGCCTCCTGGTCCTAATCTCGCATAGTTACGATCAGACTTTTACCAGGAACACGTTCAGTTTGTTTCACCCTCCTGTGTTCTGTTCTTTCACTTATGTAAGTCCACCCTCTCTCTTCCTTGCGTTATTAATCCATTTCACATTGGCACTATTAGTTTTCTCTCTCGTGTAAGGACGACACAAGAAAAACACAACACTTAATTAAGGCTGGACTCGAACCGGTGTTCTCTTCAGCAGGAAGCAAGCGCGACTGCCCTACGCTATCGTGGTCAGCTGTTTACTTACTACACTGGACAAAAGAATAGGAAATTTTTACTATCAGTTTTATTGTACTTTGCCAAAAATGGTTGCTTAACATCATAATCAGGTTAGTAAAATTCTCCTCAGTACTAAAATAATGGGGGATTTACGTCTTGTCTACTCCATTCTCGTAAGGTACTTTCATAAAATCGGCCTCCAAGGAGATACTACCATACAGGAAGTAAAAAATTAGCTTACCTATTATATCGTTGGTGCCGAAAGGTAATGCGTGAATCACTTGATAACATTCCAGTATCTCCAGAAGATTTACTTTGGATGGTTAGGCCTCCCTCTACAAATCACTCGAGTGTAATTCGCGAAAGAGTTCCAAGTCTTGGTGTGTGGTGGTGAGGTCCTGAAAAGCACCAGAATTACGTTGGAGGCGGGGGAGGCAGCCGTTCGTGCTCGGAATTGTAACAGCGAGATCTCGAGCGGGCGGAAAGAGACGAGGCCGCAGTTGACACACGTTCCGCAGAGTTGCACACAGTAGGCGCGCGTTGTCGCTTCGTCCGTTCTCTGTTAGCGATGCTTCAATGTGCGATGCTAATCAGAGGTGCGGAACTACGTAAAGGATTTTTTCAACTTTGATGTGATGTACTGTACAATCTATTGCTACCACATTACATAGTTCTATAACATCTAACTTAAGTTCACTTGTGACGTTCTGGAAGGCTAGGATTCAAATCTCAGCCTGGGAATTCAAATTTGTACAATCCACAGTTTTCCGGAATTAATTGAGGTAATCGTCTAAAATATAGTACATGCAAATTTTCTCCTACTTGCTGCACAGCTTTGCACTAAAATGAAACCTCTGATCCCTGAATCTAGTGATTTGGATGGCAACATACTCTAGACCACACCGCTGGTGCTAATTGTGCAGTGATATGACCTTAATAGCGTTATAATTTTTATGCTTCCATTCCAGGAAATTTAATCATGCTCTTTTATTCTACACGTATCATTTAGTATTCAAAATAAAACGTCATAAATTTAGATGTAGTTTTTGAAGCAGTCTAGGCTTATAAGCTAACCAGTAGTACTAAGTGTCTTGAAAATCCATCTGCCGAAAGTTATCCTACAATTTTTTTGCTACCCTTGGCTAACTGAACAATTCTCTGAATGAGATAATTCGACAGTTTTTATGTTTAAAGACCTTTTTATATTTTCACGAGCTTTTATTAGGTCTATAACTGAAAAAGAATATATTCCATGAAGTGATTCACTTTACTTGGGTAAAGAAACACTGGGAACAAGAAAATAAGACAAGGAATTTTAATTTTTTAGATTAGAGTAAACATGAAAATAACTCCTATATTGGATAAATAGAAATTCAAAGACAAGAGAAATAAATTGTAGAAAACGTGCAGCATACTGGAATACAGAATAGAATTTTGAGAATATAAAAACAAAATATTCTAACATATCAGATGCCGTTGGGGAATAAAAGAAAGGGTAGACAACCGGAAGGAATACGTAAACAAATTGCATGAAGCGAGCAACATGAAGAGTTGGGTGTTGAAGAAAAAGAAGTAATGTTGAAACAGAGAGACAAAACTTAAAAATTTCGTTCAAAATTTATTATATAGGAAAAACTGCTCGAAGATACCAAAAAGAGACAAAAATGATAGTTGGTGTTACATTCTCCAAAATTATTTGTTATAAAGAAGAAGAGATACAGAATACAAGAGAAATAATTGTTACGTTACAATTAAAATTAAAAAACTCTGGTGAAAAATATATACGGACAATTTTATGCAAGAACATATTCAAAATACCCCTTTCGTAAAATAGCGAGACAGGAAAACTATATATGATTGATGTAGTAATAAAATCGCAGTAATATTATAACAGATGAAAGTGAAAGGAACATTCACTAAAACGATGGAGAAGAGAGATTGTAATCTTTCACCGCTGATTTGGAAGTAACCAAAAACAAACTGGGAGTGGAATTAATATTCAGGAAGAAATTCATCATATAACTATGTTTAGGTATTTTAACTCATAAAAATGAACGTAATGAATCAAATATTGGGATAATAGACACAACCCAATATTAATTTTTCACTCGAGACCTAATAGGAAGACGTGTTGTGGGGGAGGTATAGTCGGGTCGCAGGATTCAGATTTCTCTCCCTTAACTTTACAGACTATTTTCGCCATCTGTTATGTATTGTGCCTACGTTGTTTATAGTTGAACAGAATAAAGCTGCGTCATAATTCTGGTTACTGTCCACCAGGCAGATATCAAACTGGTTTCAGCAGCATACTGTTTCACCCGAACACCCATTATGGCGATATTTAACCGCTCATTTGGTGGCATCTCATGATTTAGTGACCTTCCACTCCTGACAGTCCAGTATACGAAAAGGTCAGAAATCATTTATTGTTGAGCAGATCTATAAAAACTTGTAAAGTAATTCAGACTTTTTCAGACTTTTAGTTTTTTGGGCAACAGTTATTTTAGAAAATTAAAATTATTATTAACTGGAGATGGATTAAGGCTTCCCATTGGCTTTGAGAGGGCAACAAACATTTTAGAATTGTTGTAATGAAGAATGTCAGCATTGTTTACAAGCCATTTTCATGTTATTTAAAACCTGCCTCAGAGCTGCAGTCTAGTATGTACCGTCGGATATACCAATAATCAATTCTAATGGAGTTCGATGCTTCTTTGTATTGCCTCGCACAACGTTTGGCTACAAACATAACACGAAGAGTTGCTTATACACGCTTAAGCATCATTTATAGCGGAATCGGTCTTTGAAACAAGAATTTGTTTGGGATCAAAGTAATTTGCGGTTCAGATAAATGAAAATTAGCTTCTAACACACCAAGTTATATATCCAGGATAACGTTTTATACTTTGAGTGCCTAAGAAAAGATACTATTCTGTTGGTCCCAGATCAGGTTGAATGAGATGGGTAACTGAACAGCCAAGTTACCTTAAAACACGTTTAATGAGGTTTGGTATTTGAACACGAATTCGAGATCTGACTAGTTCTTGAAGATGTGTAATAAAGAAAATAATTTACATTTGAAAATAGTGAACTTGGAATGTATGGAATTAATGTGTAATCTCGCAGCAGCTCATCTCACACATTATCAAGCGAAGGTGTTTTCATCATGTATTTTCGCGTTCCTCCAACATGTAGTTTTATGTTACGAGAACAGTTACCTTAAATTCTTAAATTTGCCTGTACCTTATTTTAAAGTGATGTGTTAGCGTGTCACCATTGCATTACGTCTACAGACTTCCTTACCCGAAACTAAACGTAGCTGTGTTGCTATCGCTCTATCTTCAACTAAATATGTTTCAGACCTAAAATTTGCAGGTGGAATGTTTATCGTTGAGCCAAAACCGAATAAGGTATTTAAAATTGTGAAAAGTCGTATTTTCGGGAGGTTTCATAGAAGTAAAAGGTTTTCTGATTTTTTTTTCTACTCCATATATGGCACTGATGTTTCGAGCTCATGACTTAGGTGTATAATTTATTATTCATTTTTTTTCCACTGGAAACAAAGACGCCAGTAGCTGGAAAGTTGTCAGTTTTAAAACATTTTCGTTACCAGGCCTATTTCATAAACGCTATGTTCTACGAAATTGAAATATGTCCACAATATCATCCATATCTTGTATTTAAAGAACAGATGTTAAAAATACACGTAACACTTTACAAATTTCGAGTAACAGAAGCAGAAATTTTTAATTTGTGTTTACTTAACGATGTAGGGATACTATTTTATTGCAAGAGTTCGTGATTAAGTGTTTGTTATTTGAATGGATGAGATATGTAAAAACTGTGATAAATTGGAATATTACTACAGATGCGAGCAGAATCGCGGCGCCGCATGGAGGGCCATAGAGTAAAATCCGTCTCCCATCTTATATCAGCAACTGATTTTTCTGCCGAGCGACTGCCATTTCACCTACCGCATTCCATATAATTTTTAAGGTAATTAGAGTACACAACCTTAACCACGAGAGGCTCTATTCGTACTTGCATTGTTATTTGTGTTTTGTCTTGCCTTCTGTTTACTTCATGAGGCTATGGCCGAATTCCTTACAGTTCCTTAAGGACCCCTTTCTTTCCCGCCTCTAATGACCTCGATGTTGACGAGATGTAAAGTCATAAAAAAACAAAAAAAGCTGCCTGGTGGCTCAGTGGTTATGACATCTGACTTGGGATCCACAGGCTTCCAGATCGAATCCCTGTCTCGGCAGGGATTTTCATAAACCATTAAGTCGACCTTCACCTCTGGCAAAGTTTGCTGTAAAATGTGAAGCACGCCAGAACGCTTCCGTGGTACGAATTTGACCTTAAACTGCAGGTATCCTTTAGGGCTAACAACCTTAATTTGAATATGGATGTGTGCGCATCCAAAGCCAAACGTGGTTCTAGTTGGCCAACTGAACATAAATACAAAATAAAAAGAAGAGGTTCATTAGATGTCTGGGCAATAGTCAGTCCCATTCCATCATGTTCAATGTTATTACGTTATACTGTCAGTCAAAGCAGCATCTTTATTCAGTTTCGTTGTGGTCATACTACCACTGTTTCGATTTCAGTCCGTTAACGATCTTAACAACACCCAAGATATTAACGATACCATCTGTACGTACCGGTAAAAGAATTAGAATACATTTCCCTATAGCCCGTTCAGTTAATAGGGGCGGCTCAAGGTCAGTCTATCTCTATCTCCACTACACTGTCTTTTACACCTCCAAGGAGAAATTAACCAGACGCTTTCATGGATAGAGCAGTCAGCTCGGAGAAATATGAATGGAGTGGGTGGTGCCGTGAGGAGCGGGGCTAGGGGAACATGACCTAAAGCTGTCATTTCGAAGTGAACAGGGTATAAAGAACAGCACAGTCCTCGTTGACGTATAGAACGTCAGCGGCGAGACATGGATTTCGAATCAGCTGCAGTTCTCCAGTTCAACGTCTGATAGATCGGAGAGTTGCACGTTTCCTCTACTTGTATATCTTCTTCAGTCCCGAGGTATCATATATGATACCTCCATGAATTATTTTTTTTCTCGGGCCACTGCACAACTGAACCTTTTCTGCCCTATCGTATCATCTATAATACACAACGCGCTTCTCACAGCTCATTTATTCGATCTTCTGCCTAGCGTCACAAGGTGGCAGCACTTTTTGGAAACTTGGGATCCTGCAGCTGTACAACATGGCTCGTCGAAATAAAGGTAAAGACATATCTTTTTTTCCATGAAATAAAGCAACATAAATCAGTAAAGTTGTGTGTATAATTTTCCTGCTTGAGTCCCGAGGTATCATATATGATACCATCTATAAAAAAATAATTATTTCAAAAAAAATCATTGTCATTCATTGTTAACTAGCATTAACACAAAGTAAATAACACAATAGTAGTTATTATGAGCTCGGGACTGAAGAGGATGTGAAGCGTGATAACAATCAATAAGTAGTCAAAATTATATGAGGATTGCAAGGAGCGCTATAGGAAGACCTGAGTTTGATTGTAATTACAACACAGTGTGTATACCGCGCGTGCAGTCTGCGTGTCTGAGTCTGGTGGCGAGTGGTATCGACCGCGACAAGCGAGTGGAAGACGACGGCTCCGCGCTCGAGGGCTCGCCTGCCCCAGGTGCCAACCGGGCGCCTGCCGCTGCAGGTAATGAGCCGTTAGCCAGTTAGCGAGCATTCAAACCACACTACTCGTGCGTTGGTCGAGGCGCGAGGACCTTGACAAGAGCGAATCCAGTCTCCCAAAACTGAGTTCCCCTGCTGTAATGATCTTCACGGATACGGATGTGGTAAGTAAGACGACAGTCGCCTGGAGCAGATACTAATTTTCAGAACAGACAACGGACTCTGCTTTACAGACTTCCAAGGCCACACCGCATAGCCGCTCGCAACGCTAATACAGTCATTAAATATAATTCAAATTTAGTATAGGTAGTACCTACGCTATCCATTAGGGTGCAATGCACTCTGAATTAAGAGCACTTTCAACAAAATGGTATTAAGGCGTTATCTTTTTTTTTTACTTATGGCTGTACGCCTCGTCGACACCTAGGTCATTAGAGGCGGAATTGGACTGGCGACAAGGAACGGGAAGGAATTCGGATGGCCTTTTTGAATGAAGCATCCCGGCATTCGCCTGAAGTGATTTGGGGAAACCATGGAAAACCCAAATCTAGATGCCCGGACAGGGATTCAAACCACCGTCCTCCTGAATGCGAGGCCAGAGTGTTAACCGCTCACCCACCACTCTCGGTAAGGCGTTATAAGACAACGGCAAAATAAAAATTTTTGCTTCTTACGCTCACAACTTACGAACTATATTACAAATATTTTTAATGTTTTCTGTGTAATTGAAGGATCTGTTTGACATTGGCGACAGATTTCCTGTTCGCAGCGAATAATTTTTTTTTGTGGGTAACTAAGTAAGAAAAATGGTTTAAAATTGGTAGCTTCCACAGCCCATTCACGTTTTTATTTTCCAAAAATAATTTTACCATCCATTTTGTCAAAAAATACTAGAAATTTTCTGAATTTCGAGCACCTATCACTCTCGTTGACAGGATATACGAACCTCGGTGAAGATTACGACGGGGAATATTATTGGAAGGAAAACGCCAAAGTAATTAGAATAATCTTTGTTGTACTTCAATAAATTCAAACAATATCTGCAATGAACCCATCACTTGCTTTGCGTTACTGTAGCTTCAGAAACTCAGAGAGGCTGTTCATCGTGATTTTGGTGAGGGAACTCATTTGTATAGAGAAGGAGGTGAACGATATATTGCTCCAAACCATAGACGGGCTCAGTTAATCCAAAAGTTAACTTCGATAATCGTTGAAGCGGGTTATATTTCAGCTAATTTAACCCAAGTTAAAGTTAACCATCGAAAAGTTGTACTGATGTTTAAGTACCGTACACTTACTGAAGGTTTTGATTTTTTTTTTCTTTTTGCCACGAGTTAATCCTGCTTTCACTTTTTATCTAGGCGGTAGGCCTGCATATTTGGTTGAATCTATTCTCATCATATGTTGTTCAAAATTACTCAGGCTAGAGACGTGATCCTTGTCGTAGAAAGTTTAGGCAGACACAGTTTGCATTCATAAACAACTGTTCTCCCGATCTTGATTTAAATGCAGCATAGCGCATAAAAGTGACCAAGGATTTTTAATCTTCTCGTTGCTATTACTAGCGTTGCTGTTTACAGTAACAGATTCTACATTTTCAGTTTCCATGATGCAATCATGAAACGAATGTCAATTTAATTTATTTCACTAATAAACATTAAACCAATACAAACTAAAAAGTGGCACCATTATCCTTATTGTAAAACAGTTATATTATTTCAAAATCATTCACCGATAGAATATGAAACCAGAAGTAAGAGGAGGTTTGCCGACGTAAAATGCAAACTCTACAGCTCTAGCGTTCCTGCACGCACCCATTTTTGCAGTTTTGTTAACTTCGCTAGTTAACGATTAACGGGTTTTCTGCCCAGCTGTGCTCCAATCATATTCTGCGATGGGCGGTGCTGAAACTTCTCCACAAGTGACGCACATGGAACTGGGTCGCTACAGCGGGACGTGCTGTAATGAAGCGATTTTTAAGAGCCGTAACATCGACACTCTAGTCTAAGGCGAGGGCACACAATACAACACCCTCCCTTCTCCTCTCCGCTGCACCTTTCACTTCGTCATCTCTTTCCCTCACTTCCTGAAAGGGATACCGAGCCAAGTGGGTGTACCATAACGCTCGGGCCTGGCATTTAGAAGGACGCGGGTTCAAATACCCATCCGACTATCGAAATTTAGGTTTTCCATGGTTTCCAGAAATCTTTTCATGCGTATGCCAGGATAGTTTCTTCAAAAGACTGAAGCTGAATTCTTTCCCGTCCCCCTTCCCCCGCTTAGCCCTTTCCCACCTCTAATAACCTCGATATCGACTAGGTGTAAAATAATTGGAAATAATAACTGAAATGGATGATGTCACAGAACTTTCCGCAAATCACGGGTACAAGATGCAAGGCACAGCTGACGGGTTGCAGAAGTATTAGGTAAATTGTGTCTATCAGGCTTTTTTCCTAGCTCTTTGGTGTGATGTATAACTCCTTGTGTTTTGTCCCTTTTAGCAATTCATCCGATACGAAGAGCCGACTGGTTGGAATGTTTCTTTCTGTTTCCAGAGCATATTTCGTCGTTTTATAAAGAACGGAAATCTTTTCGTGGACGAGGACTCTCACACAAAATTATGTCTTTCACTCTGCAAAGGATTATTCCGCTAGGGGAAGAAACTGGACAGCAAAAGAAATGTTGATGTACAATTTGCAATTTTGTGTATCAAACCTCTCTGCAATGCTTATGCAACGTTCCATCTTTCAGACTGTCAATTACACTTGCTGGCCATGGAAGTCTTTCGGGAGAGTAGATTTGAATAGCTCGGTAGCTGGATTTGCCTTCTTTACTTTCTCTTTGACGACACGAACAAAACTCATAAAACGCACCAATCTCAGTCGTGTGAAAGTATAATAATAGTATAATAACACTAACAATGCTGCGGAAAGCAACGAGGAACTGTTACATTCAAAATTTCTCTGAGTCGCTGCTGTCAATGGTAACGCCATTCGCGCTTGGAAAACCATACCACCTCAAAAAATTGACTTAAGCTTTTTATACATAACTGAGGGCGTCCGCTCCCCTTTTTGAATCTGTGAGGAGCATATTAAGCTCAAAATGTGTATACAGTGTGTACTTTCTCATTTTATTTTAGCAATTATTTAATAAACTCTTTTATTTCTGACTAAGCTAAACGCTACATATAATAAAAAATATGCAGGATAAATGTGAGTGCGTGCAGTTCCATTAGGTTATATCTTTTTAGGCAAGGACATTAGTCAAAAATTATAGTCGATGTAAAATGTATTATAGCATACAAATACTGAAACGTGAAATTAGTATTGCAAACGTTGATCAGATATTTCCCTGCAGACCATCAGGACATAGTATTCTTGAGTAGGCCTATATTTATTAAAATGCGTGGAATGCGAAAAGTTGACTAAGACAGATGGGCTAGAGTTTATAAAGATGGAAATGAACGGTCAGTACTCTAATGAGGATAAAATCAGGGAGTTAAATGCAAGGGGACTAATCATTTCTCATGTGGCGAGGATATAGATTGTTTCACTAACGTCTTTTTAGGCTCACCAGCTTCAGTATGTTCTTCGTCACTACTAAAGTATCACTGCATTATTCTGCGCCTTGCAGACAAGGATAATAATGGTTAAATATCACACCATTTATTCGAAGTTTCATGTTGAGCAATTTTATCTCGATCTACGCAAGATTTTTTAGGCTTAATAGGGTAGATAAAGAATAAAACAAGAAGTGTCAAGAAGCAGATCGCTGTAGCCTTGATGTGAGTGATGAGCCGTTAACTGAATAGATTGGGATACCAGTTTTTGATTTTTTATGCTAAAATTTCCTCTGACTGGATTAATTATTGCAAAAATTCACTCATGATGTGATTTGATTCGATTAGATGATGTTAACTGAATCACCCCCTTTCGAGGTCCTTCTTTAGCGACAAGACGAATTATTGACTTCCAACGTTAATTCCATCTGTAGGTGACTTATTCAGTCCTGCCACTCAGAGACGGTCATATCTGCTTAATACTTCTGAGAATGTCAGCGATGCCACTCGCCATGTTTTAATCAACACTTCGTCACAGTTATGTTTGCTGTTTATTCGTCAGTAATTTTTAATCAGTTAATGGCGATTTTAACTTATAGTTTTAAATGTAGGTATGGTCTTAATTATAACATTATTAGGTACATAAGATCCTGAAACATATTAGATCGCAGAATATACTGCGTAGTTACATTATATCGACGATAAAAAGCATGTAATTAAGATTTAATGTTTTATCATATAATTTTGTAATCATTCCTTAAAGTTTTATCTAATTTATCAAAAACTATCCAAAGGACTTTTTTTTTTAAAACAAAGCGGAATTTCACCACATTGTGTGAATATTATATTTTCAAACTTTTGCATACTGTATAAGATAGTATTAGGTGAGTTGCTACTACTATGAAGAAATCATCATTGAGTATATATGTCTGGTCCAAAACCCGAAGATGCAGGGTTACTAGACCTGTGTTTATCAGGGCTAGGATGGCTAGTTTCTCCCTTGCATATGTTCAAGTCTTGCATACGTACAGTCGGGGACAGAATTCAAGAGACCCCTCGCCTTTCGATTATGCTTCGTTCTAGACACGAATACCGCATGGGACAGCATAACTGGTAGGTGGTACACTACATTCATGACAAAATAGACCTCTCATACCCAGCACTTACCCAAGACTAAAAAAATGAGCCCGCGCAGCAAGAAACTCGCAGACGCTCAGAAGGAAAGTTCGGAGTTCTGCAGTAAAAATAATCACGAATATCACCATTTTAGTCATAATAATTATTTAAATAACCAAATTGATTAATTATAGAGAGATGGTAACACTTTTTACGTAATTTTGATACCCTTGCGTATTTTTTTTTCTTTTTCTCGAATAAACAGTTAACAATTCGCTAGCAAACGCAATTATGTGGCGAATACAGAAAAGAATCGCTAAATTACGCACGGAAAACCAATAAGAGAGTTTGAATGGACTTAGTTACACTTTCTAACGCTGCAGCGTTATAGAACTGTGCGTGTGACAAATACACATAAAGGTTAAGGGTAAGTAGAAAGAGCATTCACGAAAGAACTCTAATGGTAAACTAAGTCACGAAATACAAATAAACTATTCCCAGAAAATTAAATGGTGCGGAATATTAACTCCTTAATTTTGTTTTCATCATACCATATTTAGAAGGTAAGCTAAACTTGAACGCAGTAGCAACAGTTTTAGTAGTAATAATAATCATTAAGAACAGTAAATAAATAAAAAAAATCCGTCTGCAATGTGAATTAGCGGTTCCACATTTTAAATCTGGAAGATGGAAGTAGTAAAACTATCATCTCTCTCTTTGTTTCTAACTAACACTGATACTTCTATAATATTTTCTGTCAAGCTTTATTTCCTGCCGTCCAAGCCCGATGGGTTATAGGTAACAATGTTGCCTGGCATTCGGGAGGCCGCGAATTCAAACCCCGTCGGGGATCCAGTTTCAGTATTCCATGATTTTCGTAAATCTCTCCAGCTGAACTCCAAAAAAGTTCCTTCAAAAAGCGGTGG
>JARYHS010013631.1:54537678-54596209 GCA_031002005.1 Vandiemenella viatica | reverse complement strand
AATTCGTCCATGGCCTTTGAAGTAACAATCCCGGCATTCGCCTGGAGTGATTTGGGGAAACCATCTAAAACGTTTACCTGGATGGCTAGATGGGTATTCGAACCCACGACCTCCCGAAAGCCGGATACCCATACCCACCACGTAATTTTATTTTTTTTTTTTTGTCTTCGTCATATCTTCGGCGGCAATGTGATATGAATCCTGATAGTATTGGAAACTAGGATCGGGTAAGAATTTCAGCCACCGCTTTTTGAAGGAACTTTTCTGGAGTTCAGCTGGAGAGATTTACGAAAATCATGGAATACTGAAACTGGATCCCCGACGGGGTTTGAATTCGCGTCCTCCCGAATGCCAGGCAACAGTGTTACCTATAACCCATCGGGCTTGGACGGCAGGAAATAAAGCTTGACAGAAAATTTTATAGAAGTATCAGTGTTAGTTAGAAACAAAGAGAGAGATGATAGTTTTACTACTTCCATCTTCCAGATTTAAAATGTGGAACCGCTAATTCACATTGCAGACGGATTTTTTTTATTTATTTACTGTTCTTAATGATTATTATTACTACTAAAACTGTTGCTACTGCGTTCAAGTTTAGCTTACCTTCTAAATATGGTATGATGAAAACAAAATTAAGGAGTTAATATTCCGCGCACCATTTAATTTTCTGGGAATAGTTTATTTGTATTTCGTGACTTAGTTTACCATTAGAGTTCTTTCGTGAATGCTCTTTCTACTTACCTTAACCTTTATGTGTATTTGTCACACGCACAGTTCTATAACGCTGCAGCGTTAGAAAGTGTAACTAAGTCCATTCACACTCTCTTATTGGTTTTCCGTGCGTAATTTAGCGATTCTTTTCTGTATTCGCCACATAATTGCGTTTGCTAGCGAATTGTTAACTGTTTATTCGAGAAAAAAAAAAAATACGCAAGGGTATCAAAATTACGTAAAAAGTGTTACCATCTCTCTATAATTAATCAATTTGGTTATTTAAATAATTATTATGACTAAAATGGTGATATTCGTGATTATTTTTACTGCAGAACTCCGAACTTTCCTTCTGAGCGTCTGCGAGTTTCTTGCTGCGCGGGCTCATTTTTTTAGTCTTGGGTAAAGTGCTGGGTATGAGAGGTCTATTTTGTCATGAATGTAGTGTACCACCTACCAGTTATGCTGTCCCATGCGGTATTCGTGTCTAGAACGAAGCATAATCGAAAGGCGAGGGGTCTCTCGAATTCTGTCCCCGACTGTACATATGACTATGATGAGTATTGTTATGTGTATTGTTTTGTGTTGTATATGTGAAGATATAACCGAGGAAGAGAAAACTGATAGCGGTTCATTCAGACCAAATTTTCTTACGGCACAAAGAAGGCTGCTAAACTTTACATTCCCATCCTATGGCCAAATCACCACAGTGTGGACTGCGTAGAGGTTTTGAATTTAAACTAGGATTCTGTATATAATCTGGTGGTTAAGAATCTCCTACCCTTCTAGCCACATTCCCAAAGATAAAAATTCCATCAACAACCAAAGCTCAAATCTGCGAATTCCGTTTCGAACATCAGACACAGTCATGTTGTGTTAGCGACCTTGCCGAACGAGGCGCGTTTCTGTAGGGAAGCATTATTTATTCGAATTTCAAAAAATAAGGTGGGATATTGGACGGGGTTGGCAATTGACTCATTCCCTCATTCGTATCCGCAAATGCTGCCTTATTCGTTCATTAATTTATTTCAGGAATCGTGGAAAGAAAGCACGTACCAGCGAGCGATGTGGCAAAGCTCTTGTTGTGTGTATGGTCTGGTCGGGTTTTTGTTTCGCTGCCTACGAAAGAACTGGATCAAAGAACCGTTATAGAGGGCTCTTCCCCCTTCAAAGAACTTCGGACTCGATGAAACAACATCGTTTGAGCGGGGCTAATGAAGGCGAGAGAGTGACGGAAATTTCGCACAAAGAATGCACTTGACGAGCGAGGAAAATATTTTGAAACTGTCTTCGCCAATTATAGCGACCTTTGAAGTTGACGGGTATTGAATCCTAATTAGGGACACTCAGCTGCTGGCACCTTTATCCTGCGACCAGGGACTATGTTCGTTAAGCGATTACAAGTTTCACGGTTCACCTTATCTGTGTGATGCACACATTGACTGTAGTCTAACTTGTTTTCAAGAACTGCGCATAAAACCTTTTTCCGAACGTATGCCATTATAATTTTAACTAAAAGCGTTCCTGTCCTCATTCTGTCCAAAATATCAGTGACTGGAGTGTCAAGACAGAACTTAAACTTTGGATTTATCTCAGCAGGATGAATAACTTAACGTTAGTAACAAAAAATTTATAAATCTGATACTAATTTATATTAAACTAGTTTATAATACCTGCATTTGATCTTAAACATAATTTTATGACTAGATAGCGTAAATATATTTAACTGCTGATGGTGCTCACCTTAAAATCCATCCAAGTCGGTTCTTGCTTATGTGCCTCTGGTGGCTTTCATGCTTTGTGACAATTCAGTTGCGGCGCATTCCGTCTAGTTCGAAAGAAGTTCTAAACAAAACAAGGGGGCCCCCAGAAACTTACTAGATAACCGATTTTGGTGGATCCAAAGATGAGGTTAAGGGCCAATAAGTACAACACCTCAAAGCGGAGCCAACACATATATTAATTAGAAAGCACAGATACAGTTACAGTTGAACTCCAATTATCCGAATCAATTGGGACCGGACCCCAGTTGGAGAGTTGGATTTTTTCCGAAAAAAGGGTCTGTTTTAATTAATTATTCAATGTATATTGAAAATGGGAGGAAAACAGCTTTTAATTAATAAAATAAAAACGTAACACTTTTACATGTTAAGCGTATTTACAAGTGCTTTACATTAGTACAGTATGTACGTACTGCACTGTAAATATGTCATTGCTTGCTTAACATCTCGGTCAAAGTGAGCTATTTGACTGTACTCATCCGTTTTCGGGCAGCCTAGTCGCGCAAACGCTTGACAGTGAGAAGTTGCATTCTGTAAGGGAACCAGGACAATAAAGCAGGATTTAATTTTATTTGAGAATTGGTACGTAAATTTTGTCATTGTACGTGCAAGTTACAACTCGCTCGGAAGCGGCTGCTTACAGCTACAACGGAAGCAGTATCACGCTATGGTCACGAGGTGACGCCGTCGAGTCAGCGGTTTTACGCTCGGTACATAGCTAGCCGGGACACTCGAGTCGTTCTTCATTCTATACGGAACGGCGCGCAGCAAACATGTAGTCGTTTACAGAAGGTAACACATGCAGCAGCCTCGGTTGGTTCTCCAACTCGATCAAGTCAATAGGGTTGGTTTCTAAGTCAGTCAGTTTGTCTCCAAAAGTGTTCAGTCGTTGTTATAATAATTTCTAAAGTATTCGGTTGGTTAGGAGTTGGATAATGTGTCGTAAAGTAGCTCAAACTGCCCCGGTGTATAACTTATTTGGTTGATTAGGCTTCCATTTATATGCGTTGGTAGAAGATGCCGCCAGTTATGAGAATTATTCAGTCGTCATTGCATTTCAGTGAATGTTGTGTATGTGTGAGAGATCGGCCTATTTGTGTTACTGGTTGTGAAGTAATAAGTGATTTGTAGGAAGCATTTGTTAAAGTAGAGGCAGTAATTACGTGATAACATTGAGCAGTAAATTCTGTTTAATAAAGCAAAGACGTGTCATTTTCTCTTCCGGTCAGTTAGTTGGAATCGGACTAAAATGTATGTTAGGTTTTTTTATATTAAATGGTTTGTAACTTATCCGCATCATGTTTGGTCTCAATAACACTCGTAGACTAAGAATCCATAGCCCCACAGATCCTGATATGATATTGTATTGTGTTTCAGAATAATGTTGTTAATTTGATATCTTAAAGAAGAGTGAACGGAGTTTTATTTCCATGAGGTAAGAAAGTATAAAATCAATCGCAGTCTGATAATCTCTGCGTAATCAAAGATTGTCTGGTGTCAGAATCCTGATAAATTGCTAGAATTAACATCTCCTAGCTAATTTCCTCCTCTCCCCCCCCCCCCTTTTCGGTTACAAGTAAAAGTAAAGTTAGATGAAAATCTTTAGTAATGTTGGATAGTTAATATAATAGCAACCTAACGTGCCACACACACCCAAACCCTCACAATTCCCACGCTCCATTCACATCAACACCTAAGTTTCTGCTTCAACTTCGATATTAAGTTCTTCCTCGACACTTTCTTCTCTCACACTTTAAATAAGTTCATCATCATTCAGAATATGATACCCACGGTCAGCACTAACTTCTGAACATCCAGGAATTTTCAAAAGAATGTTTTCTGAATTCTTCAGTTGACACACCATCCACATCTTCTCCTGTCTCTTCCCTTTCTTTTTCTTGAGCTTCTTTTTCCTTTTTCCTCTTTTCCTTTTCTTCTTCAGTTGGTATGGCTTTCTCTCGCCTCGCATTCGGGAGGACGGCGGATCGAATCCCCGTCCGGGAATCCAGATTTGGGTTTTCCATGGTTTCCCAAATCACTCCAGGCAAATGCCGGGATGCTTCCTTCAAAAGGCCATGGCCAAATTCCTTCCCATTCCTTGCCCCCATCCTTGCCCCCCATCCTTTCCCGTCTCTAAAGACCACGCTGTTGAGAGACGTAAAGCAGTTTTTTTTTAAAAAAAAAGGTATGCCTTTCAACTTGTTCCACGCACGTCTTACTGTAACTGCCTTAATCAAGCTCCAAGCTTCCGCCACCATGTAAGCGCAATCTTTCAAATTTATTTTTTTGTGGCTAGCCAACACACCTTCTTCGCCTTTGCCCTCCACCATAAGTTTCCTTAAAATTGCTTTCTGTAATGGCGTTTCATGGCTTCGATAACAGACAGGTCCATTGGTTGCAATTAGTTTGTGACGTTTGGCCGTAAAAATGTTGTTTTAAAGTGGCCATTCCCTCTTTCCAAAACTTCTTCGATGGCATGAGTTGGAGCATGATCAACAACCAAAAGCACTTTACTTCCTTCATTTCCAAGAGATTTTTGGTGATTTTTCACTTCAGGGATGAAAATTCGCCGTACCACTCTGTAAACAATGCTGCAGTCATCCAAGATTTGTGTTGATTTTTATAAAAGAGGGGAAGCTTTTTCGCAGTACGTTTCCATCTTAATTAAAAAAGCGATTCGGATAATCAGCGATTCGGATAATCAGTGATTCGGATAATCGGAGTTCGGATAATTGGAGTTCTACTGTATTAAGACCATTCTGTGTTTTCAGTGCGATTTTTTGTAGATGCTCCATCAGTTGTTGAAGGGAATTTAAATTTCGGTTTGCGAAAATTATAATATTATGAACCAATAATCTTGTTAGAATGAAATTTTATATATCATTTTACTAATACGATTCTTTGCAGGGGCGGATCCAGGATTTTGTTTGGGGGGGGGGGGGCTTGAGCGGACTTTGGTTTGGGGGGGTTTGGCTTGAGTGAATTTTGGTTCAGAGGGCTTGCGTTCAGTGGATTTTGGTTTTGGGGGGGGGGGGGCTTGAGTCGGGAAAAAGGTAGTATTTATAGCCTCCTCGGGCCTCAAATCCGTAGAGCTAAAAAAAAAAAAAAAAAAAAAAAAAAGTCTCAAAACTAAAATTTCAGGGGTGGACCTAGATACGTTTGGGGGGGCTTGAGCCCCCTAGCCCCCCCCCTGGATCCGCCCCTGGTGCCCCGAACATGCAAGGGAATAACTGGTTCGCGACACGGTGGTGGAAGAAATTTTCATCACCGGCTATGTAGAAAAGGCATAATGCTTAATCATACCATTGTGCACAATCCGTATGAAAAGAGGGCATACGACGCTGCTGATTTTTTCATGGGACGGGGAAGTTAAACCTGCTGGCCCTTTGGTGTTTTTAGGAAAAGTAGATCTCCATTAGGTGATGCCAAGTTTCACTCCATGCATCCTCTCATATTTCATAAAGTAAACAGCAAATTTACTGATCATACAAATACTTATGTCATCCATGCAAAACAAAACACTCAAATACATTCAAATTGGTGAAGACAAGGGGAAACCTCACCCCTCCCACCCCCAGTGTAAATTTTCCAGATAGTTGCGATTAAGAAATAATTCCATTCATGGGAGCTGCCGACACCTCATATACCATCATATTACTGATATGAATGTACGACGAAAATCAACTGTTGCCGTAATGTGAAAATCAAGCACATTGTAATGAGTTTCTAGGCCACAATGTGCCACACTATATGACAGCCAAGTTGCCGTGGATGCTGTCCTGTGGAACTGCTCGCGTTTCCATCCACAGTTAATGTTTAATGTTTGTATTATCTTGGTTCTCCGGGTGGAGCCGCGTCGATATATTTAATCGTTTAATCAGGGGCGGATCCAGGATTTTGGTTTGGGGGGGGGGGGCCTTGAGCGGACTTTGGTTTGGGGAGGGGCTTGGCTTGAGTGAATTTTAGTTCAGAGGGCTTGCCTTCAGTGGATTTTGGTTTTGGGGGTGGGCTTGAGTCGGCCATGTGGTAGTCTTTATAGCCTCCTCGGGCCTCGAATATGTAGAGCTGAAAAAAAAAAGGTCCCAAAATTACAATGTCGGGGGTGCACCTAGATACTTTTTTTTGGGGGGGGGGCTTGAGCTGTTAGTTTTTAAATTCATTTCTGCATTGTTGCAATTACAATTGTAATTAATAGGTTGTCAACAAGTAAATTGACAATGTCTTATTTTTTGGATTGAAAAAGAGGCGCTTCTGATTTGTCAGTTTCATAACATTTTGTCTTCTACTGTCGGATGCTCGGATCAACTAATCTTTAGCCCACGTTCAACATCTGCTGTTTGTGGTAGAAAATGTTTTACAGTCCACTGTAATCTATACACAGATTATTCGCATCCTAAGCAAGTCTCCATTTTGAACTTTAACATAAATGTCTGCAGTCACTGCTGGGCAAACACACGCGTAATCATTTGGATATTCTGATAATTTGCAGATTTTATAACTGTTAAGAAATTGCCAACATTTTTACGTTGTGTTTTAATTTTTAAGAACAGTGATGTATAAAACTCACTTCGGAGGTTATCTTTATTTGACCAAATGAACCATGTCATGTCACATTTGGTCTGTGGCCTGAAGTTTGGTAATATCCATTTTTTCCTGTTATCGATGTGGAGATCATGAGATCCGGGAGATAATTGGGACAAGGAACAGGAATAAATTCTGTCCTTTAAAGGAACCATCCCAACATTCGCCTGGCGAGATTTCGGGAAACCATGGAAAACCTATAACCGGGTGGCTGGACGGGGATTTGATCCTACGCAATGTGAGGCCCGAGCGTTATCGCTCACTAAGCAGACTTGATGGGTCTGAACTGCCCTTAGGTGAAGTGCAGAAGGGCAGTGTGTGAATTCAGAGATAGGACGGACAGTTCCTTTTATCTGTGAGTCTGTGTGGAGATGACTGTAATAAGTGTTTGTTAAATGTATTGTGTGGTTTTGTGTTTATGAAAATATATTTTTTTGGGTTATGCCTTTAAGCATCGTTGACGTCGAGGTTATTATAGACGGAAAAAGATTGGGGGGAGGAGGCAAGGAACGGGAAGTAAATCGGCCATGGCCTTTTGAAGGAAGCATCGCGGCATTCGCCTGGAGTGATTTGGGTAAACTATGGAAAACCCAAATTTGGATGCCTGGACGGGGATTCGAACTCGCATCCTCGCAGGTGCAAGGCCAGAGCGTTACCGCTCACCCACCACGCTCGGTATCAAAATGAAAGAAGATAGAGGATGGAACCCAAAGCCATCCCATTGAGGTATACAATTCCAAAGGACAAAAGGGGGCAGGCATGTTTTACGTCACAAACCGACTGTCGAATCGCCATCAACGGTCGTATCACCTTACGTCATATCCAGTGCGGGCAAGTTTGCCATATAACCAAACACTTATTCATAATTATAAACAAAAAAGTGTTTTGATTCTATTATTACGTCTTTCACTCATTTATATCCATTACCAAATAGTGTATATATTACATTTTTAAATATCTTCAAGCAATAGACGAACTTTTGTTTTTTGTGTATCTAGAAGAGATCTATTAATGTATTGAATATTATTTCAGTTTCAAAAGACAGCTTTTAATGTTGAGTAGTGCAAGAAAGAATTATCTTTGCTATCGTAGGGCTCGAATGGTTCTTGCATAAAGGCTGGGGCCAATTTTCTATCCTTGCCTTCCCCACAATCATATTCCGGCCCCAACGTCGAGGTGCTGAAAGCCCTTATAAATAAAAAAACTTTCACATGCAACATATGTAAATATAAATCGCAGTTTTAAGGAAAAAGGCTTTCTAAAAATAATTACTACCTGACTAAGGAAAGTGGAATTCCGTTAGCTATAGAAGACACTGGACAGAGACACCATAAGCCAGAATTGGTTAGGCAGTAAAAAGTAGTTTGCATAGTATTCGTACCGTAACTACTATCTCTTAGTCGTTAGTAGTAAACTGTTGACAATACATTTTTTTTTAATCTGCTTAACGTGTTTCTAACAGCGAGGTATTTAGAGACGGGAAAGATTGGGGGGAGCAAGGAATGGGAAGGAATTCGGCCATGACCTTTTGAAGGAAGCATCCCGGCATTCGCCTGGAGTGATTTGGGAAACCATGGAAAACCCATATCTGGATGCCCGGACGGTGATTCGAACCGCCGTCCTCCAGACTGCGAGGCCCGAACGCTAACCGTTACACCACCAAGCTCGGTTTGACAATAGAACATATCGCAGTTGTTACATCCACAGCATCCGTCCCATAAATGAGAAATAAAGTTTTATGCTGTGAGATAACAAGTAACGCATGTTATTAACTGCTGCGTCGACAAGGCGTAATTTGCCGATATTAGGGACCTGCTAACAGCGAACAGGGAACAGGGAATCCACCTGTGGAGATCGTGATTGGAACGAACAGATGTTGTGCTGAGATTTAGCAGCCGTGTTTCGGAGGGTCGTATCCGGCTAATTGCCGGCACGTTTCCTATCGATTGGCAATATTGCGCGGGTGCCGTGGAAATAGCATGGCAAATAATTTCCTGCGGTCCTCGTCAGCCGCGTCTAAATTTGTTGCTGTCCATACTACGCTGCGATAACCGGAATAACCAATAACCTGCTGCCAAACGTTCATTCTGACAGCTGGCCATCAGCACAAATGATAAATTCGGCACAAGTAAATTTACATCTTTACATATATTGTAAGAGTTTTTGCCTTGTTATTAATTGATTGTAGACTAATTCGGTCTGCAGGTGAATATACGACTATATTACTTAATAACTTGAAGTAACAGGTCTCTTCCTCATAAATGATAACAATTCATAATGACATTTTCCTTTCTGTACGTAGATTGTACACTTCAGACTTCCATTTCAAAAGGTTTACTGAGACACAACAAATAATAGTTTAAGAAATTATTACAAGGTTTCATTATAACTGTATCTCATTATTGCTGCGATATTCTGCGCTCTCTCGCCCAAATGTATAAACTTTTCATGGAAAAAAATGGCAGCCCTGTCACAAGACAGACTTCCAACAAAACCTTTTGAACGTCAACATTCACTTAAGATGAAGGCAAACAGTTACCCAATGGTAATAATTAAATTTATATAATCAAAACTGAATAATTAAGCATTACAAACGTTTATGGCAATAAATATTATACTCTAAAATTATTCACATTACTTCCATATAAGTTAATAAACATCTAAAAAGTCATTTCAATAATACTATGGTTTGGTTAAGCAATCAGGAACGGTGTCGTTACAATATCAGAGTGGCACTTGACATTCTGTTGTTATCCGATATTATGTAAGTAACAATTAAGTAAAAGCAGGTCTAACGACTTGTCCGAGGAGAGGGAGAAAACCAGAATGAAATGTTTTAATATAGTGACAGTAATACAACAAACCGTATGTATGGCAGTTCTTTCTATAAGGTAGGTAAAACGAGTCAGAATTATTTTGATATCAATGTAGTTTGCATTTCTTATTCCCTTATTTATGAAATTTGTTATCATAAAAATATAGTTTTTCCCAGATATTCATTTTTACTTCAAATCTGATATTAATGCACCGGTTTTAAAATTAATGTAGTATTCAAAAATAATACATGAAAGGGAAAATAATTGCTCAGATGTTTTTGAACAAATAACTTTCAATCATTTACGAAAAGAAAACAACTTTTTGTATTTTTGAAGATGACAATTAATTGTTATTTCAAGTTAAATATCTCGAAACAGAAGATTACATACTCAATTTCGTCAAATCGCTGGAACTTTACAAGGTACAGTGATTATAATTGTTAAAATTTTTAACCGTTCATCCTAAATGGTAGACAATATACAGCAGATTTACAATTTATAACCAATTATTTTTGTAAATTTGTGGATACTTCGTTCATGCAATGAGAGAACAATCAGAATAGAAACATTTGAAATATGGCGTTACACAAAGATGTTATAATTTAAAATTGACTAAGTAAATACGCGATGACTACGTTTCAAAAATTATGAGATTTGTGTCAGAAACCAAAGAGAAATATTGATAAAAATGGAACTTATTTTGAGCGGTAGGAGACGATATAAATAAGAGGAGAAATGTAGAGGAAGACAAAGCCGAAATTATATGTAGCAGACGCTGCGGATTTAGATTATATTACTGTTAATAGAAGAGACGAAAGTGGTGAAATTAAAGAAAGTTCTATGTTTCAATAGATTTTCTATTTTGTGGAAGCTTCCAGTCTTATTCAAGTCCGCGAAAAAAATATCTCTCAGCCAACCGCTTAGTTCAGGGTTACCATGCTAATACAGTAAACCTGAAATCTATCTTAGTATTTCCAGTCCCCTGCTATCACATAATTACAGCTGCATAGTCTAATAAAATTAGAGAGACTCATATTAAACCAATGCATTAAGTAGGCTGTTTGTTTCTCTCCCTGCAGAAGCCACAGTTTAGTGTGGAATCAGAACCTCGAAATACGCGAAGAATAGTTTTAACAGAGGATATCAAGTTAAAAATCTGTAAAAATTGCTCCTGAATCTGTACTCGATCTGAGAGCTGATAAACTGTGCAGTGCGTAAGAGGAGAGTGAGCTGGTTGCCTGTTCAGAAACCCCAGCTTAGTCTTAGAAGCAGCTTCATTTCGATGTGTTGTCACACTAGTCAACTTGTCTCAGTTTTAAAATTACTGCTGGCCTTAGTGATACATCTTAGAAAGAAAAGTGCAATTTTCAGGCGTACATCGGAACCGCACGTTTCATTCCAGTTTGTTAAATCTTTTTCGTAAATACGATACGTATTAAGCAGCTTCTTGTGTGCTAAGTGAAGAAATACGCGTGTAAATCCTCAGAGTTTGATTACAGATTGTGAACAGAATTCTTCTGCTGCTTTCTATTTTGGCCTACTTTGAACCACGAGTAGCAACAGGTTAATTGGTTGGCCATTTCTTCTCCTCCCATAAATTTTTCTTTCTTTCACTGAGGTTCCTCCTCCAAGGGATCTTGGCTTTTATACATTGTTTCTTGAACTCCTTGAATTTATCAATTTTAATTTGAAACACTCTTCGATTCTGTCTCATCTGAATGGATCCCAACTTTTTTCATATTTTCTCGTCCGCTCAGCCCATTTCGTTGTCACCTTTAATTTCATGATGTAGGTGAAAATTCTTTTTGTCAACCTAATCTCACTCATAAGATATCCGTAAAATTTCAGCCTTCCTTATAAAGTCTGCGATTTAACAAACAGAAAATCACAAATTTACATTACTGCTAGTTACTTTTGTTACGTATTAATAATTCTGTGAATAGAATTATTGTAAATTTGGGAATTTCTCTTAAATCTTTCATTTAAATAAGTAAGCTGCCAAAAGTTTTTGAATTGAATATTTTAAAAGTTATTAAAATATAGGCTTAAGGTAAATAGTTATAACAGAAAAAACTCCATTATCATTAGCTGTTGAATCTTTATGCACTCATACAAAAATTTGTGTAAATTTTCCATTAAAGCTACATTTGTAACGCTTCCTGACTTCGTCATACATATCATCGAAAAAACGAAAATGTTTTCATCTGAAATCTAAAAAATAAAGACAGAAAATGAAAACATAAACTTTTGTCAATAATAAAAAAACCTCTATTTTATCTTACATAGAAAAAATAGAAATTTGCCATAAGAAACTTCAAAATACACCAGCGCTGGTGTTTCGTATGGAAAGCAGATGGGAACTTTCTTTACTAGAAGCATTGAATATGCAATGGCGGGCAACGCAGAACACGGGAGATGGCGATATGAGAAGGGAGTGAGGGGATGTGCTAATGAAGTAGAAAGTTAGGAGTGTTTAAGGCGTGTAACTGGGGGCAATATTTCCATTAATAAGAACCCTTGTTATCTCTATTCCGATGAATTAGTTCACTACTAGTGTTTCCGGGAACACGAGACCGCTCAGTTTCCCTTTTGTTTGGTGGAGCCCGCAAGGCAAAGTGCCAAAAGCGGAACACTATCGGAGGGACCATCAAGAACAGATTAAAACTTTCTTCATCTTTGTTTTGTGTGAGGCTTGCGGGAAGTTTGACCTCGCTTTCCCCTGCAGGTCAGAGCTATAAGCGTCACACCGTTATTGAATGCGCAAAAATTTTTACCTCTTCGCTACTTGCTACAGGTAGATGACCTGAGTTTTCACACTCCGTGAAGATACATCAAGGTGTAACAATTTGACATACAGAGTGGTTGAACTGTTGTCGGGAGTAGAAGCTGTCCAGAATTCAAGAATCAGATAATGGTAAATTGGTAATTTTGATTGTCTACAAAACTAAAAAGTACGTCCATCATCCAACCTGCTGGTATTCCTAAATGGAGTCATCACTGGCCTGTGTGCAGAGTTAGGGTGGATACAAGCCTCAGTCTGTCTAACAAGCAGACTGCCTGGCTTTGTGATCGTTGATTTCGGTTATTATTATAAATACCGTAGGATTGTAACCTTATAGTTGCGGGTTCAACGATTTTAGGAAAAGTGACTTACATTCCGAGATACGAGTATAACGTCCAAAAGTTTTCGTAGCATCTTACATACAAAAAGCGTCAATCGCAACTGAATTAAAATAAAGAAAGTTGCCAGAAGGGAGCGTAGCCTAGCTGGCAACATCTCCAACCATTACGCAGCAAAATAGGGTTTGCGCCCAGCTTCAGGTAGCTTTTTTTTATTTTTAATCAGTCAAAGCGTTAGAGCGAAAATTTCTCCAGATAACTGTAGTATTTTCCCCAATCGACTGTAGCAGGAGTAGAAACTGTCGTGGACCTCGCGGACAGAGGAGGTAAAAAAATTCATTTCGTACTTATGGGATTTTACAACGAATGTAGGTGTACAAATAGACTTACGATTGAATGAAATGTTTATGTGAAACAAGGGACTCGATATACAATATTTTTCACACAAAAAAAACTTGTTCCTATTTATTTGGGAAAACCTTAATGAAACTATGAAAAGCGTTCGATAACAGCTTAAGGCTAAAAATATTTCATTAACATTCAAATAAAACTGAAATTAATTATAAAGGTATGTGAAAAAATATAAATAATGACTGAAAAATGATGCGCGATACTGCATCTTAACTGGAATGGAGGGGTGAGATCTTGTTCGCTTGGCTTTCTTCGTTCGACTGGCCGAGGTAGGCCTACTGCTTATTTGATATGTAAGCGGCAATGAAAACTTTTGAAAGCGATATCTCTGAAAGTAAGGTTCTTCATATAAGAGCCCATGAACATGTAACTAATGACATACTGCCCTATAACATACATAAGTAAAAGTGTACGTGTGTGTATATGACAATTGTTGTAAGATATGGTGTTTATTGATGTGTATTAGGATAAAAGAAGGGATAGGAAGATACCTGTTACTATTACTACTATTACTCCGCGAATCACTAAAAGTGTGTGGTGGATGGTGTATTGCACCTATCCGGAAAAGAAATGGTTTGGAAGGGATATACGGGATATGGCAGGAGGCGCCCATGGGCTATTGTGAGGAACCATCCCAACATTCGCGTGGAGTGATCTGGGAAAACCATGGAAAACCCAGATCAGGATGGCCGGAGAGCTTTATCGAAAGCTACTCCTGTCGGATTTTATGTTTACTCGCCCAGTAAATCCTTTCTATTCCACTCCTTAATCGCTCGTGGAAAAAATGAGTACAGAAATGATACGGTTCTGGCCCTGATTTCTCTTATCTTATTGTCGTGGTCATTCCGAGATATGAATGTTGCTGGTAGCAATATTTGTTTATTGCCATTCCGAAATACATCAGTCGTGAATTTTTTAATTAGCTTCCGTCGAGAGCAACGCGTTCGGTGCTCCAGTTCTTTCCAACCTAACTCCTTCAACATCGCACTTACGCTTTCCCTCCAACTATATATACCTGTCACGAATCGGGAGGCTCTTCTTTGGACCTTCTATAATGCCTCCATTAATCCCTTTTGATGGGGACTCCATACAGAGCAACAATATTCTAAGTGAGGACGCACTAGTGACTTGTATGCAATCGATTAAACTTCCGGAGTACATTGATTTAAATTACGACCTAGAAATCGAAGCATACGATTTGCTTTCCCAATTACATTCTCGATATGTTCATTCCACGACAAATTTTTACGAATGGTTAACCCTAGGTATTTAGCGGAATCTAGCGTTTTAAGGACAGTACCTTATTTGTATATTCAGAGCTAAATGGTGTCGCCTTTTTACTTACACGCATGACTTGGCACTTTTTATCTTTTAACTCCAATTGCCAGTCTTTGCACCACGCAATTATTTTCATAATATCGTCGTGTAACAAAGCGCAGTCGTTCTGGGTTGTGATTTCACGATAAATAATAGCATCATCGGCAAATAATCTTTTCATCCCGCTTATTATGTCGCACAAATCATTAATGTGTATGAGAAACAACAGAGGCCCTATCACGCTACCCTGGGGAACACCGGACCTCACTTCAGTAAGTGATGAACGCTCACCATCGAGAACTACACACTGTGTTCTGCCCTTCAGGAAGTCTGCAACCCAGTCGCATATTTGTCTAGATATGCCGTAACCGCGTAGTTTCCTAAGTAACCTAGTGTGAGGCATCGTGTCGAATGCTTTTTTAAAGTCTAATGGAACCAAATCAACCTGGGACTGCTCATCTATAATACGGTCCAAAGTCGTGAATTAAAAGGGCAAGTTGTATTTCGCAACATTGGCCTTTTCTGAATCTATGTTGATTTGGGTGTAAACGCTCACCTTCATCCAAAAACCGCATGACATTTGAATAGATGATATGTTCTAAAATCCTACAAAATATTGAGGTTAACGAGATTGGACTATAATTTTGAGGATCATTAACATTCCCATTTTTAAACACTGGAATTAAGATGGCGGTCTTCCATTCGGCTGGTATTTTCCCTTGATCCAAGGAGGCGGTAAATAATTCCATCAAATACGGTGCAATTTCCTTTGCGTACCTAGAGTAGAATCTTGTAGGAATACCTTCTGGTCCTGGAACTTTATTGGGATTTACATTCATAAGCAGTTTAGTTATTCCCTTAACATCGAGAACGAAATCATTCATAATTTTGTTGGTACGATTATTAAATATCGGAATCTTCTCCGAATTTTCTATCGTGAAAGTTTTATTAAATACATTATTCAAAATTTCTTCTTTCTCTACGCTAGTTTCTGATAATTCCCCATTTTCCTCAATCAAAGACGGCATAATCTTACGAGAGCCTCTTATTAATTTGACATATGACCAGAACTTTTTTGGATTAGTAATCAGATCTTCGAATAAATTCATGGCTTTTAACTGTATTTGTTGCTACCGTATATTGGTCTATTCGGGCTTACTCTTCCGGAGGCCACAATGGAGGTTTAACGTCCCCTCCAGAAGGACGAAATTCCACTACAACGTCCTCTACCCTCACTCAATACACATTACAAAGAGGCTGGAGATTTAAAGCGCGCATTTGGTTCATAATCTCTTGGCTGCTTACTATGCGACCCCACCTCTTACATCCTGCTGGTAAAGTTCCATATAGCAAAAATTTGTTCCATCACAAGGGCTCGATCCAGCTAACGATATGGTAAGCTCTACTCACTGTTACATTATCTTAGCTTTAATTTCTTTTATAACGCTTTAAAGGAAACACAGTAACAAAGCAAAATCACTATCTTTTGGTTGCTTTCAACACACAGTATTTTATCAGTTTCGTGTGAGACACGAAATATTTCTGAGTGACTTGTTTCCCTTTGTCAATATGGCTCGAGATTACATTCTCTTCGAACACGGTAACCTGAGCAATGAATTTTCTTATTTATGTTAATTAACTTCAATTGCAGGAGATTTAATTTTATTTCAACTGTATTTGTTGGTACCGTTTTGAAGTAACAAAAACTTCACGATGGAAAGAGCTGGGTGTTTGCTTAGAACATATTTGTTTGCGTTGCTTCTTGATTGTAGGTCAGAATAGCTTACAGCGCATAATATGAGAATGAAGTCAAGTAGTAAAGATATATATATGATTGCCAATGTAGCTGATTGGTGGTTCGTATTTTAATTACCTAATGGCTTCAGCTTTGTTTGATGATACCTTACTATTTGTTTGTATGTTAACATATATGTACACGCCATTCGATACTGTCTAAATTTAAATTCTACTGTGAATTATTTTCCACTTACGATTTCAGTATTTTTCAACTATTTATGTACGCACGCTTTTCCTGGGGCTTAGCTTAAATCATTACAGATCATTTTCTACTTGTCGAAAGTTCATGAATTCATTTAGGTTATTGTATATCATTGTTTAGAGTTCGGGGTTGTTGGATGAGTAATCATCCATTTTTCATGAATTTTGTTATCATTTGAATAGTCTTGTGAGCTAAATATATTGTGAAAAAACCGAGGTTGGTGGGTACCAGTAACGCTCGGGCGTAGCATTCGGGAAGACACGGGTTTTAATCCCCCATACGACCGTCCAGGTTTCTATTTTTCGTACTTTCCTAACTCCAGGCGAATGTCGGGTGGTTCATTCAAAAGGCCATGACAAAATCCCTACCAGCCTGTGCCCTTCTGTCCTTTTCCGCTGGTAATGACCTCGGCGTTGACGAGGCGTAATGTTCTAATAAAAGAAAACATATTTCAACTATTAGTTTAGTGCTAAAATAGTTTTCACACATTAATTTTTTATTATATTTTAGAACATTCTATCAAAATTGACGGTGAAGTAACAGTAAAGTTTCATAATTTTAATTACTGTGTATTTGGCTGTAGCAAAGTCAGTAATGACTTCTTTAAATTATAATTTACTTTTTCGTGCTTACCTGCGACGGTACTGTTCACAGACTTTCAATAGCGATTTACATTTTCTGATATGAAATACAAAAAGCATTCATTCAACATGTTTTTGTATGTTAGGATGCTAAATGACTAGTGTGTTTATATCACCTTATGTAACAAGGACAAATCGTTTATTTCTTTTGGAATTTTAATTAATCGATATGAAGTTAGACTTATACAAGAAACGTGAAATTTTTAGGATGGAGTACAGAAATATATTTAATATCAGGTTATAACCCGTATTTTGATTGGAATTGGGAACAAAATTTGAAAAATTTCGTGGTTGCTGCAAATTGTTTCTAAAGCTCAGTTCAGCAATTGATTATATTCAGACTTTCAATAGGTCTCACCAAACATTTCGTAACTGTTTTTTGTTTTGTTTTGCTCATGGCTTTACGCCACATAGACGTCGAGGTGATTAGAGGCAGGAAAGGACTGGGGACTAAGAACGGGAAGGAATTCGGCAATGGCCTTTTGAGGGAAGCACTCCGGCATTAATCTGAAGTGATTTGGGGAAACCATGGAAAACCCAAATCTGGATGCCCAGACGGGTATTCGAACCCGCGTTCTCCCGAATTCCTAACTGGTTATCAGGGGACGGGGGTAATGGAGCATAGCAGCTTTATTCGAGACCTCGATACAATCAGCCGAATTATTATAAGTTCATTCGCTAAATTGATACCTAATGTTGAGTCTAATGGGATGGAGTAGATTAAAAGAAGGAAGAGGCAATTGAAAGAACACTACCAGGTAGATTTACTTTCGAATGTGGCAGCACACCATTATCATCCACAGAAACATAGCTCATAAAACAAGGAAGTAAGATGTCTCACACTTCTCGCTGTGAAGTAATGGAAAAGTGGAAAAAAATAACACGACAAAACAATTATATGTTCACGTTTTCCACGCTCTATATGTGGGGATAAATATTTGTTCGCATATTGATACTATCATCACTAGAAATAGTAGAACTGAGTTAATGTTTTCGACTATGCGAGAATTAAATAAGTGTTTCACGTAAACGAACGTTTGATTTGAAAGCGTTTGAATCTAATGTCGTTATCAGTAAAACAAATTACTGAGATTTTCATATGATGTTACAAGTACCGTATCCTAATGAATAAAGATAGATCGCCTCACAGTAAAATCCTATACTCTGAAGAATTATTAGAAGACGTTTCGAAAATTAAGCGAAAACGAAAAATTTTTGGCACGCTATTATGCCCGAAAAATTATGGGCCCCGGCCATAGGTAGTGATGCTAGCGGCAAGTTAATAATAAACGACGAATTTCACAATAAATTTGGCAACCATTATAATCTAAAGGCAAATTTTTCTTCTTACCACGACACAGAATAACTGGTATTCCCAGAAATGGTGTAGATAAATAACTTTTCAGACAAGTTAGAAGTAAGCGATTATTTCATACAGCTTACTGAATTATATAAATTCGGTTCAAACAAAAGAGACATGTAGTATTTCGTTTCTCACGCTAAGAATTTTTGTCAGAGTAGAGTTTTAAGTTTCCGGGTGTTGGACATCAATTTAAGCAGATTAATCTATTCGTGAAGCGGTAAGTCTACATTATGAAGCTCTGATTCCTAGGACGTTTTGACAATTTATTGCTCAGAGCAATTAAACGGTCAGAAATATATATGTCGGATCCATCCGAGGAAGATCAGGAATCGGGCGGGTCGAATGGAGTTCCCGTTTCGAGGTAGATGCTCACCAGCGAAGGTAGGCTGTGGATATCCCTCGGACCATGGAGAGTAACTACAAGAACACAGCTGATACATGGATCCGATTTATTAGACTCAGGCTCATAATACACAATGACAGATAGCGGAATGATGTTGCCTCGATGGTCAGGCATGAAGAGAGCTCCGTGTGCTGTGCGCTGCCGTTAAGTAGACACCTCGTAGGTTAATCTGCAGTAGCTGTTGCGCTGGCATCCAGCTCGCTGCGTCTGTGGCGCATTCTAGTACCGCAGCTCCGTCCTCCAGATCCGACATATATATATATATATACAAAAAAAATTACTCGTAAGCCTCCGCGATGGAATAAATAATTTCCATGCTCTCGGTATGATGCCGCGTGCCTGCAGACATTTCTGCTGAACTTCATTGGCTTTCTTCTTCTTAGCTGTGTTTTACTGGCTTTACTACGCGAAACTAACTGTCTTCTGAAAGGTTTGATTCAGAGAGCGCAACTGTCATGTTATTGGATCTCGGGGTGAGTTTCGTGGCGTCAGTTGGTCTCTCCGCTATGCACATGTAGCGTTAGGCTGCTGTCTTCGATGATATTAGGGTGTTAAGCAATGTCTAGCTCCTCTTTTACCCTAATAATATCAACGAAGGCAGCGGTCTAAAGCTACGTGATTCATGGCTTGCTTTGACCCTCACCTAGCGACCATCTTCCTAGCATCTGCCCTCTTCTGATTGGCCGGATTATTAAAACCTTTTAGAAGACTGTTAATTGTTTTTATAAGAGTGTGAAAAACACATTTAAATCCCATTTCGTCCTAGAAGATGGCCTAAGAAGTTTAGCCGAAACGCCGGCAATTAATACTAGGAAGAGGCTCCATCCTGGGATTATGGAAGCTGATATAAAAACAAATTAGTTGGTAGTGGAAAATTATTACGGTAACTCTGCTATATGGCACAACTATTCCGGTAATAATATTAATATTTATGGTAAAAATAATAGATTATATATTAAAATAGGATTCGATGCGATAGGAGAAGTAAGTGAATTCTGCTACCTGGGAAGTAAAATTACAACTGATGGCCGAAGCAGGTGATGTTAAAAGCAGAACAGAACTAGCAGAAGAACTTTAATAAGAAAAAGGAAATCATTTAGTGTCAAATATAGGACTCAGAAAGAACCTTTAATAACTCTATGTGTGGAACTCTTTTTGGTAGTGAAGCATGGACTTTAAGAATACCAAAAAGAAAGAAAATTGAAACATTTGAAATATGGTGCTAAAGAAGGATGCTGAAAATTAAATGAACAGATGAAATACGGAATGAACGTGATTTGGATATGATGGATGAGGAAAGAGTCTTACAGAAAGAAGAGACAGGATGGTGGGTCATATTTCGAGACATTCAAGATTGGTTAATTTATTAGCTGAAGGAACAATCGAAGATAAGAACTATAGAGTAAGACAGAGATTAGAATATATGAAGCAGAAAACTGAGGACGTGGGTTGTAAAGTGTATGTTGACATGAAAAAGTTAGCGCAGGCTTGGAAGGGATAAAGGATTTAATCTAACCAGTCGAGAGACTGATGACAGCAAAAGAAAATCCTAAGGTCGGAGGACTTATATAAATCTTGAACATTCCAAACACCTTCAGTTTTTGGCTGTTAAGAACAGGTTCGGATAAAGGTAAAGGAGAAGATATCATGTTTTTGTGTTTAAACCCACATACTCTGAGCTGAACGGCATGTCACGCATAGCTAGTAAATCCGCTGTTTGGACACGACTGTGTACGCAATAGATCGTTCGTTACCTGTCGAATGTATCTTATTATCAAACTATTTATCGAATCATTTGCCTTCTTACGGAAAAATAAAAAGTTCAAAATTCACGACATGTACGAGAGATGTCTCGAATTAGAAAAACGGTTGTCAAACTATTAGTTACGTAACATGTATTTAATAGTTTTCAAAGAACAGAAAGAATACGTTAGTTACAGCTTTATAAAATCAAAAGCTTTCAAAACGAAATTCCGTGACGGAAGTATTTCTCACTCCTTTTCGACTGAACATCATTTCAGAAGCTGATGCCTGTTCAATAGACAGTGAAAATACTAGATAATTATTTTTATTAGAAACATTAACTGGTTTAACAGCAGTCCTAATTTCCACGTGTTACTGATTCAACCCTGGATGTGGTCTAAATTGTTTAATGTTCTATTTGTCTTTACGATACATTACATTGTTGTTCAGCAGTCACTCGATGTGATGATTCCCTGATGAAAATACATTCAAGTAAACCACCTCAGTTAATTTGAGACTCGTATTTATTTTTTGATATTTCATCACGTCTTTAAATAGTATAACCTAATAAAGGGTCATCGTCACTTCTACTTACGCATATATAGACTGTTGTCAAACTTGTTTCTAAATTTGTCAGCATAGTAACATTTTGTGCTGGATTTCATCGAGGTTCATTGAAAAATATGGTTTGTGATGTAAGGCTGTATGACTGCGTCGCTTCAGTCACATCGATCCTAAATTATGGGACGGCATACCGTTGGTGCTCGATAAAATGTGATCAAAACACAGAAACTGACGAAGTTTAATTGTGCTGATGTTTTAGCTTAAAGCAAAAGTAACGGGCGGCCTGGGAGATAAATAAATCCACGGCGCAGCTCGTTATCAGGGCAGATTAACGGCCGTCTTCCGTTGTTAGGGAATGGAGGCACGTGCGCTTGGCCGAGGCGATAAGAGGAATGAAAACAAAGTTACAAACTGGGGAATAAGAGACGACACTACCGTACGCGCCTGACCATTTCACTGGAGGTACGGTAGGAGATAGTGAAGAAAAGTGAGAATTGTAGGTCGGTGCTGTTTACCGTATCTACACAGCTCAACAACATGTTATTTTTTTTTTTTTTTAAAATAGACGAAAATATATGGAAAGGTGTTTTATGCACATAGTGTTATATTAGATTATGTGATCAGCAACATATAGGATATTTTTTACACGATTAGTATAATATTTTGTCCATACAGAGGCCAAAATTGTAAATTTTGGAACTTTGTATGTGTGTGTGCACGAATCAAGCATAGGCTAACCAATTCAATGAACTCTTCGTGGTGGTAGCTTATTTCACGTTTGTAATAGCTTACGTTAAGATTTAATATCGACACGATGTTAAATAAAAACGTATCCACTAAAATCATTGTTCGGTAATAGTATCTATACTTTTAATATTGTTTGGCGCAAGCTCTCTTGCAGTCGAAATTTTTGCCAGAATTAGGTTTATATACATGTTGATGGAGGGGTTTTCCGTGGTTTTCCTCAGTCAGTCAAGGCGAATGCTAGGATGGTTCCCTATAAGGCCACGGCCGCCTTCCACCCCCCCCCCCCTCCCTCCCCTTTAGGTTAGTCGGCTCAAAAGTGTCCTCGAGATCCTCCAGCAGCCCGTCTCCCAGGCTTTACCTGGGAGGAATGAAATTATAAATAAAATAATAATAAAAATTAAAAAAAGGCCACGGCCGACTTCCAACCCCTTACCTCTCCTTTAAGTTACGTAGGCTGAAAAGAGTCCACGAGACTCTCAAATCTAAAATAAAAAATATGTTAAGAAAGTGGAGTTAGGAGGAGAGCGAATGCCAGGATGGTCCTCACAAAGCCCACGGCCGATTTCCTTCCCACTCCCTCCCCTTAGGTTAGTGAGACTAAAAGGGTCCTCGAGACCATCCATGCTTCGCTTAGGAGGAATTTAAAAAAAACCTAACCTCCTCTGGTGGTATAGAGACGAGGAGATTTGACCCCTGCGACAATGCGTGACGAACCGGTCAGGACACGTCTTTGATTCGGTTATGCTATTCTGATTTCGATTTTCCATGGTTTTCCGAAACCACTCCAGGCAAATGCCGGGGTGGTTCCATTAAAAGGGTTTGGCGGAACACCTTCCCGTTCCTTATTCCAATTCAATTCCTGAATAGGGTTCTTGTTAACCTACACCGGTTCACGAAGAAAAAAAAAAAAAAAAAAAAAGTATCAAGCCCGGTTGAAGGCGATATCGCCTTTCAACCTAGCATTCTGGATTAAGAGGGTCAAATCCCGTCCTGCCATTCTGACTGCGGTTTTCTGTTGTTTTCCGCAGTCGCCCCAGGTGAGCGCCGGGATGGTTCCTTTCAAAGGTCACGTCCGACTTCCTTCACATTCCCTTCCCTTCGATTAGTTCAGCTGAAAAGGGTCCTCGTGAACCTCCAGCAGCCTGACTTCCAGGCTTTTCATCTGGGAGGAATGGAGATTATAAAAAAGTGCGACTAGTAAATCGACAAGAAATTTTGTATGATTGGTGTAACCTACGACTGGAAAGGTATCTAAACCTGCCTATCGGCGCCATATTGCTCATTATAAATACCTGACTGAGTTTGTTTAATGAGGTTTCTTATTTAAGATTTATCAGTGTGATTTACTATTCATTCGTTTTATACAATAACCCAGATATTGATTCAGTTGTTCTCGGATAATCCCTGTTGTGTTAATGTGCGTAATATGAACGAATATCATTAATGACAATTGGGAAATGAAGAACTACAGAGTACGTGTGATCTGTGTATCATTGCGAGCTAGATTGACTCAAGTGAATAGTTGTGCTACCAGTTTTTGTGTTAAACACTAGCCTAAATTATTATCATTATAAATTAAAATCATACAAAAATAATAGGAAAATAAGTATAGCCTACTTGATTCTAGTTAATCATTTTTTTCTCAATAAAGACTTTTTTCTTCATTAATTTGTGTGGAAGCTTGTTGTTAGCGTGGTCATACGCGAGCATTTTTAAAGCCATAGCTGTAAACTAAAGTAAGTTTGTTTTCAACAGAGATACCCAGTCCTACATGATTTGTTCCATAAGGCACATCAGAAATTACTGAGTAACTAGTAACAACTGCTATCAATATACGATGGGGTTGATATACTCTAATCATGCTTCTGAATGCGAAATTCTGATCAAACCAAGCAAAGATTGGTAATTGATTAGAAATGATCACATAATTTTCTCTTTCCTTCTTACACATACACACATCACTAATTAATCAGAATAGCTTCGTTGAACTCTATTGGATGCGGTCTCTGAAAAGGTAAACTTTTATTTGTCTGTTGATTACCTTGAAATTGCAACAAGAAGAGAAAGTATATTTTAGCTAGCCATATGGTATTATAGCTAACGTAGAAGAAAACACATCTCTGATGGTCATGTAGGTACGTAAAATGTCTGAGATATACTTCCGTATCTTCTATCAGACATTTATCCTGTGCAATACGATTACTCAAAGAAAATACCTATGACAGTTACCCAACAAAGCGACAGGTATTTAACTGATGTAATGGAAGTTTACATTTAGCTTCCATCCGCTGTTTCAGAAAAAAACATTTGTTTTCTGTACCTTGTTTTTGGGGACGAAAGTTTCGGAGCGTGGCAATTTTTAAGCAACCGTGAAATAGCAACAGCCTGGCAGCGAAAATTCATTATTTCTGCTTCCACAGTATTTTAAACTTTTACTGCTGGATATAACAGTTGGAATTAATTCATTTTAATATCTTACCGTCAACGCTCCATTCAGATTAGCACAAAGTCTAGCTAATTAAATTCCAGCGCTCACTTTTTTTAAAATCTGGTATAAAACTAATTACATGGTGGTCTTAAATAACTTTCATTTATGAAACACAATGAAAATGTCACACTTCTTGAGCGAGTCCGCCTTTCCCAGTTCTGAAACAACTTTTGTGTCTGCACTCACTTAAGGACGTGGCAAGAGGGGCCGGATATTAACTTCTAGTTTTCGGTTGGGGAAAAATGCTTTTAGGAACCAGAAACTTACAAAATGTGCAAAGACGTGACGATCGAGGACCAGAAGATCAACACATTATAATACAGGTAGCAGTTTTTCGTGAATTTGATGGTTTCGCACCATCTGAGTGAAAAACGGAATTCTTATGGATTCACCTATTTGTTCGTATGTATGTCTGCCAAACATTCATAATTTCTGAAGCCTTTACCTTCGAAATTTATAAACGGGCCCTTGTTTAGTGCTTTGTTAATATTGACGGGATTCTTACATGAAATGTCGAAAAATCCTGGCAATTATAGCAATTATTGGGGATTTACTGAGGTTAGAGGAAATAATTTCTTTAGATAACCTTCATAGTCATAAAATGATAAACTAGTAGCTTTTTCTGATAATCCGGTTTTTTTATAATAAAAAAATCCACTCCCCTTTATTTCCTAAACTGTTGATCTGAAGATTTCTCTAGATTAACAGTGATATGTCACTCCTCAACCTTAAAGGAGTTTATAGTTTTCACAAAACTTAGATTCTTTCGAAGAATTTTTTTTTTCGATAAAAAATTAATGTTAGTCATGCAGAATTTACTGTATTTTAGATTAAATATATGTATATTTTTCAAAATGAATGCGTGAAGTATATTACGTTTTTTCCATCTTAAATATTTTTGGTTTGATCTACATTTGCCATCTGAAATATTATTTCGCAAAATGTATAATGAAGTCTATTTAAATTTTACTTGTTATTATTTTTTTTTTAAGTGAACATTTTTTTCTGTAAATGGAATACCCAGTGCGTGATAATAGTTGCAGTTGACAATGCTGGTTTATTAATCATTAAGGTAAATGTTGTTACTATCTGGCGTCCTCAAATGAGGCAAAGGTACTAAAAACACAGTTTTTTGCGCAGTTAGCGACACTCATTCCCTATCTTTCCAACAGAATCGCCTGTATTTTGCAATCAAGCACAAGAAATAAACCTCTAAAAACATATAAGAGAACAACTAAATAATTTGAGGTTGTAAACAAGAATGATTTTAGGTATGATCTCTTCGCGGCGGTAGCTAACATTTGTTGATGTTTAGTGGTGGCTTGATAATGGAAGCAGTCGCCAGATGATACGAATTCAACGCGTCTAGAAGTCCGAGAAGCTTTCATTAAGAATGGTTCTGTCATTAAAACTGAATTTTCCTTCATTCTTGTTTCTAACACCACTTTTATGGAGCCTTGTTATATTATATTAATTATTCAGCACTTCTTTGTGGCAAAACTGGGTCATTTAAGTAAATTTCCAGTGTCTGATTTTTTATTTAGCAGCCCGGCACATAGATGAAGAGCAGTAAAGGTAAAAACATTAGTAGCCATGAGTAGATAGGCAACAGACGGAGAAACGAGGTATTGCGGGTGGGAATTCCCTAGGCAATCAACTGGATTGTGGCAAAGTGTATGAGCCAGAGGGTTTAATTCGGCAGTTCACTTAATTCGGTGGAAAAAGAACATGTAAATAATTCACTTAAGATAGTCATGGAACAGCATCTACAGACCCTGGGGTCAGTTCAACATAGCTGCGACCAGTCCTTGCAGTATACGGCAGCTCTAGCCGGTGATATACAGAAGTTTTGAATCTCTACCCGCAGTGTGCGTATTGAAGAAATTTCGCGGTCAGCGGAGTACCTCTCCTCGTCTTGCTGAATTTTGAACGTGGTACAACGTCCATAACATAAAATTTAAGAGAATCTCTGAAGGGTGAAGTTACTGAATTTTTTTTCGGTCATCGTTTCTAACTCCTTTCATTTCAGACATCCTATCGGTCACTGATAACCTGTCGTATTCGGAATGAAATGTGTCTTAAGTTACTCATGCCATAATTTATAGGTAGTATCGTAGGAAATGCGACAAGGTAAATTTTAGCCTTTCAGTTAATAAAATGATGGGAAAAAAATTCCATCACTACACCATTTATCAGAAAAAACTCTCTCTACAATTAGAACAGACTCTCTGAATTATTTATAAACCGGTCTGCATATTACTAACTGTTTGTTATAATAATTTAGTTTACTTTTTTTTATCTTCGGTGAAAGTAATCTTAACTGTGTCAACTACCAAAACGTATGAGCATCTGTCCTATTTCATCACAGCCATGAACTTCTTCGCTCAAGACGTAATTACTGTTTTCTAGCAGAAAAGAAAGATTCCTGACAGTGTTTCATAAGAAATCCCGAATAAGATGATTATTTATGCCGTTCATAAGACTCAGCTTTCTGTAATACGAGATGATAAAATCGTCTGCAAAGAGGTTAGAAAATACTGTAGCACTTTTCCACTATTTATTTTTACTGAGGAAACAACGAACGACGTGAAATAAATGAACATGAAAGAACAAAAATAGAATGAGCTGTGCTTCAAACGATCTGTTCTTCCGAAACCCATTTCGGTTTGAAATTAATTTGTCATCTAATAATTTCGTAATGTTAGACTATAAGATATGCTCTAAAATTCTACGGCTGACAGTTGTTAGAAACAGAAGGCCAAGAGGACTCAAAGCAGGTAATAGAGATTAAAATGGTTACAATGGAGGTGTTATGTCTCATGTTGGGATTATAAAGACAGGAAACGAAGGCAACATCAACGGAAAAAGAATTAAAAGCCAACAAGATGATGTTTAACGTAATAAACATGAAGGAATGAAAAGGACAGCAGAGGAGTTTACACCCATCAAACTATTGCAATAGACCTTTTGAAATGAGAACCAAGATGAAGAATTAAACTGTGGACCTTAAAAAACTGATGATTTACAGACAGCAGTAAATGTCTGCATAAAATCAGTCAATAGACCAACATTGTAATAAATATTAAGTAACTATTATGTCGAAAGTAAAGTTGCCTTTTCAAACTGAAGTAATAATTTCATTTATAAGGCTTTTGATGGCAATGGACGTATTATTTTTCCTTCGCCGAAACTGGTTTTCAGCATTGCCTATTTCTCTAATGGCGACATTTAGCCTGAAATCTCAAGGCACATATCTAGTCACTTGGTGCGAAATTCAACGGAATGGGTACCAACCAGCCACATTAAAACTTAGTGACGGTTTTTCGTAACTAACAAGTACAATTACTGAGATTGCCTGCAATTTCCGCCTCACGTAATACATATTTCATAGCAGAATGACACAAAACTTACTAATACATAGTTAACACGATTCACTGTTAGAAGTCGAAACTAGCTTTCATCCAACAGAAAAGAGGTGCTGAGGAAAATAGAATGAAATAAACAGAATTAATTTTCGTAATGGAAAAAGTATGGGTAGCCCATTGTTTCCTTAAATTTTGTAGTCTTATTATACTCGCCGGTTATTCCATACATTTAGAAGAGGGACTTTTGGTTGTAGGGTTTAACATTTCAATCGAAATGGAGCTCTATTTTTGTCGCTGTATTATCTTCTGACCAGTCGTACTACCATCTACTTTAGTGTGGTAACTATAGCAGTGGAATTGGACACTGGATATGTCATGTCTCCTGATGCTTTCTTTGTGTTTGATAGCCTTTTAAATAAGTCACTATCACGTTCGTGAACTAAAAGAACCTGTTTCTTCCTTTTTTTTAATTGAAGCAAATATTGATGTTTATGCCAAACGACTGCATAAATCCTTGTTGTTATGGTGCCGAGCGTGGTGGGTGAGTGGTAACGCTCTGGACTCGCAATCGGGAGGAAGTGGTTTCAAATCCCCGTCCGGGCATTCAGATTTGGGTTTACCATGATTTTCACAAATGACCCAGGTGAATGCCGGGACACTTCCTTTAACAGGTCATGACGGAATTCCTTCCTGTTCATTGCCCCCCCCCCCCAATAATTCTTTCCCGCCTCTAATGATCTCGACATCGACGAGGCGTAAAGCCATAAGCAAAAAATGTTATTACGGTCATTACATTACGGAACCCGAAATGAGCGATCCTCAGATTAATTTTTTTTCTTTTCTTTTGTTACTAGGTAGTGAATTGAGAATAATGTGATCGTAAGAATTGTTTTTAGACATACGAGTCGTTTGTAATGATTTAGATTGGTGCGGTTTCGACCATTTTGTTAGTGGCGCGTATGTATCTGAGAAAAGACTAAAAACACGGCTGGGATATTTATCGAACCTATAAATTGAGTGGTTCCTCGACTTAAATGGTCTTCATATTCTTGGGCATCAGTTTTTAATCCTTTAATCATCGAGTCTTCTTCAAGAAAATGTCATTAAAAATAACTAGCATCTCAGTAAAAGTGTTTAAGAAATTTTACTTTAACTTGCAACATTGAGACACAGGACTCTGAAGTCATATAGGAAAGGAATATTATAGGTTGCCATCATTTGCATTGATAGTTAATGGTATTGTGTTTGGTTTCAACACGGATGAGTCCGGTCTTGTATCTACAACAGAAATATTGGCATTACTATTGTGTAATAAACATTACAGTTCCCGTTGCTCTACTGTGGAGTAACTTTATAACCTTATGCTTCGTAGATGGCGAGATCATTAGAGGAGGGAAAGGACGGGGGACAAAAAACGAAAAGGAACTCGGCCATGGTCTTTTGAAGGAGGAACCATCCTGACATTCGCCTGGAGAGATTTGGGAAAACCCAAAACGGAATGGCCGGACGGGGATTCGAACCCAGGTCCTCCCAAATGCAAGGCCAGAGCGTAACCGTTCGGTACATATAATATATTTATAGGATTTTTTCCATCGAGTGTGAGCAGCAACGATCTGACCTTGCATTCGGGAAGACGTGGAAACTAATCCCCGCTTCATCATCCAGATTTTGGTTTTCCATGGTTTCCCCTAATTACTCCAGGCGAATTCCTTTCTGTTCCTTGCCCCCAGTCCATCCATGCTTCTAATGACCTCGACGTCGATAAGGCGTAAAGCCATAAGCTAAAATGGGCAAAAAAGAAGATTTTTTCTCTCAATTTTAACACTGGATTATTTATAAAGGGAACAAAAGGGCATTTTCATTTATATATTCCTTTATTTAAGTATAAGCAGAAAATTAAATATAACCTTAAACGTTGCTTTAATAGCATATTACTTTGTTTCACAGCCTTTATCTTTTCCGCAACGAAACTGTTACGGCAACCATGGTCGTTCGTTACTCTTTGTGCGCAAAGTTTCGCGCTCTTTTGATGTCGGTGTAAACACGTTAGTCCTGGCTGCGATGCTGCATCCCTTTGGCGGTATGTTCACGTTTCTCGAATAACATTTCACTCTCTCTATAAAAAGAAAAAAAAAAGTGGAGCTCCGGTGACGTTATAATCTCAAACACATGCGAACAAGAATAAAATACCTCTCATCACTTTCTACTCTTTTTTACTTCTTTTACTCTTTCTCTAGCTTTATGGATTGGAATCATCAAAGTCGAGCATTTATTTTAACTCTTCCCAGTTCTATGGTTCAAAGGAATTTTATGAATGATTATATTATAAGTTGTAACAATGTCATCTCGTGACTTCCTGCGAGTTGCGCTACCAACGGGATAAAAACAGAACAAAATGTTGTATCAAAGTAAATATCTTTACAGAAGATGTAAAAAAAACTTAGTCCTTTAATGCCCGTTGTTGAATTGTTTTCTTTTACAAGTTCTTTGGGTATAAATTTAGAATTCCAAGGTTCACCCTTGTGAAAAACATCTTCAATTAGAACGATCAGTCCTGGTTGCGAATTGCAACGAGATTCCGGTTTTACGTTAGTCATTTAAAGGATAGATTTAGCAACAATAAATGCGGAATGAATGGCACATTAAAAAAAATAATTATGCCACACCACTTTCTTTTTTTAATTTGACAAACTGCTTGGTGTATTTTCAAGGTCTGGCGTTCGCAACTCTAGTTCAGTCATTAAATCCAAAACAAATTTATTACAGTAGTACCTACTGCAATTATTAAAACGCTAAAGTAGCGGCACTACCAACAAACACTATTAATATTTTGCAAAATAACCGAAAACTAAAATCGTTTGCTTGTATTTTCTATACTTACAAATTATATTATTTGCTTTTTGAATACGGTGTATGTTTTGTATTATGGCTATATTACATCTGATTTGATGAAATAAAGGACGCAGTAAAAGTGATAATAATTATGAAAAATGAAATTTAGAATTAAGTAATCAATATAAAATTAATTAAGAATTTTTTCGTTGTAGCGAGACTCAGAAAAAGTAAATTTTAGGCAATTATGGAAAGATAGGAATATTCTTTGATCTCGCTGAATCTTGAAATGGCTGCAAGGGTACTGCGCTATTAAGAGTCATTGCTTAAAATACATTCTCGCCATAGTAATTATATATTCCTTAATTAATTTTTATTTTAACTACTTAATTCTAAATCTTACAGTTTCTGATCATTCGCACTATTACGGTGCCCTTTATTTCGTCGAACCAGACGTAATATCGTCATAGCACAGGTTAATGTTGCGAAGAAATTTCACGTAGGTAAGTAAGTTTTGAGTTAGGCCTGACAACAAAAATTTAAAATTTTCATGGTTATCCACGAATTTACTTTCCTTTTTTTTTTTTAGATCTTTAAAAAAATTTATACCTCGGCGTAACAGATCAAAATAACTGCATGCTAAAGTTTTGACCATCATCTTCTTTCGAAACCTCCTAGAAACATTAAAAAAAAAAAAAAAAAAAAAAAAAAAAAAAAAAAAAAAAAAAAAAAAAAAAGAAGTGGAGTGACTACAATAGGGCTGCGTTTTACTTGACTTACGGAAATGTAAAGATAGCGTAGTGCAAGAATTCAGGGGAATTCTTTTGAAAAAATGTGCATTCAACCAGATTCTACAGCACGTTTGGACTTTAGGATTTTTACCCTACTGATGTCGTCTGCACTTCTTCTGAAAACACCTGATCTATTAAATTAATGAAATGAAGAAAATCTAGTTCCGAATAATTGGTGCTAAATGATAAGTTGTCGATCTGATCAGATTTTGGTGTAATAAACGTATGAGATTCTCATGAGAACTATTATTTGAATTCCGTAACTATGTCATTTATATTGTGAAATCAATGATTGCAAAGAGATTCTTCTCCGAAGAAATAGAAAGAAACCGCGGTGTAGGAGATTAATCGAAAATTGACGGTGAAATAATTTTCATAGCTACATTGGTTAGTTTTGGCATTTAAGTCTGACGAGGAATGGGTGGACGCGTCTTCATTTAGGAGGCATAAGTTTAGTTTCAACTCACAGGAAACAATCACGGCAGGATCATTAATTATTCTGATAGAATGATGTATGCATACGTGTTTCCGAAACCGTGTGTATGGTGCACAAAACCCTGAGGAGTTGAAGTTTGGATTCCAGGAATACTAGATAAAAAATACTGAAATGTGATGCTATGGCAGAAAACTGAATCGACAGACGAAGTATGAAAATTATAACCGAGGAATGGAGTTTGTGAAACAGTTAATAAAAAGAAGAGAAAGTATGGTCAATCACATTTTAATACCATACGGTTTAGTTTCATTTTTTGGTATAGAAAACTGTTTGAAGATAATAATCGTACATGAATCAAAAATTAGAATACGTGAAGCAGATAATTGAGGTATTGTTTCTCTTAGTTAGATGACGAGATTGGCCGAGGATCGAAAGAAATAAAGATTTCATCAAACTATGCGACAGACGGATGCCTTCCCGCCAATGTGGCTCAGTGGGCAAGGTGCCGCACAGTGGATCGGGAGGGTATAACTTGACACGATCGAGTCTTGGTATCCGCATACCGGCCTCCTGATTACGACTGTTAGACGGCGTCTATGTCATCAGCGGCTGGTTTTCGCAGTCACCAAGGCGAATGCGCTTAATAAACTAAAAATCACGTAAAACAGAAATACACTTAGCGCACACATAACACAATTCCACGATTTGCAGGCAGATGGCAACACAGCTTTCCTCCCAGGGAGGAGTCAAATTTTGCGACAAGCCGGAGAAATCCCAACACATAGTATACTGAAAAGTGGCGACCGTGCAATTGCGGGATAACAGCAAAGAACAAGAAGAATCTACAGAATAATGTTTCAAGAAAATAGTAAATATAGCTTGTTACACGATGGACGGAAGATAGGCTAATTATTTCTTTATCTTTGTTGTTATCCTGTTACAGCATAGGATCTCAGGCCACCTATACAGCAGATATTATTACTATACCAGCTTGGCCCAGTTTAGAACAAATGTGTAGGGAGTGACAGGGATAGAGTAAATCAGTCAAACTGTAGCTACGAGCAGTTTATTGGCAGCCTTCCTCCTGAAGAGTGTTCAGCCAAAACAGCGCATAGCTTTAGGAAGCTTCTGTGTACAATATAGATAATAATACAATAGATCTGTTTACTTTGGATCCCAGCGGAGAGAGTGTGGGGTGCCAGCCAGCCGGTCCTGGGGTGTCCTAGGCCGTTTCGTGACCACTGAAACACACTGATCCCTAGTGCGGGATTGAGCTGGGTTTTATACTGACGGGGCGTCAGTCTCGGCGGCGAAGGTTACCTAAAAAGACCTCGGAGTCGCTGCGATTACTAGATAAGTCCGTGTGCGCCCTCACCAAACAAGGCGGGAAGCCGGCGGCGATCGAGTCTTCACGGGGCTGCCTTTATGGGTAAAGTGCCCTGAGTTTTGACCATAATGGGTAGTGATTAAATCCTCGGTCTAGGCTGGCGCTAGACATCTTCATATTGAAAAGTAGGCTTTTGAAGAATTTGCATTTCCGATTTGGACTTTTAATGAGTCACCAGAATACATCCGCGAGGGCAACATGTAAAATGGATTATGTTCAGTATCAGAACTGAAACTAATTCACTGCCTCATCGAAAGTTCGATGTCGCTTCCAGGACACCAGATGAGATTAAGGACAGAGGCATGCAGATAATGTGGAGCTTCATTTTCAACTAAATAATAATTCCGTGTGGTCGTAATGACCTGGAGACAGGGCCTGCCATAGCCACCTTAACCTAACCCGGTAATCCTACCGAGTACAGGAGACCCACAGTTTAACGTGGAATCCCAACCATGGAAACGTTCTGACGTACTTCACATTACACATCAAGCTGTGCTAGAGAAGAAGGTCGGGTTAAAAGCCTTTGAAAATTCCCGCCGAGACAGGGATTCGAACCGGAGACCTCTCGATCTGCAATTAGACGCGTTAACCACTGAGCCATCAGGCCGCTTTTCAACTTAAAATGCACGATTTAAAACCTTAGAAATTTTTTCGGTCATCGTTCTTGAATGATATTGATTTTGACAAAGTTCCAATTTCTTGATTTGTACATTCAGAAATTATCTTCTTCCATTTTATGTTTAAACAACGTTGCTATTTTATTCGTCCGCAGAATAATTCTGTTTGGAATTGCTTAAACTATTCATTCGCAGGGCAGTGGTACTTGCAAATCTCTTCAAGGCTATGTAATACTTGCGGATAATTGGATTTAGCGAGAGACAGTAATTCAGTTGAAGCAATATTTTATCCAAGAGATAATGAGGAGCTGTAGCAACGCTGACTTGTTTATCTTAGTGATATGTGGTCTTATTAAAGTATCTGTAGGCTGTCACTTGTATGGGATTGGCTATTCGTTGTAGCAACATTGTCGACCTTCAAAGCACAATACAGCATCAGTGAAAGCAAAATATTGTACGCGAAACTGTTGCAGTTCTAATTAAGTTTGATTCCTTTTCTTTGTCCTAACTACAAAACGTGGCCCCACAAATTTTGTTCAGTGCATGGTAAGACAGCAGATAATATAATTGTTTCAATGTTTATAATAAGTCGTATGAACTGATTGCCTTTTTTCTGTATGATGATTAACATGAACACTTTCCTAACGACAAATGACGGAAAAGGACTTAGTACGATGGCAGGGAATTATGTGAAAATTTGTAGACAAAAATTGGGGCGATTTCTATTAGTTTGGCGTTTATAGTTACGTACACTCTTTGGCAAAAAAATTGACTGTGCGCGCCTGCGTCTAAGTCTCTTATTTTGCACAATGTGGCATCAATGGAGAGTTTGTCTTCCCGGGAAACTTTAGCGCATCTACTAGCTCCGCCCATCAAACCATGCCATTGGCGGGTATTCAATTCAGCGCCATCTGTAATTCATTTCCTTAAATCAATGCCTGTAACATAACAGGAAGACTCCGCCCATCGAAGATTCTTATTGGCAGGGTAGATCATCAATCTTCCCCTACATTTCAGTAAAAGGCTACTGACCAATCCTGAGTCAAGTAATGCATTTTCCAGTCCCGGGATTGGCTATCATATTCGGCAAGATATGGCCGACCATCGAATCGAACGAAATTCGGTTCCAGCTATACTTTTGTTAAATTCGGATCGTGAAACATGTCACTAAAGTTGTAATGAACAAGATTGCAATAAAGCGCGGTAAACATGAGATTCAGTGATTATTTTATTCCAAATGATTAGCGTAAAACTATAACGATGTTTATTTATATATTGATTTGCCTAATTCCTTCCAATAATAATACACATAATGAGATGTGTGGGCCAAGAATTGGGTGGAAATGTTCAAAGATCCAGAATTTTTAGCTCTACAAAACTATAGAAATGATTATAAAGAGATTATTTCGGAAATTTGTCTAAGACCAGTCGAATGTAACTGATTTCCGAGACAGGATAAAGTTGTTTACACACTGCACGAGCTGTCTATCTGCACGAACTCAGTTGCCTTATCGTTAACGCTCTGGTCTTCTGAACGCAAGGTCCTCGGTTCGATTCCAGGCGTTCCAATTATTTTTTTGCATTTATTTTAAACAAGTCGAAGCTACAAATGACTTATCCGTAAAATATAACGTCGAATCTTACCTACTTGCGTCAGGGAATAGTATACCTAAGGAAAGACACAGAACTGAGTGCTTCTTAACAAACAGCACACGTAACTATGAAAGCTTTAATGGAGGTGACACTGGAAGAAACCTCGGGTTTCAACCTCGTCGAAATCGCATCATCTGGTGACGTTAGGTGGACTACAACGAGATCGCACAGTCGTCAACGAGAAGAAATACTAAATAATATTACTGTAGCAATTTCTTATTATTCCTCTGGCTTTAACACTCGTCTACTTTTAAGTCGTTAAAGATGGGAAGGGAATGGAGACAACGAACGGGAAGGAATTCGGACCACGGATTTTCGATGAAATAATCCCGCCATTCACCCGGAGTGACTTGGAGAAACGAAGGAAAATCCAAATCTGGATAGCCGGATGGGGATTCAAACCCGCGTCCTCCCGAATGCGGAATCATAGCGTTGACGCTCAGCCATTAGGTTCACTTTTTCAATATTTTTCGTATTTGGTCTATGATAACATCCATAAAATTATTTAAAAAATCTACTAAAAAGTTAAACATTGTAAATGAAAATATATGTGCAGAAGTGATTTGATCTGATGAGAGAGGAGGTTTCAAAACAAATCTCTGAAATCAGAAACGCAATTCAAATTTCATTTTCTCTCTCTCTTCTCTTTTCGCCCCTCTCTCTCTGTTTTAATTTTTAGCAGCTATCAAATACTAACTGAATATAAGCCCCCTCTTATCTGTTTAATGAAGTTGTATTAAACTAAAAATGATGAGCAAAATTGATCGGTTTGCTAGTAACCAAACAGGCAAAGACCTCAAATCGATTGCTAAACTACAAAATTTGCTGTCTCAATAAAATGTGGTAAAATAAGAAATTTCAATATGGGTATGAACTAATTCTCTATAATGTTTTCTCATTTTTCAGGTATGTCTTTCAGTAAAGATTAAGAGTTAGTTGGAATGAAATTATCACGCTGAGCAATAACACTGCTAATTGATACAAAATTTTATAAATCAGCTCTATTACTCTCCGCAGCTAGAGTGTAATACTCAAATGTCGTAGTAGACGGAAAGATTTTAATTCTGGTTTCCTTGTTTGACACTCACCTTGCCCGCACTGACCTTCAATTTTAAGCCTCAGTTTTCCTCCTACAATGTTCTGATTGAAGCCTATAAGACTTCGCAATATTTAAACTTTCAAAAGAAGAAGCAATAAAAGAAGTAAAAGAGGAATTTGAATGTGGCTTAAGTGTTCACAAAGACAAAGCCAGTAACCGGTCTGATTGGATTTGCTGATGACATTGTCCTGAGAGCAGGACGGACAGGGTATATGGAGGAGTTATTGAATGACATGAACAAAATAATGACGGAGGACTCTGTAATAAATACAGATCGAAGCAAGACAAAAGTATAAAAGAAATAATAGTAGGTTAAATTTATAAAAGAGGGATTGAATTCAAAATTAGAAATAATAAATTTTGTTACTTAGGAAGTAAAATTATAACTGATGGCCCAAACAGGAATGGTGTTAAAAACAGAATAGCACTAGTAAAAAGAACATTCATGAAAAAGTAGTTTCAAATATTGACCTAGGAACTTTTTAAATTTCTATGCATGGAGTACAGCATTTTATGGTAACGAAGCATGGACTTCAGGAATGCCTGAAAGAAAGAAAATTGAAGCATTCGAAATGTGGTGCTATAGAAGGATGCTGAAAATTTGGTGGACTGTTAAACCACGAAATGAACATTTTTTGTGAATGATGGCTGACGAAAGAATCTTACACAAAGAAGAACGGGATGGTGGGTGATTTTTCAAGTTATGCGGGATTGGTTATGTATGAAGCAGATAACAGAGGACGAGTTTCGAGAGGGGTGTTTTGAGATGAAGAGGTTAGTGCAAAATAAGAAGGGATGGAGAATTGTATCAAACCAATCCGAGAGACTGACGACAGTAAAATAAGAGATGAAATAAGCGAAAGGGTGAAACACAGTGCCGGGCCATTGAGACCTGCTCTTCCGAAACACATCGATGGGCCGCCAGCTTAACTTCCAAATCCGGCGAACGAGTTACTGTCAAAAGCTCCATACGCGCTACAGAGAGGTTTGGGATTTAACCCAGGACGTTTGTGCACCATCTGGTGATTAGTAATAATGCACCACCTCCGAAACATGTCCCAGTTCTAAAACGTTCTTCGACCTCCGGAACTCAAATCAGGTAACGCAGTATCTGGCGCCGCGCGTCATCACGGAGCTATGATGACCCGAACGAAGATGTTGGCTATAGAAGTATAGCATTTAAAATTCAACCTTTCACCTACGTCACAAGCTGTTTGGTGCAGAGGCGTAAATTCCAATTGAAGTAGCCGAGACAGAAAAAATTAAATTTGAATTGCGTTTCTGATATCAGAGATTGTTTTGGAAACACGCCCTCTCATCGAACATCTCACTTCTAGCGACATATTATCATTTACGATTATTAACTTTGCTTTGAGTAGATTTTTAAGTAATTTTATGGATGTAATCGTAGACCAAATACGACTAGTAACGAAAAAGTGAAGTTAATGGGTGAGTGGTAACGCTCCGGTGTCGCGTGTGTCTTTCGTAATGACCCGGAAAATATTAGCTGTGTAAGAACAAAGTTAGGTCTCACTATTTAAGTAAGATCGATTCCCCGTTCGGTAGAGTGATACTGGGAACCCTACGAAAACCGTAGTCTCGATGGCAGAACCATGAGTATAAAATGGTTACTACCAAACTTCGCTTCAAATCGTTACCAGTCACCAACAGCATTCTTATTTTCATTCCTGTATTTGGTTTGCAAGTTAAGCTCTTATTTTTTTGTGGCAATAGAACGATGAAAACTCAGATTGAGTTTCAAAGAAATAATTCCGCCATTCACCCGGGGTGACTTGGAGAAACCAAGGAAAACCCAAATCTGGCTAGCCGGATGGGGATTCAAACCCGCGTCCTCTCGAATGCGGAGCCACAGTGTTACCGCTCACCCATTAGTTTCATTTTTTCATCATTCGTAAAACAGTCTCTGAAATCAGAAACGTAATCCAAATTTAATTTACTCTCTCTTCTTTTCGCACCTCTCTCCCCTTTTTCTATTTTTGGCAGCTATCAAATACAAAGTGAAGATAAGCCCCCTAGATTCTGGGAGATATTATTATATTAATCTCGTTGTTTAATGAAGTTGTATTAAACCAAAAGTGACGAGCAAAATTGATCCGTTTCCTTGTAACCAAACAGGTTACATTTTAATCTCTTCGTAGAAATTAAAAAATGTTAAACTCCAGTAATTTGCTGCCTCTAATAAAATGTTGTAAAATAAGAAATTTCAATATGGATGTGAACTAATTCTCAATAATGTTTTCACATTTTTTTCACGTATGTCTTTCAGTAAAGATTAAGAATTTTTTGAAATGAAATTATCACTCTGAGCAATAACACGGCTAATTGTTACAAAATTTTATAAATCGGCTCTATTACCCTCCGCTGCTGGAGCGTAATTCTCAAATTTCGTTGTAGAAGGGAACATTTACGTGTTTACAAAGCGTTTAATATGGGTTTCCTTGTTGACACAGGTCTTGCCACACTGACATTCCTGCACTGAACTTCTATTTTAAGCTTCAGTTTTCCTCCTACAATGTTCTCATTGAATGCCTATAAGACTTCGAAATATTTAAACTTGCAAAATAAATTGTTGCTGATCATTCCGAGACATACATTATAATGTAAACAGCAGCTACAGTTTGGGTTTAGGGAAAACCGTGCTGTAAGAGAAACAATTCTGTCCTTACCAACCAAGAAAAACAACGATACTTTTATGGCGTTTGTTGATTTAGAAAATAGCCTTTGATAATGTTAGAAGGTACAAGATATTCAAAATTACAAAAAAAAAAAAAAAAAAATCATGTCTAAAATATCGAGATAGAAGAATCCTTTATAATCTATAAAAGAATCAAGTGGCTATAATATAAGTAGAGAATCATGAGAGACACGCATCAGTCGAAAAGTATGTGAGCCATGGTTGTCATTCATTCCCACTATTATTCAACTTATATTTGAAGGAAGCAATAAAAGAAGTACAAGAAAAATATGAATGTGGCTTAGGTGTTTACGAAGACAAACCCAGATTAATAGGATTTGCTGATGACCTGTTAGCAGGAACTACTGTAAGAAATTAAAAAAAAAAATATACTGATGGAGGATTCTGTAATAAATACAAATCCAAGCAAGACTAAAGTGTAAAAGAAATAACAGGAATAATGGTAACGAAGTCTTCACTGGTATAGTATAATAGTAGATTAAATATACAAATGGGTTCGGAGAAAATAGTAGAAGTAAATAATCTGTATTATTTAGGAACTAAAATTACAACTGATGGCGGAATCAGGAATGATGTTAAATGGTAAATGGCACTAGCAAATAGAAACTTCACGAAAAAGGGAAATCTTTTAGTTGCAAATATTGGTCTAAGAATCAGAAATAACTTTTTAAAACTCTATGTATGGAGTACAGAACATTATGGTAGCGAAGCATGGACTTCAGGAATGAAAGAAACAAGGAAAATAGAAGTATTGGTAATAGGGTGCTATAGAAGGATGCTGAAAACTAAGTGGACCTTTTTTTTTTACTTTTGGTTATACGCCTCGTCGACGTCGAGGTCATTAGAGGAGGAATGCGATTGGGGCAAGTAACGGGATGGAATTCGGCCATAGCGTTTTGAAGGAAGCATCCCGGCATTCGCCTGGAGTGATTTGGGGAAACCATGGAAAACCCAAATCTGCAAATCTGATACCCGGACGGGTATTCCAAAAACCACGTCGTCCCGAATACGAGGCCAGATTGTTACCGCACACCCACCACGCTCGGTGAAATTAAGTGAACAGTTAAGCCACGAAATTAACATGTTTTGGAAATCGGCTGACTGAAGAAGTTTGCGGAAGAATCTTACACAAAGAAGAAACAGGATGGTGGTTAAGTTATGCGGGATTGGTTATGTATGTAATAGATAACGGAGGACGAGTTTCGAGAGTGGTGTTTTGAGATGAAGAGGTTAGTGCAAAATAAGAAGGGATGGATGATTGTATCAAACCAATCGAGAGACTGACGACACTAAAATAAGAGATGAAAGATGAAATAAGCGAGAGGGTGAAACACGGTGCTGGCCCATTGAGACCTGCTCTTCCGAAACACATCGATGGGGCCGCCAGCTTAACGTCAAAATCCGGCGAACGAGTCACTGTCAAAAGGGTGTTATACATTCACTCCATACGCGCTACAGAGAGGTTTGGGATTTAACCCAGGACTTTTGTGCACCATCTGGTGATTAGTAATAATGCACCACCTCTGAAACATGTACCAGTTAAAAAACGTTCTTCAACCACCGGAACTCAAATCAGGTCACGCCGTTTCTGGCGCCGCGCGTCATCAAGGAGCTATAATGCCGTGAAACGAAGATGTTGCTTATAGAAGTATAGCATTTAAAAATCAACCTTTCACCTTCGTCACATGCTGATTGGTGCAGAGGCGTAAATTCCAATTGAAGTAGCTGACTCTATTTCATACCACTGCAGTGCAAAATAAACTTCTTATTTCTATTACATTAGTAATATATGAATTTTATGAGCTTAACAGAATACAAAGCATCCGGCACACCTATAATTTTTTTAATTTAGAGCTGCTAAAAATAGAAAAAAAGGAGTGGAGTTGAGAATGAGTAAGTGAGACAGAAAAAAAAATTGAATTGCGTTTCTGATTTCAGAGATTGTTTTGGAAACACGCCCTCTCATCAAAACATCTCACTTCTACCGACATATTATCATTTACGATTATTAACTTTGCTTTAAGTAGATGGTGTCGCGTGTGTCTTTTGCAATGACCCGGAAAATATTTGGTGTGTATGAACAAAGTTAGGTCTCACTGTTTAAGTAAGATCGATTACCCGTTCGGTAGAGTGATTCTGGGATCCCCACGCAAGCCGGTCTCGGTAGCGTAGCGGCTAGAGTGCTAGCTCCACGCGCCGATGGTCGCCGGTTCAGCCGCGGGCATGGGTGTTAAAGTGTTGTGTCTGTGAATGTCATGTTTGTGATATAGTGTCCTTGTGATTACACTTAAAAATAAGTACACTGGAGAAACTAATACATTGAAAGAATCAGAATCACATTGAGCTGGCTGTGTGGCCTCAGTAACTGAATGCCATTAAATAAAATAAAAAATAAAATAAAACCCCACTAAAACCGAAGTCTCGATGGCAGGACCATGAGTTTAAAATGGTTACTACCAAACTTCGCTTCAAATCGTTACCAGTCACCAACAGCAATCGGATTTTGATTCCTGTATTTGGTTTGCAAGTTAAGCTCTTATTTTTTTGTGATAATAGAACGATGAAAATTCAGATTGAGTTTCGAAGAAATAATCCCGCCATTCACCCGGGGTGACTTGGAGAAACCAAGGAAAACCCAAATCTGGCTAGCCGGATGGGGATTCAAACCCGCGTCCTCTCGAATGCGGAGCCACAGTGTTACAGCTCACCCATTAGTTTCAGTTTTTCATCATTCGTAAAAGTCTCTGAAATCAGAAACGTAATCCAAATTTAATTTACTCTCTCTTCTTTTCGCACCTCTCTCCTTTTTTTTTATTTTTGGCAGCTATCAAATACAAAGTGAAGATAAGCCCCCTAGATTCTGGGAGATATTATTATATTAATCCCGTTGTTTAATGAAGTTGTATTAAACCAAAAGTGACGAGCAAAATTGATCCGTTTCCTTGTAACCAAACAGGTTACTTTTTAATCTCTTCGTAGAATTTAAAAAAATGTTAAACTCCAGTAATTTGCTGTCTCTAATAAAATGTTGTAAAATAAGAAATTTCAATATGGATGTGAACTAATTCTCTATAATGTTTTCACATTTTCTTCACGTATGTCTTCAGTAAAGATTAAGAATTTTTGAAATGAAATTATCACTCTGAGCAATAACACGGCTAATTGTTACAAAATTTTATAAATCGGCTCTATTACCCTCCGCAGCTGGAGCGTAATTCTCAAATTTCGTTGTAGAAGGGAACATTTACGTGTTTACAAAGCGTTTAATATGGGTTTCCTTGTTGACACAGGTCTTGCCACACTGACATTCCTGCACTGAACTTCTATTTTAAGCCTCAGTTTTCCTCATGTTCTCATTGAATGCCTATAAGACTTCGAAATATTTAAACTTGCAAAATAAATTGTTGCTGATCATTCCGAGACATACATTATAATGTAAACAGCAGCTACAGTTTGGGTTTAGGGAAAACCGTGCTGTAAGAGAAACAATTCTTGTCCTTACCAACCAAGAAAAACAACGATACTTTTATGGCGTTTGTTGATTTAGAAAATAGCCTTTGATAATGTTAGAAGTGGACTTTTTTTTTTACTTTTGGTTTTACGCCTCGTCCACGTCGAGGTCATTAGAGGAGGAATGGGATTGAGGACAAGAAACGGGATGGAATTCGGCCAGTGTGTTTTGAAGGAAGCATCCCGAATTCGCCTGGAGTGATTTGGGGAAACCATGGGAATCCAAATCTGCCAATCTGGATGCCCGCACGGGGATTCCAAAAACCACGTCGTCCTCCCGAATACGAGGCCAGATCGTTACCGCACACCCACCACGCTCGGTTAAATTAAGTGAACAGTTAAGCCACGAAATTAACATGTTTTGGAAATCGGCTGACTAAAGAAGTTTGCGGAAGAATCTTACAAAAAGACGAATCAGGATGGTGGGTGATTTTTTAAGTTATGCGGGATTGGTTATGTATGAAGCAGATAACGGAGAACGAGTTTTGAGAGTCGTGTTTTGAGATGAAGAGGTTAGTGCAAAATAAGAAGGGGTTATTCATTTATTAATTTGTACAATCTGATGGTTCGCTCACTAGAGTGTACAACGAACCGTTATTTCTTAATACTATAATCACATTTTATGGTTAACACAAATCCAATATACTACGAAATGATACAAATAATTTACTATTCTAACTACATACTGTTACTGAAACCTGTTAGTACAACCTGTTACAAAAACTATTACCTAATAATACTAAAGAACTAATTAACTTGATCTTCCAAAAGTTAGGTTCGTTTCACGCTGGTATCCGATGAAGAATAAGCGTCGGTAATTGCAGAAGCCACACTTCCGACATCGGCGTTCCGCTTAGTTGTTTGTAACATTTCTCGTCCATTTCGGGTATTTTGATTCAATCCTAATATGGTTTGCTGTATCCTGACAGGTTGCTGGCTATTCTGAAGCCGATACCGCTCCCTGGCTGCATCTGACACAGCACTGCCAGCTTGTCCAGATCTTCCCAGATGACGTTATCATGCAGTATTTCCGATGTAGTTTTTCAAACGAGCTTCACTCTGTACTGTTTGATTCGATCGTCAACTAATGAACATTCAAGCAGTTTATGATGGGGATCCGCAGTGCACAAGCTCATTCTCTGCCCTATTGATCCTGTAGAGGTATGTTTCATACGGTCCTTCCCGTTTCCGAATTGTTTCACTGCTGTTGCCATTCGTTTAAGATAAACTTTTTAATGTCCACCCTCTTGGAAGCCATTTGATCCAGGATCTCCGTTATCGTCAGATTTTTCTTTACATAGCCTATTAAATGCTGCCCTATTTCTTATTTCCAGGTCTAAAGGACATATTCCGAGAATGACCATAAGTGCATCAGTTGGGGTAGTTCCGAATGCACCTGTAAAACGCAAGAGAATTCCTCGTTGCATCCGTCTGATGCTTGATATCCCTTGCAGGTTTAACTAATCTTAATCTATGCGCCCATGTGCTTGCTCCATAACTTGCAATAGCTGTGGTTATGGTGCCATGATATAACCTTATGGTTGGCAGTGGTATTGGAAATCTTCTTTGCCGGATGGTAATTAGCTTATTAATTGCTGCAGTCATTCCTTAGTATATATAATCAACGTGATCATTAAAATTCCTATGTTCATCCAGAATAACCCCTAAGTAGTCTATGTTACTGTTTTGCATCTTTTGATAGAATTTTCTCCAAGTTTCACAGTTGCGTTTCAGTGTTCCTTTCATCAATAGGTATTGGATTTTTGTTGGTGCTAGCTGGAGCTTAACTTGTTTGCACCAGCATTCAACTATTTTCATAATTTCATTTGTGTTTTTCTCGACCTCTCTTCTATTATTTCCTCCAAGTAGCAGCAAAATATCATCTGCGAATGCAACGATTCCTTCAAGCTCTGCTAGACCTACGAGTCTGTTAAGCTATATCCCAGAAATCTGGGCCATATACTGAACCTTGTGGACATGCTTTCATGAGATGTTTTGCCAGTTGCTGACCAGAGCCGTGAAGGATTGCAGTTCTTCCGAGACAGTGGTCTTTCATGCTCTCATACAACACTCGTGGGCATCCTAACTCTCTTAGTCGGGCGAACGTACTCGGCCACCATAAATTATCAAAGGTGCCGGAAATGTCGATACATATGGCAATGACATATTTTTTGTTTGTCGCGTTAACTATATGCTGAACTTCATTTATGGCCTCTTGTGTTGACCTGCTTTTCCGGAAGTTGAACTGTTGCTGATTGATAACTTTCAATAATCCGAATAAGAAGGGGTAGAGGATCATATCAAACCAGTCGAGTTAATGATGACAGCAAAATAAGAATAAGAGATGAAATAAGCCATAAGGATGATCACGGTGCCGGCCCATTCAGACACATGTCCCAGTTCTAAAAAGTTTTGCAACCACCGGAGTTCAAATCAGGCCGTATCACATTGCTATAATGACCCGATCAGAAGAAGTTGCCTATAGAAGTATTGCATTTAAACATCAGCCTGCCACCTCCTACACTTGCTGTTTGGTACGGAGGCGTAATTTCCACTGAAGTAGCTGACTACATCTCATATCACAGCAGTGCGTGATAAACTAGGTTTACCTACCAGATTAGTAAAATACGAAATTTATAAGCGTAACAGAATATACAGCATCCAGAACACCTCTAATTGCTTTAATTGAGAGCTGCTAACATAGAAAAAAAGGGGTTGAGAAGGAGAGAGAGAGAGAGAGAGAAGAAATTGAATTTCGTTTCTGATTTTAGAGAGTGTTTAGGAAACCCACACTCCCATCAAATCATTTCACTTCTACAGATATATTATCATTTTCGATTATTATCTTTGTTTTAAGTAGAATTTTAAATAATTTTATGGATGTCATCATAGACCAAATACCACAAATGATGAAAAAGTGAAATTAATGAGTGAGCGGTAATACTCTCGTGTCGCATCCTTGCCTCCTGTTCCTTGCATCCGAACTTTTTTCGCATCTAATGACCTCCGACGACTCGGGGCGTATTGCCTTAACCAAAGACAAAAGGACCGGAAGGAGATATTGTTAGTCGAGTTCTGCCCAGTTGCGACCACAATGAACGAAGACGGGTACTGTGTAACACTGAAGGAACTCAGAAGGCAATTCTAAAGTGAAGAAGAGGAATTTTAAGCACGATTCAGCTCGCTCAAAAAACGTTCGCTCTTTTGCCAAAACTTAGTTGTAAAATCGTTAACTCACCAACCTATGCAGACGTGAAAGATGAGCGTCATTGCTTGTTCAGAGACATGGTGGTGAACTGGTGTGATCAGAGCATTCAAAAAAAAAAACTCTGTTTAGTTTTGCGCCTCTTTGCCATCGAGGTCATTAGAGGCGGGAAAGAACTCGAACGTTTTCTGACATAGTAGTTTAAAGGAACCATTCCGGCATTAACCTGGAGTAATTTGGAAAAACCATGGAAAACCCAAATCTGGATGGCCGCACGGGAATTTGAACCTGAGACCTCCAGAATGCGAAGTTAGAGCTTCACTGTGAATTCCACCACGGTCGGTCATTCAGAAACTGGTACAGCGTCTATAAAATTCCGTAGGCCGCAATCTTAATTGATTAGAAAAATAGATAATTCCTCAAGCTTTTAAATGATGTATATATTACAGAAATAAACCGATTTTGTATCTATAAATGCTTGCAGACCTTACTTTTGGATTGCTCTCGTACAATTAACACGGATTCCCACAGTAGTTTTAAACACCAGCTATTATAAGAATCAAAGTAATTATTTAAGTTGTATAAATGTAGTCAAACTTTTGAACTGAATGTGTCGCTCGTTATAAGTGATTTCCTTTGCCTGTCGTAAAGGCCGCAAGAAGGAAGTTCAGAAGACTTCCTTCCTCATACTACGTTGCCAAATTTATTTCCTGAAGCGTTGTCACGTATTCGACCTGCTAGCGCTGCATTTCCGTACGCAAGGAATCATGTCATATAGCTAGACGTTGTCAAACATTCGGAGACATTTGTAATGTGAAAGATTGTGTTTCTTCGCGTTCGGCCTCTTTTATTTTTATTTAACTGATCAGTTCCTTTATAACAGTACGATTATTTATACAGATTATCAATAACTATTCAAGCACGCAAATTTATCTCTTTATATATATTTACTTCGCTTATACGATCGACGAGGACGTGTGTCATGCGAGACAGAGTGGCTCAGTGGAATCGTGCTGATCTGCGGTGGTACTGGTCATTGGGTCGACACAACTTCCGATAATTTTTTTTTCATTCTTTTCACTTGCGGGTTAATTCCTATGGAAGTTAAATGCTTATCATTAAGCCTTTAGTTTTATTAATTGTTTTGGATTGCTTCAGTATAAAACACCAATCAAATGAATAACGCACATGTTTCAACCCCCGTGATATTCGATCCGAAACCGCATAAGCCTAAAAAAAATTCAAACCTACACGGACATCCGGAAAAACAATTTCGTTAGTGCTTTAGGACTGGAAGACCAAGAGTGGTGGGTGAGCGATAACGCATTCGTGAGGAGGCGGGTTTGAATCCCTGTCCGGGAATACAGATTTTGGTTTTCCATAATTTTCCCAAATAATGGAAGACGTATGCCGGGATGCTTCCTTCGAAAGGCCATGGCCAAATTCCTGCCCGTTCCTAGTCCCCAGTCCCATTCCGCCTTTAATGTCCTCGACGTCGACGAAGCGTAAATCCTTAAGCTGAAATGGTTTCCAATACATCTCTATGATATATCATATTTCCCCTAATTCTGTTTCATTGTCTTATACGTATGTTGCTTCTACATTAGTTTCATTACTTCATATTTCTCTTGTACCATTTTTGTTTGACGTTAAACTTGCGAGTACTTCTCTCGTCATTGATTTCATTTTTTCTTCTATTATTAACAATATTTTCTTATTACGGCGGCATACAATCACTACACATTTTCGCTTCGTCTAGGATTACTTAGTTTGTTTCTTAAAGTCTGTTTGGTTCTTGCTGTCGTTAACTGACATTTGAACTGGTTTCTGAATCACTGTTTAAGCGCGATACAATGTAGTTTGGATCTAGTTATGTTTTTATAAGTAACAGAAGTACCCCCCCCACCCCTCCCCCCACATAGGCTTTACTCCTATCACATATTTGTCATAACGAACATAGCAACTAAAAGAAAATTGTTTTTTTTTTTTTCCTGCTTACATGATGGATTAAATGCGTCATTCCTTATTTACGATACTCCCCAAACTCCCGGTTTTGATTTATTCCAGGAGGACAGTTACTTAAGAAACTGTACGGCGACCGTATTGCTCGTGATCGACGGAAAAGTTTTCACGTTTGAGGTGAGTTCAGAATACGATATGGTACGAAAAAAACTGCCACTTGTCAATGGACTGTTAAGGGCATTTTCTTTAATCCAGTGTAAGGAAGAACGTCAGGCATTTCCTTGTTGATCTCCACGTCGTCAAAACTCGCACAACTTCTGACATTTCCGTGTTGACGGAACTGGATCTCACCATGCATTACGGAGCCATCGTGTTGTATTTTGTTGAACATAATTATGGCGTATTCTATCGAAAGCAACGATTTTGTATCAAAAAATGATGGGTTCAGGATAAAGCTTGTCTCGTATGATTCATCTATTTGGAGCAGATAATGGAGAAAATATTATACCAGCTTATATGTTATACATTGTTCTTAGCAAAATAGCGATGCAGGATTTAAATACAATGAAAATGACGAAGGAAACAATTAGATACTTAAAAAGATGTCTAAAGTCTAAGAGCTGCGAAACCATTTTAATAATAATAATAAATCGAAGTTAATAAGAGAATTTAGTTTGAGACAGTTAATTTAAAACATCTTTTCTCAGACTGAATATCAGAAAACTATAACGCAATGATGGTGCAAGAGTTTTGGAGTAGATTATGTAAGCTTTTTCCTACCAAATGACAAAATACCCCACTTACAAAACAAGACACTTTTGCTCAGTTATTTTGGGCATAATTAGTCACTTACTAATCACGCCTTAAAAGGAGGGTGAAGAAACATGAATTACTCAAGCTTAGGGTTGAAAATGGCACCTAAAAGGCGGATGAACGAGCAATTATCAATGTTATGGTGACGGTAAAAAAAATATTGGATTTAATCACACATTTGTAACTTTCTCATTACTCCAAGTAAAACAAACACCTAATATTAAAATTCAATGGAAATGAAGAAATCATACAACTTGACATTTAAAAAAAAAAAAAAAAAAGTATTAAAAGAATTTTATGGTTGCAAAAAATATATAAAAGCTACATATTTCCAATTGATTAATAATGGTGAGTAAACAATCAACTAAAGCATGGTTTACTGATATGCCGGTTTTGCAGAAGAAATCAAAAGCGTGGCAGCTGTAAAAATTGATTCTTACGTGGGACTTACTTTGCACGGGGGACCAACAAACATTAGGTAAGACATCTGACTACCCACCGTCATCAGAAAAGAAATATATCATAACACCAAAAAAGACGCGGGATCGCATAGTAGGAAAAAACACTTAAGTAGTCAAATCGTATGAGCTTACTCACACATAAATCATATAAAACAAGGATATATTTACAACCAGAATAAAAATAAAAATAACAACCTGTTTCAGTAACCTAAATAGAGATACATGTCACGGAGAATCACTCAATAAAAACAGAGACTAAGGCAAGGTGTACTTCTTTTACAATCATATTCCTGGTTTTCAGATTTCAGGTACTAATTTATGTAAACGAAATCTTTGTTTTGCTATACTAGTAGCTGTTCGACGACGGTTTAAAGAATTTCTCATTAATAAAAACAGGCTTTTTTGTGTACTTCCTACACCGGATTGCTTTAGGTGTTACATGAGCTTCTTCGCCGCTGTTGAGAAAATCGGTATTGAAACATTCTGTTGCCTTAAAATACTTTCTACCTTAAGAGAATTCCAAGAGCCGCGTGGCGCACCGAGTAACCTATCTGATTTATAAGCCCGTTGTCGCCGGATCAACTCTCGTTGTTAGCAGTTTTATTTATTTTTTAAAATGGGTATACAGATAATTCTAGCAATTAGTTTCTTCCGTCGGAGACAATAAATACCTGTAGTATCGATTACTAGAATTTCCTTCAACCAAAACCAATAGTCGAGAAATACAATAATGTAAAGTGATACATCGATCTATAATCGAAAAACCTCTTAGTTTAATTAGGTAGCCAAATTTCACAGTTACTGGATAAATCGGTAGCACTATCAAACATTATTTTTTGCTTTAATACCTAAAACAAAATAAAAAAATGGTTTCGCAGCTCTTAGACTTTAGACATCTTTTTAAGTATCTAATTGTTTCCTTCGTCATTTTCATTGTATTTAAATCCTGCATCGCTATTTTGCTAAGAACAATGTATAACATATAAGCTGGTATAATATTTTCTCCATTATCTGCTCCAAATAGATGAATCATACGAGACAAGCTTTATCCTGAACCATCATTTTTTGATACACGAAATCGTTGCTTTCGATAGAATACGCCATAATTATGTTCAACAAAATACAACACGATGGCTCCGTAATGCATGGTGAGATCCAGTTCCGTCAACACGGAAATGTCAGAAGTTGTGCGAGTTTTGACGACGTGGAGATCAACAAGGAAATGCCTGACGTTCTTCCTTACACTGGATTAAAGAAAATGCCCTTAACAGTCCATTGACAAGTGGCAGTTTTTTTCGTACCATATCGTATTCTGAACTCACCTCAAACGTGAAAACTTTTCCGTCGATCACGAGCAATACGGTCGCCGTACAGTTTCTTAAGTAACTGTCCTCCTGGAATAAATCAAAACCGGGAGTTTGGGGAGTATCGTAATAAGGAATGACGCATTTAATCCATCATGTAAGCAGGAAAAAAAAAAAAAAAACAATTTTCTTTAGTTGCTATGTTCGTTATGACAAATATGTGATAGGAGTAAAGCCTATGTGGGGGGAGGGGTGGGGGCGTACTTCTGTTACTTATAAAAACATAACTAGATCCAAGCTACATTGTATCGCGCTTAAACAGTGATTCAGAAACCAGTTCAAATGTCAGTTAACGACAGCAAGAACCAAACAGACTTTAAGAAACAAACGAAGCGAAAATGTGTAGTGATTGTATGCCGCCGTAATAAGAAAATATTGTTAATAATAGAAGAAAAAATGAAATCAATGACGAGAGAAGTACTCGCAAGTTTAACGTCAAACAAAAATGGTTACAAGAGAAATATGAAGTAATGAAACTAATGTAGAAGCAACATACGTATAAGACAATGAAACAGAATTAGGGGAAATATGATATATCATAGAGATGTATTGGAAACCATTTCAGCTTAAGGATTTACGCTTCGTCGACGTCGAGGACATTAAAGGCGGAATGGGACTGGGGACTAGGAACGGGCAGGAATTTGGCCATGGCCTTTCGAAGGAAGCATCCCGGCATACGTCTTCCATTATTTGGGAAAATTATGGAAAACCAAAATCTGTATTCCCGGACAGGGATTCAAACCCGCCTCCTCACGAATGCGTTATCGCTCACCCACCACTCTTGGTCTTCCAGTCCTAAAGCACTAACGAAATTGTTTTTCCGGATGTCCGTGTAGGTTTGAATTTTTTTTAGGCTTATGCGGTTTCGGATCGAATATCACGGGGGTTGAAACATGTGCGTTATTCATTTGATTGGTGTTTTTATACTGAAGCAATCCAAAACAATTAATAAAACTAAAGGCTTAATTGATAAGCATTTAACTTCCATAGGAATTAACCCGCAAGTGAAAAGAATGAAAAAAAAATTATCGGAAGTTGTGTCGACCCAATGACCAGTACCACCGCAGATCAGCACGATTCCACTTTTTTTTTTTTTTTTTTTTTTTTTTTTTTTGGGCCTCCTTCCTCCCCTTCAGCCCTGCCTTTCGCTCGCCAGTGGTTGGCTCTTTGCCTGGCTCTAAACCTTTTTATAATAAAATTTGGGTTTCAATGTTCTCTTTTCCTAGATTGTATTTATTAGTGGTATTTTCCATCAGTTGGATGTTTTGTTTTTGTGAGGTTCTTTATGATTTGAATATTTGGTACAGTTAGGTTCCCCTCGTGCCTTTGATTCAAAAAGTCTCTCTTTGGGTCTAGGCGGGGTTATAAACAGTTTTATTTGGTTAAAATTGTGATCATTGGAATGATTCTGTCATTATTATATCGAGCATCCGTGCGAAGTCTTTTTATAATTTTGAGTTTGGATAATTTCGTAATATATAGTATTCATATATGCTATATATTCGTCGTAAGTACTCTTTTCCGTTTGTAGCATATAAGTTAGGGTATTGCCTAGTATCCATTGTACCGTGTTGTGTTTCGTTTCAGGATATCTCTTTTTCTCAGGTTTCAGTATTTTCCTGGATGCTCACGGTTAAAGGTGATGTTCTGTCAGGAAGGCTATTCTTCTTCTTGCCCAATTCCATATTTTCTGGTTTGGTTACACGTTATTCTGTGTATCAGGGTGTCAGTATTTCCGCAATTTCTGCATCTGTCATTCGGGGATAGATGTATTTCGTAAAGTCTTCTGTTGGTTGAGATTTTTTCATTTACGACGTCATACCACAAGGATTGTGTTTTAGTGTTTAGAGTTTTATTCGTTATATTTTTCCAGATGTTGCTCCAGTTGTATTGTGGATTTTTAATTTCGATTTTATTTCTGTGGTTAGATGTGTTGATTATTTTGTAGATTTCTTTTGTTGTCTTGTTGTACAGGGTGCATCCTTTGGTTTTTGCATAAGTTGTTTCTAGGTGAAATTTTCTCATATGTGGTAAGTTGAACTTTATCGCGGCCATGTTGAAAGGTATTTCCTCAGTGACTGGTTTTGTTTCTTTAATCAAGTTATTTGTTGGGCCGTTTGGGTCATTTTCCGCTGTCGTTATGGTTCTTTTGAGGAATAATGCGCAGCATCTTTCGCGTACGCTTATCATTCCTATGCCTCCTTTTCCTAGGGGTAGAGTCATTGTTTTGAACGCTGTTTTGAAGATCTTACCCCTGCTTGCGAACCACCCGAGCAGATTCTGTATCCGATCTGCAATTGTGTCGGGTATCGGCAGTACTTGGGCGATGTAGACCATTTTACTCAATAAAGATACTTGTACGATTTTAGCCTTCTGTATTGCATCCAGATCTCTATCACAGTGCATGTTTATAACAGCCCTAATTTTTGGTAGTGTTATGAGCCAGTTTTTAGTTATTGTTTTCATAATGTTCTTTTGAAAAAAATGCCTAATGTCTTATGTTCTTCTACTTGCTCGTACCAGATGTCTGTTGGAGGTGGGATCTCTGCTCCACTTATTTGGAGCAGTGCAGTTTTCTTTGGGTTAAGTTTTGCGCCTGTTGCTTCCGTGAACGTTGTGATTATTTCCCACGTTTTTTGGATGTCCTCCGCTGAAGTTTCGGCTATACAAATGTCGTCTGCGTATCCTCTGCATGTAAATTTGTATCCGTTTAGATTAATGCCTGTTAAATTTTGGTGACATTTCTCAAGCAGGGGTTCCGTTGCCAGTGCGTACAGGATCATTGATAGCGGGCATCCTTGTCTTATCGATCTTTCTATCTTGACGGGCGCTGACAGGTGTCCGTTTATAAGAAGTTTTGAATGTGTGTTTGTAATTATTTTCTTTATTACTTCCACGAATGGGGAGCCAAATCCTTTATGTTCCATGATTTTTAAGAGGTAATTATGTTCAATTCGGTCAAAAGCTTTTTCAAAATCGAGGAATAGTAGAGCTGATGGCGTTTGTTTTTCTGCGTTTATGCTGATAATATCACGGTATTCGCACACAGTATTTAAGATGCTACGTCCGGGAATAGCACTGGTTTGATGAGGTCCTAAGATTTTCTCCATGAGGGGTTCCAGTCTAGTTTTGAGGATTCTCGTTAGTATTTTAAAGTCTGAATTTAACAAAGTTATTGGTCGTATTTCATTGATTTTTTTGATCTGGTTGCCTTTGGGTACTAGCACTATGATGCCCTCTGTGAAGGCGGTGGGAAGATTATCCTCTGTCCATAAGTCGTTTAGAATCTCTGTTAACTTATTTCTTAGCATGGGCCAGTAATGAATATAAAATTCTATGGGTAACCCATCCGGTCCTGGGGATTTCCCTCTTGCTGCTTTGTTTATCGATGTATGAATTTCATCCTGGTCAAAAATTCTTGTTAGAGTTGCTGATTCTTCCACACTTGCTGTGTTACTTGAGTTGGATATTAAATCGGAGATTGCCGCCGTACTAGTTGGAGTTGACTTAAAAATATTTTTATAATGCGTGGTAATTTCTTTAATTATATCTCTTCCGTCCTTGATGTTTTCACCATTTTCTTTAATTATATTGGTTATTAAAGTTTTTTTACTCCTTTTTGTGCTCCTTATAAGGTGGTACAAGGCTGCCGTTTCTTTGGTTGCGACGTCAGTCGGTTTTGAAGTTGTCAGAAGTTTGTTTGCTTGCATATTTTGTAATGATAGGATCTTGGCTTTGTATTTTTTTATTTTTATATTAGTATCGACAGTTATGGTGGGCTCTTGGTATAATTCCTTGATGCATCTGTAATAATACTCAATTGTGCCCTTCATCCAATAGTTCTTTTGTGTCCCCCAGGAGATTAAGGTTCGTTTTAGTTTCGGTTTCACATGTTCAACCCACCAAGATAGTGTGCTTTTATATTTTTTACAGTTTTTTAGACATTCGTCCCAGACACTTTTGATTTCTTCGTCTAGCGCCGGGTCTTCAAGCATAGAGATGTTACATTTCCAGAATCCTTTGCCTCTGCTAACTGGCTGCCTCTGCATGTTGACAGTACATTGCATACTGTTGTGATCTGAAAAGCTTAGAGGAAAAATGTTTGCACTGGTTGTTTTGGTTCGGAGAGTCTCCGTTACGTAGATCCTGTCGAGTCGGCTTGCCGAGTTGTTTGAGACATATGTGTAGGCTTTGGCATTTCCGTGAATGCATTCCCAAGCGTCGTGAAAGTCCATCCCTCGAATGAGGTTAGTCAGCTCCCTGCACCCATTGAAATTTGGGGTTTGATCTTTTTGGCTTAGTACACAATTAAAGTCACCTCCCATTATTATTGCACCTGTGGTATTTCGCAGGAGATAGGGTAGCTCTGTTTTGTAGAAGTGTGCTCTTTGGGCTCGATTATTATTGCCAGAGGGGGCGTAAACATTGATTATTCGCGTGTTATTTATTGTAGTTGCAATGGCCCTGCCGTTTGTTAATGTTTCTGTACTAACCGTCTCAATTCCCTCTCTAATCACGAGGGCCGTTCCCGTGTTGGTTTCTTTGGAGTAGTTGATTATTCCATCGTATCCAGGGATGTTTAGTTCCGTAAAAGTCACTTCTTGTAACATTGCGATGTCAATACTGTTTTGTTTAATATAATCCGCTAGGCATTTTATTTTGAATGGCGTAATTACTCTGTTCATATTTATAGTTGCAATGCTATAACTTTGATTGCTTGTCATTGGTTATTTTACGTCTCATCAGATCCCTCCATTACTTCCTCGTACCAGCTGTCTTTACTGAGGAGTTTTGGTTTATCTTCTTCTCTTATCTTCTGATCGTTTACGTATTTTGGTGTGTCTTGTCCTTCAATTCTCACTTTGGTTGTTTCTTCTTCTTCTTCTTGTCTTGATTTGGCGTTATTTGTTGTTCGTTCTACTTTCTCTGCTATTCTTTTTACTGGTTTGCCGTTGTTTTCGAGTCGTTCACTGAGAGCTCGGCGTTTTTTTGCTATGTATTGACTTGCGGTATTGGCACCATCCTTATTTGCACTTCTGCTAGATTGTCTTGTTATTCTCTTCTCGCTTATTTCTTTCTCGGCTTTGTTATTGATCGTTGAGCTGTGCATTTCAATCCGTTGTTTTGTTTCGGAATCTTCTTCTGCCTGGTGAGTTGTTTTATTTGTAAATGTTTCTATGTGTATGACATGTTCTGGGATACTCTCTTCTTCTATTTCTTTTTCATGTAATTTCTGTTCCGGTTCTTGTTCTTCGTTTTCTTCTTCTTCTTGTCCAGATTTTTCGGCTTGTGTTTCCTGTTTACCGCCGAGCTGTTCCGAGTTGTCCTCTACATCGATCTCCATGTTTTCCGTGTTTTCCAACGTTTCTGTGTGTGGCTCACATGCTGATGTTACAGTGTGGCCTATGTTTACACTGTTGACTTGTGCCGTGGCTTCTGCATAAGACGCTGTGTTGCTACTTTCCTTACTCGCTTCCGCGATTGTAGCATTTGCTGTTATAGTTTCTGATGTTGACAATTTTACTCTTGGAAGTTGTAATGGTCGGCGTTTTGTACACTCAGATCTTAGATGTCCTGGTTCATTGCAAACAGAGCATGTGCGCGGTTGTCCCTCATATATTATTAATGCTTTGAAACCCTGTATCATTATATAGGAAGGTATATGTTTTTTTAAATCAATTTTCACACACCGTATGCCGTTGTTTGCTTGGAATCTGAACTTAGGGCTCCATTTTTCGTCGGTCGCCGTTATTATTTCACCATAGTTTCGGATTGCTGCCGTTACACTAGCATTACTAATTTCAAATGGTACATTAAAAACTCTTACTGATCGTAGCCCCAGCCCTGCGTGGCTTATATATACGGTACTTACGGTTCCATCTGGGTTCTGGTAGTCGGCTTTCCCTCCAGTTTTCTCTACGATAGTATTGCACAAGTTGTCATTTGTCATTTTAACGTATACTGCATAAGTCAAGAAGTCCATTTGGATTCCGTATACATCTGCGTCTGTCAAGTCGAATTTTTCATACAGCCATTCATGGAAGTCATATGCACGTGGTCTTGTCTCCTTCGCGTCGAACGCAAATTTCAGTGTATTCTTCCGTATCGTCGATTCCATTTTCACTATCGTAAACCACAAGCTAAGTTTTCACTGATACACTCACTGAACCTCGCTTGAGGAAAGTATCGAGCAACCGCACGCGACGGCGGCTCGATGCGAACTGTGTCCACTGAGCCACTCTGTCTCGCATGACACACGTCCTCGTCGATCGTATAAGCGAAGTAAATATATATAAAGAGATAAATTTGCGTGCTTGAATAGTTATTGATAATCTGTATAAATAATCGTACTGTTATAAAGGACACTGATCAGTTAAATAAAAATAAAAGAGGCCGAACGCGAAGAAACACAATCTTTCACATTACAAATGTCTCCGAATGTTTGACAACGTCTAGCTATATGACATGATCCTTGCGTACGGAAATGCAGCGCTAAGCAGGTCGAATTACGTGACAACGCTTCAGGAAATCAAATTTGGCAACGTAGTATGAGGAAGGAAGTCTTCTGAACTTCCTTCTTGCGGCCTTACGACAGGCAAAGGAAATCACTCTATAACGAGCGACACATTCAGTTCAAAGTTTGACTACATTTATACAACTTAAATAATTACTTTGATTCTTATAATAGCTGGTGTTTAAAACTACTGTGGGAATCCGTGTTAATTGTACGAGAGCAATCCAAAAGTAAGGTCTGCCAAGCATTTATAGATACAAAATCGGTTTATTTCTGTAATATATACATCATTTAAAAGCTTGAGGAATTATCTATTTTTCTAATCAATTAAGATTGCGGCCTACGGAATTTTATAGACGCTGTACCAGTTTCTGAATGACCGACCGTGGTGGAATTCACAGTGAAGCTCTAACTTCGCATTCTGGAGGTCTCAGGTTCAAATTCCCGTGCGGCCATCCAGATTTGGGTTTTCCATGGTTTTTCCAAATTACTCCAGGTTAATGCCGGAATGGTTCCTTTAAACTACTATGTCAGAAAACGTTCAGTTCTTTCCCGCCTCTAATGACCTCGATGGCAAAGAGGCGCAAAACTAAACAGAGTTTTTTTTTTGAATGCTCTGATCACACCAGTTCACCACCATGTCTCTGAACAAGCAATGACGCTCATCTTTCACGTCTGCATAGGGTTTGGTGTGTAGTATATTGAGATATTTTAACTATAATATGTTCTAACTTTCGTTCGGGATAATTTTTCTCAGCTGCAGCTATGTATATAATTCCACCCAACGAAGCAGAGCTCAAGGTTGGGCAAAGTCACTTCCCGTGGGAAGCGGTCCCCCTACCAGGGTAACTACGAAAGCCCTTAGCCAGGATTTAGACGAATAGGATGAAGTCACCTGACTTCTCCCCACCACGTTTCTACTCTGGAGAGCGCAGTCTAGAACGGCCTCCGGAGCAGTCGTTTTCGCCGATTCAAAGATGGACCACGTCGCCATACGGCATGCAGATTTTATTAGGTATGGCTAATGCAGTTTACACCCTCTGGCTGGCTGAGAAAGAATATCCCGAGTGACAGGATTTTATTAGTAGCAGATGCCTTTTATGAGAGCTAGTTTTATGCAG
>JARYHS010013631.1:54485322-54536678 GCA_031002005.1 Vandiemenella viatica | reverse complement strand
GCCATGGCCTTTTTGAATAAAGCATTGGGACATTCGCCTGGAGTGATTTGGGGAAACCATGGAAAACCCAGATCTGGATGCCCGGACAGGAATTCGAATCGGCGACCTCCCAAATACGAGAACAGAAAGTTAATCGCTCACCCACCGCGCTTGGCGAATTACTTGGTGGAATAAAATTTCTTGAAGGCAATCAAGTAATTATAGCACGGAAGATATAATCGCCACTGATACACTTAAATTCGGGTCGCCTGACCCACCAAAACTTTAACTGCCGAAACATCGAAATCGATATTTTTCGCACTGACGTAAACAGGTGTGATGGACGTCGAGTTTTATATTCATCCATTACTGTGCAAGGAGAGCTGGCTCGTGCCGACGCAGAGCAATTAAGAAGCAGACAGCAGGTGAGTGTAAAGCCAGTCACGTTGCGACGAAGGCCGACCACTTCTGCCAGACAGATCGTTTCGCTGCATTACTCCGCGATTTTCTCTCTCATTCTGCAGACATGCACTTCTTGTTTGACAAAACTTTTTTCATTCTTAACCGATTTACATTTTTTTCCTGTGTTCTGTCAATGACTATCCTTTGTTTGTCCTTTACGTCAACGGTGTCGCGAAAACTGCGCCCAGTGAAATTTGCGCCCAGTGAAATCTGCGGCCAGAACTCTCAATAATGCTGTAGCGGTATGTTTATTATAGAATAGGATCAAACTGGTTGTATTGTTAAAAGCCGCCCCGCCGGCGCTCTGAGCGGATTGCTACGTTTGTAGGCTATGTTTCTAAATAGCAGGTTGACACTACAGATGTTTTATAGTTAATAACTGTTATGAAAACACAAGTTTTATTCTTGCTTAAAATACGTAGAAAAGAATTGTAATAACGAGCCAGATACTTACAGAATCGTAGTAGATTTCATGCAAAATCTCCCTTTGCCTCACATTACTAGTGCAGGAAAAAAATATTCTACCATCAGCAGTTGTGGGTTAATGTCATCCACATCAAATTTCTCCACAGACGACACGATAATGGAGTGACATCGCTCCATTTGGACGGATGGAGCGATCGTGTATGGTCGCTTCTAGACGACTTCGGCCACAGTGTTGCAGATCAGCAAAAAATTCAGCTTTCAGTAACGAGTGCGAAAAAAGTCTAAGAAAGAATACTTAACCTGTGAAACATTTGCATGTCTATTAAAAAAAAAAATAGAAGCTAGCTTGGCTGTTTCGGGCGTGTAATGTAAAATGATTTGTTCACGTAAAAACTTCCAGGCCACGATTTAGTGAGACCAGGTCGGGTCGTCTAAAGGGGCGTTCAGAGTGATTAGGACGGCGCGGCATGACACAAAGAGAACAGGTATTGGCCGCAGATTTCGCAGATTTTAGGTTGGCCGCAAATTTCACTGGTCGCAGTTTTCACATATCCTACGTCAACATTTTCAACAATAGCTAGCGGTCGACCTGCAGAATTGCAACTATGAGACACATAAATCACAAATAGCATTATTGTAAGAGTTATATCTGACTGACAGGATAGCTGAGGGGTCGATTTGGGTTCGTTGTGGACTTTAACTGTGGTGGGACTCCAGAGGAGAGTTTAACTAACCTCGTGGCGTTCTTGCAGCTGCTGAAGTTTCTTCTATCTTGATGCGTCTTGTGGGCTAATTGGTAAAATGTATTTCGCTAGGAATAATATGACACCAGCCGATTAGTAGGTTCGGCAACCAGGATAGAGGAAGACTGGTGCGTGTTAGATGACCAGCTGAGATGAATGATAACAGGCATCTAACGGTTATGAGGTCCCATTTAATGTCATTGAAAGCCGTGAACAAACAGCCGATAACATGACTGCGAAGATCCTCCCGACAGCGCCTATTTGAGATGCTAATTGCATCTGATTGAGTAATAACTCGTAGACAAATGGATTATTGTATGATTGGATGGCAAGCTAAGTGGCTGATGGTATGCCGCCCTCATGATCTTGCAGGGCCTACATGGTGAACAGACTAGAGCGAAGAGAGTCGGTTTTACTGTTAGAAACCCATATTGGCTGATGGAAGCTACCCGCGGAAAATGCGCTATTTACTCGTTGATGACTGTCAGCTAATAATTCGTTGTTACCTCAAAGGTGAACTTTATTGACGCCAAAGAGTCAGTTCCAACCAGTAATAAAGATCGAGTCAGCGTCTCAGCACATTCCTAACAAACAATACTGCGCTCAGCTCGGCGCGTGCGAAGACTGGCCTGCTCGCTACTGAAATGAATTCCAATAAAATATTCTAATTTCCTTTTAATAAACCTATATGTCCATTATGATCCTGACATTATTACCTGTTTGAAAATAATCAGTGTAATACATGTATTCTAATGCCAATAAATGGCAATATGTCTCAGTCTGAATCAACTTCCAACAAATATTGTATCAGCAGATATTAAACATTGTGCCACATAACTCTTCATCTCCTACGTCGTTGGTCTGATTGATTTCTAACATGAAGATTTTTTGTAGTCTCAAACTAATTCAAACTTCCATTAAGGTTTGGAATTTTACTTAATGTTTTGAATTATTTCAACCACCAGAAAGTTTCATAATTTATTGATTAGCTCAATAATAAACTTTCACTAGCAACAATTAAACATTACATATGTACTTTCTCCGTAACTGCGTCAAGCAGTAAGTCGCCTAATATAATCTACTAATCAACTTTGGCTCCAAATTACTGGCGACTTTTTAGTACAGGTCTTTGGACGATTTGGCTCCTAATACAGTCTCTAGAGACGAGCATGAAGGTTAATTTAAAGTATGCTTTGATTCACTGTCAATTCTAGTACAAGGTCAGATTGCTACTCTTAATCAATGATAAATACTCTAATTGGAATCCATTATGTTTGGCTTTAATATTAAACAAACCAATTTAATATTAAAATTCGTTTTATACGTCTGCTATTCACGTACTTTAGTGCTAGTCACGTTATACACACCAAAACAAACAATTCACGCAGCAGCATGCAACTTATATCCTTCTATGCGGAATGCTATATACGTCCTATTTCTAACACTGCGCGACTTCAACTACCCTTTCTGTCCGCATTAACGGACCAAAGACTCTATTATTACTTCTTACAGAGCTAACTGAAGATATCAAATGACATTAAAATTATAGTCTGTGGAACACGAGAGCAGTAATACATCATAAACACATTATTAAATTTTCATAAACACATATCAATTAATTATACGGCTGATGGTGTGGCTAGTTCCTTCGCTCCGGAACCCACGTTTAACACGGCATTCAAAACCGGAGTGGGCGCAATAATTTACCAGATATAAAAGCCTCTTATCCTTATATGACTTTGTACCTCTATATTTTTTCTGGATCTGTTTAGTGGCTGAAATTTAATTGTAACCTAGTCTATCCTTCCCTTCAACTTATGATGTTTGTCAAAAACAAAAGACATGGTTCATTAATTGTATTTAAGTCAGATTGGTTTCTATATGGGTACTATTTTCTTCTGTGTGTTGTGTGAAACTTATAAGTGTGTTGAATATATTTCGATACCTATTATTTTAATTTAATGACATTAACATGTTATGTAGTAGAATTTACCATATTTTAGCATTTTTTGTACGCATTCAAATTGTTTAGCTTACTTAAAGCAAATTCAGAACATTATAATTTTGTATGATTACTTCTATTTAGTTACAAATAGTGTTAAGTAAGTTTTTATTATTATTATTATTGGTAACCGGCTGTTTTACCATTGTTTACATCTAGAATTTTCTGTGCGTCTTATAAAATGTTGCTTTCATAGCAGCTAGTAGAAATGTTCGGAACAATGCTTAAAGGAAGTTACAGAAATTGTATCGTCTATAGCGCCTTGGTAATCTTCATTAAAAACCATGATGTCTATTTGAAATTTTTTTATTATAAATGAAACGTAATCATTTAAAGTTACTTACAAATAGCAATTTAGAAACTCAAACACTATGTTTCTACGGGCAGATGCGCCATGTTGTTCAGATGTTGTGGTTCATTGACCACAACACAGATGTATTCACAGTTGAAGGAGATGGCAGAGGCAGCCGTGGAATTTTTACAACACAATCCGGCAGTACACCTGTGATGATTCATTGCAACCATACGCCGTGAATGTCTCCGTCCTTACACAATTAAGGAAGTTGATAACTCTAATGGGAAGTAATACTCACTTGGCTAGTCTAACATGCAGTTTTCAGGTTTTATATGTCGGAGTAGTATAAACATTAAAAGTTAGGCTTCTTTTTTTTCTTTTTGCTTATGGTTTCATGCCTCGTTGACTCCGAAGTTATTAGAGGCGGGAAAGGACTGGGATAATGAACTGAAAGGAATTCTGCCATGGCCGTTTGAAAGAACCACCCTAGTATTCACCTGGAGTTATTTTTGGAATCATGAAAAACCCAAATCTTGATGGCCGAACGGATATTCAAACCCACGTTCTCCCGAATGCGAGGCCAGAACGTTACCATTCACCCATCAGATGTGAATCTGTTTACATGGTCTGTAAAAACATCTTCATGTGAAATTCAACAATCGATGCGAAGGTGGACATTCGGGCGCGGTACTGACGAACGTGACGAAATTAAATGTTCCGTTTTTGCTATTTTGACCACGGAACGGTGAAAAATAATTCTATAACATACCACCATTACTGTATTTGTCTCAACCATCAATCCTCCTCTCATATATCGCGTCGATTCTACTTATCGCATACATAGTAGTCAGGTATAAAGATGTCAGTGATTAGTCTGAAATATGGAGAAAGATTTTCAAGTCAACAGTATTCTTAATTGCACTGTACAATTGATAAAACAGATCCCCTTATCTCAAATCCTACGAGAACGTAAGTATAAATGTCGACTAATGTTGCAGCTTCTCTCACGGTGTACCCTCCAGCTCTCCGTTCCGGAAACGTAAGATGTTTACTGACAAGCTCCGAGGAGAGGTAGTCGACAGAAAGGCGACTGTGTTGCCACTCCCAGTCACCAACTACAGGCACTAGACAATAGTCAGCTTCTTGTTGTTGGCATTTAGGTTTGACTCCTGTTCTTCTATTTAGTGGGGGACACGGTTGGAAAAGCTTATTGTTACGCTCAATTGAATTATTTTTAACATGTATACTTCTATACTGTTTTTAACATCTGCACGTACATGTATATCACAAATATGTGACAGAGGCCGTCTAATGGTTCAGTGGTGAAGGCGCCTATGTGGAGACCGAAAGGCCTACAGTCTGGACAGGGATTTTCAAAGTTCCTTAACCCAAGTTACAACTCTGTGTAATATAAAGTGCGCCAGAACCTTCAGTGGTTACGATTCCAAGCTAAACTGTAGGTTCCCTATACGCGGTATGATTGCAAGGTTAAGCTACCTAAGGCAACGTCTGCGACTGACAACCCCATTTGCAACAAAGTTGTGTACATATTTTAAACAATTTCAAGTCAAACGAAGGCTATACGTGGTCGCAGTTAGTCCTAACGAACATACCAATCATATGTAACTAAGCTGTACCTGTTCGTCTATTGTTCCTAAATCATCAAACACTATTAAGTAGGTTTCTATAAGGTTTCCACACGTTCCAAGCTTAGAAACTGACTCATAATCTGACGTATTTCTTAATACGCTTCTAACGTTGTATATAATCTGACATAACTTCAAAATTCTTGTACGTAATTTTACGGGGTTTCCCAAAATTAAAATGTGACCTGAACGTCGAATTCTTCTGCATGCACAGTTTCAAAATTACAGTAAACATTCTGGAGTGATTTTCACACTTCGGGCCAGATCTAAAATTAATTATATTTAAACACAAGTGTCATAGAAATGAGACGCTATTTATCGGTTCTTTTTATAACTTTCCACCATTAGTCATTGAAACATGATATATGGCGGTAGCGTAGAGATGATAACAATTTAGTTAAATTGATAACGAATTTGTCAATTCTGAGAGAAGATTTAACATCATGCAAATTTTTAAGATCAATTTAGTTGGCACAGTATTTTTTCTGAGGTCAGCAACTAGTGGCGTAATGCGGAAACTATATGTAAAACACAATTTATTCGTTAAATTATTAGTACCAAACTTTATTAAATTAATGATCCCAATTTACTTACATATCAACAAAAAAATTACAGATCTTCTTTTGTCTAGGTATACATGCTAGCGAATAAGGCTAGAAATTAATAAAAATAGTATGTAATCAATAATAGTAACTTTATACCTGGCGAATAGTGCTAATATCCCTTAGCATTTTTTTATTATTTTTAACATAATTAACATTTTTTCAAGCAGTTTTCGTGCCAATGTAACTGACGTTCCACTGTGAGAATTGAGACTTGTATGCATTAACTTTCACAAATATTTTCCCATAAAGAATGACATCTATCTGAAATCGAACAATCGAATGAAGTAAATGGTCTGACTGCATGTTCTGCCTAGGAACCAAGCTGCATTAAATCGTGACGACTTCGGAGTTCAGCTAGCGATATCAAGATCAGGAGTACACGACATGGATATCGCTAACCTTCAGAATTATTCGCTCTGTTGTTGTTGTGAGATTTCTTCTACTAATGAATACTGTAACATATTTTTCAGACTCTACACTTCCGGTTGCAGAAGGGACGTACAGAGAAGAGTTTGAGAGACGGACTAAATATAATCATGCAGCTATCCAATGTTCCAGCGATTCGGTCTCAGACACATTTTCGAACTTTTTTGAGTTGAAAATACATCTCGATCTATCCGTTTATTTCAGCGTAGTTCTATAACAGTTACCTACCAATTCGAAGCAAATGCTGATACTAATTCTCAATGAAGTGACCCACGAAGAGAAAGCTAAATCATGAGGTTAGTAACGGTCAACTTTTAGTCTCAGAATGCAGCGAAAGACCATGACCATAAGCTAATAACTTATTTTAGCGAGTACCGAGTACCGAGTACCGAGTAAGCCGATATCAGTCAGACCTAATATTCTCGGCCGGCCCTCTGTTTTAATCTGCAATCTGTCACAAGTTTTTAATAATGAACTGTGTCCATCCCTTTGTATGCATACAAACCAGTAATTTCATTCAAATCATACAGATCTCAATACAGTTCTTCCTGTACTGAATTCAACTATTTCAAAAAGTTTCTTCTCCATTATTAAAGCATAGCATGAATACATTTATTCCCCTCTCCGCCGTCTTCACCGCTCTTGTGCTAGGTGGTCCTAACATAACACCGCCTATGCAGATAGGACGTCTAGTTTAAGACGCTGGCGGACTACAAGTCGTCGACCGTATCGAAATGCACCAGGCGGAACTTACATAGCCTCAATGCACCAACGTGTGATGCTCCCAACATAAGGTCCCTTATACGTGTGTAGGATATGATTCGTCGATAACTTGCAGCACGTAAACGTCACATTGTTTTACCGGGATAATCGCTAATTCAGAAGGAATCTGCAGTTTATCTGGCTCATTGTAAACGGATTGTTGATGTTGGGTCGCTTTTCAGGTTGCACCGATTTGAGTAGTTTAGAAATTATATTTATGGCATCATTACACTATTTATATTAGTCTGACCTGTATGTATGAACATATGCATGTATGAATGTAACAGAATCTCACAAACTCAATTTTCACCAACTGTCCGGGTCGTTTAAAATTTTGCACACTTATTAAGACCTGGTGACAATACAATAATTTCATAGGACTATCGGTTATTATCATTATTTTTACAGTAACAATAGAAGCATTGTTGAATGTGATGGAATTTTGCAATTGAATTTGACCCCAATTTCAGATGTCCAAATTGTTTAACATTTTTCATATATATTCGGAAGTGAAGACAACACAATAATGTCATAGTTAAGTCCTGATATTCTCATTATCTAGATAGTAACAACAGAAAAATTGTTGAATTAAATGGAATTTCCCATTTCAATGTTCACCCACTTCCATACGTCCGAATTGTTTGAAATCGTGCACACTTATTCCGAACCGGTGACAATACAACAGTTTCATATCTTTGGCTTGATATTCTCATTACTTTGACAGTTACAACAGAGAAATTGATGTATGCATTGGACCATTTCAACGTTCACCCACTTCATGACTTCCGAATTGTTTTAAATTTTGCAAAAATATTACAATCTGGTAGCAATGCAATAATTTCATATTAATTTCATGAAATTCCCACTGTGAACTAAAAAGTTAAAAATAAAAATACAGTTTAAAAAACTAAAATACACGCTTTTCTAGCAAACTGAACTAAAAGGTTACGAGCATCTAATGATAAAAAAAATTTAACACTTTTTTACATTAAAGTTAATTTTTTAATAAGTGACTTTATTCTTATTTTAAGCTTATTCAAAAAACTTATACTGAATTGTGGGACATCCTACCGCTCTTGAGCAAAATATTTATTTTTAAAGATTTTTTTAACCTTTTAGTTCAAATTACTACAAAAGCGTGGCGTGTATTTCGGTTTTTTATAACTATAATTCTATTTTGTTTGGTTCCTTTCAGGTGAAACTTTCCTGCCAAGTTGAGGCGGCGGTATCTTAAAAATGACAATAACTTTAATAACGGCAGCTGAAGCTTAAGTTAACACAAAAGGATTGTGTTGTACTAAATACTTATTTTCTAGTTTCGGTAGGGCTGCTGGATAGAAAGAGTGACATAAGCAATTCGTTAAGAGTTTGAGGTTATCGTACATTAGTAAATAACTGATGAACTCGTATTTCATTAAATTAGCCATCTACGTGCCTAGCATATCCAACGCTTAAACTTAACTCAATCCGAAGGTTGGTTGTATACTCCCGAATGAGAAATTCTAAACCAGTGTGTCAGCGGTAGGATAGCCCGTTCCTTTCTTTCGGAACCTGTAATGAGAACTACGGAGTATCCTTGCTTAGTTCGAGAGAATCTCTACAAGGATTAGAAAGCAGGACCTTGAATTTTTCAAATTTATTATTTGCATTAACTAGACCGTATTGCTAGAACGAGGTCAACAAAATTATGTGTTAAGTGACACACAATTTTTATCAAATGGGCTAGCAGTGTTCTATTTAACACACCGTGCTAGTGGAGCTTTGTCAGTGAGTGGTGTACAATTGTGGAAGATAAATGATATTACAGCAAAAAATTCTGTTTGGTAGTTGTGAATAAGCAAATTACTTTTAGAAAAGTAGCATAACATCGCGTTTCAATCGACGAACCTTCAAAGTAGGAATTGTTGAAATGTGGTGTTATCGATGGCGTGGACCAAGAAACCCACGGCAAGTCCTCTATGAGTGGAGCAGAACGAACCAGGAAGTGCAGGCTATGACAGGGAGGCTTTTTTTTAACTGCCTTATGTCTCTCAACAGCGAGGTCTTTAGAGACGGGAAGGATGGGGGCAAGGAATGGGAAGGAATTCGGCCATGGTCTTTTTAAGGAAGCATCCCGGCATTTGCCTGGAGTGATTTGGGAAACCATGGAAAACCCAAATCTGGATGCCCGGACGGGGATTCGAACCGCCGTCCTCGCGAATGCGAGGCCAGAACGCTATCCGTTACACCACCACGCTCGGTGCCAGGGAGGCAACTCACTGTAGGGTGCTCAGTTGGACACGAACACTAACGGCCCCTACACTGCTCACCGGACTAATGAACGTATGTCTAAATGATGTCATTCACACAGATCGTAACGCTCTGGCCTCGCATTCGAGAGGACGTGGGCTGTAATCCCAGTCCAAGCTTCGAGATTTGCATTTTTCACAGTTTACTCAAATACCTCCAGGACAGTGCTGAGATGCTTCCTTAAAAGGCCATGGCAGAATTCCTTCCCGTTACTTGTCTCCAGACCTTTCCCACCTCTAATGATCTCGACGTCGACGTAAGCAAAATACCACACAGATCTCATGGCGAGCTTACAAAGTGGATACTCACTAACAAAACAAAAGGAACTACAATTAATATCAAAAGGCATTGGTTGTTTAAATTATATTTTGTCTTGTACCTTTTTTTTAGTTATGGGTTTACGCCTCGTCGATGTCGAGCTCATTAGAGGCGGAATGGGATTAGGAGAAGGAACGGGAAGGAATTCGCAATGGCTTTTTGAATGAAGCATCTCGGCATTCGCCTGGAGTGATTTGGAGAAACCACGAAAACCCCATATCTGTATGCACGAACTGGGATTCGAACCAGCGTCGTCTCGAATGCGAGCCCAGACCGTTAACCGCTCACCCACCACGCTCGATTGTCTTGTATCCAATTACCCTACTGAACAGAATACTGTGGCCAGTCGTCATGAACAAATCTACAATTATTCCGTACCAGTAGTTTTAATTTCAAATAATTCAGTTTATTTTAACTCTAGATTTTTTTTAACTGCAACGATCAACAAAACGATGTTCTGAGAAGCTTTTATTTTAGAAAATGGCACTGGCCTTTTTCGGCATACAGCTAGTATTAATTTTGTATGCATGTTTTTCTCAAGAAGTCGTATATCTTTTTCGTATTAACGCAGTGAACATTAGAAAAGGCACATAATGAATAGAACAATCGAATAAAAGCAACCACGCTCCCGTTCCCCACTGCGTGAAAGGAGCGCTGTAACCCCTATGATACCAAAGCCGGTTATTTTGAGAAGATAGTTGTTCTTTCATATTATAACGTTAAAATTCCATGGATCAAGCACACAATATTACCAAGTTTTTTTTGCTAATGATGTCTAGTAAAATGTTCGAGACAACTAACGTTCAAAGCGAACAGAGCGACGCGAAATCATTTTCATTGGTAATCGCGAAGAAAATGATATGTAACTGCAGATTATAGACGTTAATGTGTAACATTATTTTCGTGAATCGTAAGAAATTAATAAAAATTATGTTATTTAAGACAGTATATTACAGACACCATAACTGTGTCATTTGATACTTATCCACAGACCTATAGGGACACAATCAATCATGGTGTAAAGATAATAGGCAGAAAAAATTAATTTTACAGCACAAATTAATTATTCTTCAAAAGAACGACTTTCAAAGAAAACTCGGGTTCGAATATAGATTTCGGTTTCCCTCAAAAAACGCAAAACAAGTTTAAGTGAAGGTGTGGTCGATTCCTCAACGTGCTGTATGGCCAATTTTCATACCATTTGTTGTAAATAATCTAATTCGACTTGCGATCTGTGAAACTTACTACCGCAAACCATTTAATCCCTCTTCCTACCATCGCCACCACTATTAATAGCAGGAAACTCTCCTGTGACATCACATCATCACGATGAAACTACGGATATTACCATCAGTGCGATCGACGGAAAATTCATTCACATATGCATTTCGCCACACCTATTACTAAATCCATCATCATCGTCAACCATAACCGTTCTCAGCATAAAAGCAGATACAAGTAAGAGATTGTGTAACCAGTTGGCTGGAAGAGCGTATTAAGGCGTCGCCACATTGTATTTGGCGAGTTATGAAAGGCAGAAGTTCATATCTCACTGCAACATGCGTTTCGGCGCCTTTGGATACGGTTTCTTGGCGTGTTTCCCTGGCCAGCTTGTTGAAAACTGTTGACTCCAATTTCCGCCTGAATAACTTTGTACAAAGCTTTCACGAGTCACTGAAAGATTGTGACATTCTGTTTCATAATTTAAAAAAGAAACTGTTTAATGGCACTATCCGATAAGAGGAAGATCAAACACAATGAAAAGTAGTTTATTACAGGCCTTGCAATAGAGCTGACAATTTGAGTAGATGATCCTTGTACGAGCACACAAATCGCGGCGAGGAACATAAGAATTGAACAGGTTCCAAACTTCTGAAATCGTCCTGTCACACAAGCATGTGCTCTTACAGCAACGCTGAATCGTCTTCTGCTGACAACGCCATGTTAGCTTTCAGCTATGACTTGTCAAAACGACTTTCTAAATGAGGCACCCAACAGCTTTCTTATCCACGCCGTACCGTCTCTACCACCTGCGCAAAGACACAACCTTCCCAGTCGGAAGGCCACTGACCCCTTCACTAGGGTTCAAGATGACCAATTGCTTCTTACAACTCGTAAGTTATTACCCTAATTGGCTGACATTATTCATCCGGAGTTTCCCCTGCTTCCGTTGGTTCAACCAGACGCGCCAACATCTCTCCGAGATTGCTCAGGCCTCGCAGAGACAAGCCCGCCAAAGCGACATCAACTGATTGAGAGCAAACAGAACTAAGAGGGTGCACTTGGCTCCTCACACCGTGCACAGAAGTGTTATATAACACCATCGTCAGGGCCGTGCTAACGAGCCCTATATGCCGTAGGCAATTTGACAACTGCAGCTTCGGACAGTCATTTTACTGCTGCATCAAGTTATCAACGAGCAAGTAGCCGACACGGCCAGCTTATGGGTCAGCGTGTTAGTGTAGGGTTGCAAAGGTCACCATTTATAGACTGTCCGAGCAGTGAAGCAGGGACAGTGAATATTATTCGTATGTTGCTTTTTTTAATTTAAAAAAATGTCTAGCCAGCCGTGCAGCGAATGCAAGAGGATATGAAAATAATTCTTAAATCGTACGTTAACAAGAAGAGTCTTCAAACGTTTATTTTCATTTTTGATATAACTTCCCTTAAGCGATAGTAAATCCATAGTGATGAATATATTTAAAAGCTATGATCTGCATCCAACTTCCGTCACATATTGCCATTTTGAGGATCATGAATTCCTGTTCTTTTCTTTTCATATTATAACGACAATTTATAATAGTTGGAAAACCCGTTTTTTTCTGAATTGTATTTTTGGATAGCAACATTTTTTCTTGTTTTTTCATGATATCTCGATCTCCTCTTGTACCATGCTGTTTCTACAACCCACATTACGATGACACGCAGCTAATGAACGATTAAATAATATTGCATCTGCATAAGTTTACTGCTAAGAGCTTTGTGAGAACAAAGTCACAACTGATTATCAGCTATAGAAGAACAGATGAGTATTGTGGTATCTTGTTGAGTTAAATAACGTTCCTTAGCCGATATATGGAGCCTTGGTAACTGAAATGTATGATATACCTCCTCCACAACATTTACACAGGGCAACCATAAGCTAAGACATAAACATTACGGTTAATAGGTTACGAAATATATGTATATTAAAATCATCTGCTTCCGTGACTCTCACCATCTTTCGTACTTACGTGGCTCTCTACCAGATCAACCCCGCTTATTGACGAGTGTTCATTGAGAATGAGACAACGCTTGTATATAGGGTTCATGATGGGATGTTGATTTTTTATAAAGAAAAATAATGGACACACTTTTATATTCAAGATTAAATTATTTACATATTCACACACGTTCCCGAAAAAGGTATGTATATGGCAGCAATCCTTGAAGAAAGAACAATTTCCCAAATACAATAATAGAAAGTTTGTGGTAACGAAACATGTTGCCATAGCATAAAAGAATAAATAAATAGCGATCGTGAATTATGAAAAAGGTATCTGCAGTTGCAGAAGTAATAGGATATTAAAAATTCAGAAATCTTATGTCTAAAATACTGAGATGAACAATTATTTAAATGTGGAATCAAATTCATTCAGTAAAATTTTAGAAATTTGGAGACGCAAATCAGTTAAAAGTTTGGATGAAAACCCTGACACTGAACAAATATTGAGGAAACAAATGATGTAGTAGGGGGAAAAAGAAGGCCGAGAAAGGTTCAGGTACTAGGATTAGTTGTTTCAGTTGCACTGGTATACTTCTAGTTACTTCTTTAGACCAAAATTAGTTAAAAATTGATCCTTCGAATAATGCGGAGGTAAATTTCTTTAACGGACAATATAGGAACTTTCCTATTAAAAAATTCACAGGTGAGTACAAATATATGTTTTGTAGGTGAGAAAAGAATAATCTATTATAGGACTTTATTTCAATATCCGCAGTCTGATTGCCGTGCTTGATGAATGTTACTGAATAGTCAGACCTATATTTGCGACACTGATTCTTTTTGCATTTATCCACAGCTAGTCAGATTCCGGAAGCGCTACTTTCCCTGGAGCTGCAATGAATGAACAGTGCAAACCACGCAAGCACTGACCGGAATGGGTAGCTATCCTTTCTTTAGATGTCTTCCTCGTTTTTTCGTGTGTGTCTGCCAGAATCACACCAATTCTCCTTTTACCCCCTTCTCAGGATTTAGAGCAATGCTTTAACAAATGGTTTTTAATATGGGTTTGGCGTGAAGGCATTTAGAGGATAATGGGATAAAATATTTTGTGTACGAGAAGTGTTGGGCAAAAACATGAAGTTTTTAGTACTTAAATAACGTGACTGAGGAACTAGAATTTAATGGTGCATCTTGCTAGGTCAAGAGACTGGTAAAGCATAAGTGAATTGCATTAAAGCAATAGAGCAAAGAAAATAAATTTACAAACATTATTTTTCAAAATTTCGATTGATTTTCGCGTTTCGTTAAGCCTGAAACCAATCTGACTATTTTCATCTTTCACATTTGTTTTCTGACAGGTTTTTGAAGGAAGGGTAATTCATGTATTGGTGATGTAATTGACGATGAATGTCAGCAACAATGAAACAGGAATAAATAGGATGAGACGGCATTAATATGGAAAACAAAAGTAAAGTGTACCATTCTCTTACCGAAGCTGAAGGAAAGAACTATGCAGAAATCAAAAAACACACAATACCCAACATATCATGAAAATGTAACATGAAGCATATGGCTATGTTCACAGAAGTTTCCGCGGTCATCCCAGCCACTGCGAAATGTGCTCGTGTGAACTAATCCATATGTTTCATCTTCTATTCTGATGAATAGGAGCATAGCCAGAAATATTGTTTTATATATATATACAGTGTGTTACAAAAAGGTACGGCCAAACTTTCAGGAAACATTCCTCACACACAAACAAAGAAAATATGTTATGTGGACATGTGTCCGGAAACGCTTACTTTCCGTGTTAGAACTCATTTTAGTTTCGTTAGTATGTGCTGTGATACAATACGCCATTCTCCAGGGCTGCATCAGCGCATCAGGGATTCCATGCGACGGAGGGTGGATGCATGTATCCTCCGCTAACGGAGGACATTTTGAACATTTCCTGTAACAAAGTGTTTGAAGTCACGCTGGTACGTTCTGTTGCTGTGTGTTTCCATTCCATGTTTAATGTGATTTGAAGAGAAGTAATGAAATGAGCTCTAACATGGAAAGTAAGCGTTTCCGGACACATGTCCACATAACATATTTTCTTTGTTTGTGTGTGAGGAATGTTTCCTGAAAGTTTGGCCGTACCTTTTTGTAACACCCTGTATATATATATATGTATATATATGTGTGTGTGTGTGTGTGTGTGTGTAGCGTTTTATCTTTGCAGTCCCCTTCCTTCAACTACGGTAAGTGATAGGTTTCCTTTCATTTCTAAATTACTTTAAATTTCGTATTCAATTCCGCTGTCATTCGAACTAGGTATAGTTGCACTTATGGAATTTTTTCTTCTACTCAGAGATAATTTATTGGGCTGTTTTGTTATTTATTTTTCTTTAGTGACTCAAGAAATATCGACAGTTTTCTCTGAACATCAAATAGCGACACGGTTCAAAACGTAAATAACTTGACATTGTTCATAATTACAGGTTTTTCTGAACTAATAAGCTGTAGTAATAATAATACTATTTCACAGATATAATTAAGTCAGCTATCACTATAACCCTTTGCATACCCGTAATAAATAAATGACCACCACAATAATAACAACAAAAGAACCCTGATCGTCATTGAAGACCTCTATTAGCACTCTTTACCTAGATGAAACCGGGCACGGTAGGTGAGTAGCATTCCCGAGTACGCAAGTTCGAATCCCCGTCCTGACATCCAGATTTATACCCTCCATAATTTCCCGAAAGATGCCGGGATGGTTCCTTCAAAAGTCCGTAGTCGAATACCTTGCAGTTACTTGCCCTAAGTCTCTCCCTCCTCTAACGCCCTCAACATTGACGATGAGCAAAGATCGAAACAAAATCTAGATGAATACGTATCTTAGCCACACACTTGCAACTAGCTGTTTACTGTGTAATGTTGTGTGCAAGTTTCATTTTATAAATATCGGTCAGTGTGGTGGTTCTGTAGAAATAAAAGAGCTGCAACTATTTTTCCTATCCGTACGCGTGAGGTTTCGTTGTTTAGGGCTCCTAATATATTGTCTGTACAGTGAAAACTAATGTTGGGAACAGCCGTCAGAATTAGAATTCTTTTTACCAGGTTTATCACAAAAACGCTACTACCTCGGAACTTCTTTATTGGCCCTAATATTGACTGCATCCTGTATTTAAAGAACTTCACCCCGCTCTCACCTCGATATTGGCTGCAGCTGACGTTAGCGGACGCTGACCTTACCCGCCCAATCAAATTAACAGAGATGTTACTGGAAATTCAAGTTTGTCAGCGTAACATGAAAGGGTAGAAATGTTTTGCCAAAACCTTTTCTAGAATTTCATTTTGAATTAAAAATGTATGGTACTACTTTACGGCTAAAAAAAACCGTGGAATATACATACCTGTACTTTTACTATTCAGTGAAGTCCTTCCTGTCCTCCTCATTTTTCAATCCCTAGAAATTTGAGTCTTTACATTGGATGTTGGGTTTTTACATTGGACGTGATATTTGAGTTTACATCATACTTGAGATTAGCGCTATTAAAAGTAATTAAGTCACCAATTTATTCATTTATTACCACGTTGAATTTGATGACAAAATTTATGTTAGTATTTTAGCAAGATCTGAAAGTCAGCATGACCTTTGATCCTAAAAAGGAGAACTTTTGTATACCCTTGACCATACCCGAAACACGGCCATGGCTTCAGGCAACTGTAATTTGGAAGCTGGGAGAAATAATGATCAGCTTTATTTAAGGATTATTTTGATATACATTAAAACAATTCAATTGTTGCTGTTATTAACATTTAATGCAAAGCATTCTAATGAATGGCACAGGTATTAAATTAATTAATCTGACTAGAATTGAACGATTCGCGGAAGGCGTGCAGCAACGTGTGTTGCCTAATCTGAAAGTAAGTTAACCACATATTTTTGCGCCAAGAGACTGCTGCCCAGCCTACCTTATACATATGCCCGAAAAACATTTTACTACGGGTATTCGACTCGCTACTTCCCAGTTTTTTTTTTTTTTTTTTTCTTTTCTTAATTTGTTCGATTTCTTAATGAATAACAGTTAATTGGTTACGTTGGAAAGAGTTAAACGTTTAACACAGTGTAATGTGGAGTTAGCCTTGAGTTGTTTACACTGGATCTCTGTGAAGACTGTAGACAGTTAACACGATACAGTGGTTTGGTGGGCGTCTGACTGGAGATCGATAGGGCTCCGATTCGAATCCCTGTCTGGGCTGGAATTTTCAAAAGCCCTTAAAACCCAACCTTCAACTATGGCTCAGCTTACTGTGTAATGTGAAGTACATCATAACGCTTCCGTGGTTTGGATTATAGGCCTACGACAGTGTTTCCCAACCTTTTTTGGGTCATGTCCCAATTTTAACATTTTTTTTTTTTTGCCCCCCATACATAATTTTTAATAAAAAATTATTGTTATTAAAGAAACTGATATATGATGGTTTTTGAAAGAAAACACTTTAATATTTTCATAAAACACAGTAAGTAAAATTAAAAAACATATAATGAAATACTAAAATTCAAATTCAAAAGATTTTTAATAAAGATTTATTATGGCAATTTAGTGTGATCTTTTTAAGAATTTTTTTTTTTTTTTTTTTTCTATATTTTGTACCTATATCTCGCATTGCATTTAAATAACCCGAAGAGAAAGCGGTAAAGTCGTATCAAGTCAATTTCTAAATTGCCCCCCTAAAAAAACTAATTGCCCCCCTGTGGGGCGTGAGCCCCACGTTGGGAAACAATGGCCTACGATATACTGTAAGTTCACTATACCCGGCAAGATTCCCCGGTTAGGTTAAGGCAGGTACAACAGGCGCTGAATGCTCAGCCGATAAAAACTCTGCCTCCAAGTTATTGCAACCACACGAGCCTTTACTCTCAGTTAGCACGGCTGGATGTTATTTAGGCAAAAGACTTTATTGAAAAACAATACCATAATCCTGCAGCAGAAACTGGAACCCGTAATGCATAAAGAGAACCAAGTCATGTGGAGCAACAAGAAGGCGGGAAGCAGGCAGCGGGGATGAAAAATGGTGTGCGCGACCTCCTGCAGACTGGAAACACTGAGAGAGATAAAAAAAAAGAGCGTAAAATATCTCTCCCGCCAAATCATATACAAATAAAGGTCAGTATTATGGCGAATCTGGCCGGAAGCGGAAGAGAAGTGAGCCGCGTGTGGCCAGGGTCACATGTGGCATCAGATATAGATATATATTATTTGTGTGCGTCGATCCTCCAGGGAGAATGGAGAGCGGGGAGCCAGCCAGCAAATTAAATAAGGCCGACAGCATCCAGCCAGTGTGTTGTGCTGGCACCGTATCAGCTCACGCGTCAGTTTCGGATCTGGCGAGTCATAAAGTAACACGTACTACTGTATTACACACGCCATTACCCATCCCTTCCTCTTTATAGCTCCGTACTCGGCACTGTCCTACTGTCACAGTGCTCTAGCTTATAAACGTCACATGAAGTCAACTTCAAATTTGTACGTGCTGCTTGTTTCGCTGACGCAAACATCACATGTCGTATTAAACATTCTGAAAAATTAGGTTAGGGTAGGGAGCTCATATAGTTAAAGGAGACAATAAAAAAAAAAGTTTTTTTTGTTGTTGTTATGGAAAACGAAGATGCGAGTGGCCGCCGAGGTTATTAAAAACGCTTCTGCCACAAATTTAAGAATTTTTTCCAATATTAAGTACATTCTGTATTTGAACTATGAATTCTAAACTGACTTACATGTAGTACATTTGAAATTTGCCAGCAAAATAAGAAAATGTTTTTATTTTGCTGATATTTTCATATCATATATATTCCTTCTAAAAAGTGTGTTTTGTGACGGGCCATCTTTCTCTCTTCATAATTAATGATAATCGATAAATAGGGCATCATTTTTAATATTAATTAAGAAAGGAAATTTTTCGAAATTCAACCAGTATGTGGGAAAATTATGAACGATCAAGTTCACGGGTACGCGATAGTTTAGAGTCAAGCTGCTAAGAATCACTGACGTCGATAAGGAGTGATCACATACCGGTAGATAGCAGCACCAAATGTCATAGAGATACTGATAAACTCTGTGTATTCTAGAGGTAGGAGCCTTTCGGTTGTTTTTCTTTCTATTACGAAAAAATTTCATCATTTCGAATTGTTTCGTGAGACTTTTATAGTGTTTTGCTAGTTACGTACGTATTTCAGTTGACAAATAAAAAATTGCTACAAATGAAATGGTTTTCCTCTCATCCGACTACAAACTACCAACCACGCTATTTATAGTATATCATTTGCGAAATTTTCGCCTGGGCCAACTAGTTCTGCGGCCGCGGAAGTTGTCAAAAAGACTTCTGCCTACTAATTTGAAACTTGTCTGCAATATCGACCCATTCTGTATTTGAACAGCAAATTATAAACAGACGTACGGTACATATAGTACACTTGAAATTTTGCGAGCAAAATAAGCAAAAAAATTTATTTTGCAGTTATTTTCATATTTTTTTGCTGTCGTCAGTCATTCGACTGGTTTGATGCAATCCTCCATCCCATCCTATCCTGTGCTAACCTCTTCATTTCTACATTCTATTTCTATTTTCATATATACAATGTTATTCAAATATAAAGAGTAGATTTTTTTGCATTTTTATTTCTCACAAACTATAAAATATAATAAATACGTATCACACATAACGGCATAGACGAAGATTCAAAGGTTGTAGCCCTTTTCTTTTGGTTCCATACACTCCGCTAAAGGCGCCATTCTCTGTTTAAGTGGAAACGGCGACGCAGAGGAGAAGTCGTTTTGTGTGCTTCCCTTTGCATATGCCCCCGTCTCTTACGACTTTTTGATGCTAACTGTACATCTTTTCATGACATGTGACACAACAACACTGGAATCAACAATGGATTCACTTTTTCGATGCTGTGCTCACAATACGACTTCTCCCTTGTCGTCGCCATTTCCACGAAAACAGACAACAATGCCGTTGGCGGCAGCGAATAGGCGGAAGTTACAAACTCAGAACCTTCCTCTATGAAATAATTTGAAGCACTTTTTTGTATCTTATATAGTTTGTAAGAAATAAAAATTCAAATTGTTTTTGAATAACCCTCTACTAATACCGTTTTATTGAAAGTACTATTAATTCAGAATACATTGTTGTTCCATAAAGGCTGGTTCACACTAGGCTAGTAATTTAGTTGACTGATGAACATTTAAGTAGCTAAAATACTCGCTACTGCTCAAAATCGTTCGATTACAGTACACAAGTTTCGTGGTATTTTGCCAGATGAACAGTCTGCAACGCAATAAAGTAAACAAGCTGATAAAGCTTAGGTTAATGGCTATTTTACAAGTGGTGGATGAAGAAATTTATGCGATGAAGAAAAAAAGCAGTGCGTACGAAAATGGATTAATAGAAGGAATGAACTAGGAGGTGCAAAATGTCTTCTGAAGGAATTAGCATTAGAAAATCCAAAATAATGGTTTGAGAAAGTCAGAAAGTTATGTAAATTTGGTGTTAATCAAAATGCAGTCGCAAATTCAGCGTGAAGTTACCCATTTAAGAACTAAAATTACAAAATTACAGGTAGTTCTCTACCTTATTGCCCTTGGATGTAGTTCAAGGAGACTCTCACACATACATTTATACTCGAAAGATCAGCTTTTTTCTAATTCATCACAGAAATCTGTGAAGGATTCTATGAAACATTATAGGAATTGAAGCAATGTTTCGTAGGGATGTATCCAGTAAACTGAATTAGTTTACTGAAAGAATGTAAACTGTTTCCGTCCCTGCGCCTAAATTTTTGGACTCCTTTATTTTTTTAAACTTCTGCAAGTAGATTATTTTAAAAAGATTATCGCGTAAGGTAGTACTCCTAATAACAATAGTAATAATAAGATCTTTTTGTATAATCTATATGCTATTGTAATAAATAATTAATAGAATTGTGCACTAAGCAGATGTTTTTAATTTTCAATTTTATTTCCTTCTCAACAAATCCAGGTATTTTTATTGTATTTTCCAAATCCATGTGCGCAGATTGGTTCCTTTGTTTCTTTTTATAGTTCGGGGACTTAATATTCTGCAAGTATTGATGTTCTACATATTTAGAAACAAATTTTTTTAAAAAATTCTTTGCTCCGGTAAAACGTAATTTTTGCGGCATCTAATGAACTCCACTAAACGACATATTCAGACTTGTTTAGCCGATGAACTAGTAAGCAGTGACGCGTATTGGGGGGCGCTACTCGCCCGATATAATAGAACAAAATGAATCGACTCGAATAAACTACTGGCTAAGCTGCTCGAGTAAACTTTCGTTGCTCAGACACGATTAGTTACTAAATTACTCGGTACTCGACTAAATTACTAGCCTAGTGCGAATCAGCCTTAATAGATGGTGTAAGTACTGCCTATAATACATTGGAATTGAATCCACTAGCGTCTCGACCGGTTATGCGGCTCTGCATAGGCCTATGTAGAACGTGGAGCCGAGTGCACCACCTAGCCTGAAAAATGTCAAGTGCTAATTTTTGAGCCAAGCGACTACGGTCTGACCTTACTACATCCATATTTCAAAAGGTCGTATAGTACTGAACGATGAATTGAGGGCCGGCTCGCAGTTGCCCCGTTTTTATGCCTATCTCCGTAAACTTTCGGCACAGTACGACACGTTCGAGGCGATAACCAAAATACTTTTCTATGTATCGATTCGCAAAACCCTAACTTCATCACAATTCTTTTAACATTTTCTGTGAAATATTATTTTCAAAACAAACTCATTTTATATGCACACTAATCTGAGAGTTCCTTCATTTGGACTATCCAATATAAGGACGGATTTCTTATATAGAGGTTTTATTGTGTAATTGGAAACAATTAAGTTTTCTGATATTTTTCTCCCTATTTTTCGAGGTCGTATGAAGATAATAAGTATTTCACTTTAATCCTGGGACCCTAGATTGCACAGTGTTTGAATCCTCATAAAAAAATCCGTACAGTAGTTTCTACGTGAATCACAGCCAAAGTAAACGAACAAACAGACAAGTTTAAAAACGATGGATTGTTAAAGAAGTCATTTTTTTAAATGTTTTTAATTTTCATTTACTGTCTCATTATATTTATACATAAAGCTCTCTACCGCTTACACTGGCGTATCTTAGAAAACGAAAACAGTATTTCATCAGACGCAATATTGACCAACAGATTTAATGATTGTGTTTTGATGTGCTGCCAATTCGTAAGCTAATCTTTTACGTTAATATGTCATCATAATCCCAGCGGTGTGGTTACATATGCTAATAACTCAATACACTGCAGCCAGAGAACAGTTATTACTGCGCATAAATCACTAGACCAACATTCCGAGAATACTAACTCAATCCACACTTCTGCCGTCCGCAAATCATTTCAGGGAAATGCAGTAGCTGCCGATTTACATATAGCTTTTTATTTTTTTTGTAACAAAGCACTGTTATATGCAACCAAATCTACTCCACAGATGAAGCCATATGATTTTTCGGCTGACGGACGGTCAAATTGATGATTAAGTGCGCTCTTCGGCTCTGGTAATGTAGTAAAGACAATTGTGAAAAAATGCTGATGGGAGCAGGGAATTAGTTTAGGTTATATTTGTGGCCTGTTAAGTTTGCGATGTTAACATCAGAAACAAAGAAGAAATAGATCCCACAATTACAATTTATTCTGTTGAGTCAGGTGAAAAGAAAATAATAGGAGCATATTTTAAACAAAACGGTGATATGTACAAAGATACTTATACGCTCAACTGTCAGTCTTAAGAACATAGAAACACAAGGATCGTATGATCTTTTAAATTTTCAAATGATAACTTCCAATATTTTCTAGCGTTAATTGGGATCACATTAAAAAAATTCAAGACTTTTGGAAGAGCAATCAACCTGCGCTGAGGCACAACTTATGGCCACAATATGTTTTCTGAGAAAACGTTAAACTTTGGTAGAATCGAAATAATAAAGGTACATTTAATTTATATATATTTTTTTAATGAGGCCTTCGCATAACGTGAGTACCTTGTTGTGTCATTCAACAGGCAGATATTGGCAACCAACAAAACGAAATTTTAAACTATCCAGATTCTCGACCAGTAACAGTACAGGAATAATGAATTTCAAACAGGTTCCTGTGGTTTAAATTTTTAGAGAATAAGGTTAGTGGATGCGGTATTGTTTTTAGTGACAGTAAATAGGAATTGTAAAATAGTATGTAACTTTTGTTATTGAAACTGCTTATCCCCGAACATTTCTAGATAAAATACCTGTAAGTAACACCGTGGTTGCGCCATGTAGTGCCTTCGGGAGTCAAAGCTTCTTCCTCACCATTGTGAATATTTCTTCTTATATTAAAGTAACAATTGATTTCGAGAAACCATGGAAAACCGAGGTAAAAATGAAATCTGGATGAATAGACAGTGGATCGGACCAGTGTTCTCCCGACTGAAGGCTTGGTACACGAACTATTTCTCACAGATTGCACAACCTGCTCGCCAGATAACATACACGATACTTTCCAGGAAAATTTTATCGCCAGGCAATATCTTGATCTCCAGGATACCAAGAGATTACTTCAACGAATCGAAACATCGTCTTTCAATATGAATAAAATACCACCGCAGACGATGTTATTTTTGAGCAAATTGATCCTCCGTGTATGAGTTTGCTCGTAATCTGGATACCATACCACCATGCATTTGGCTGGTTTAATCACCTGCCTCGCGCCCGTTATCGTTAAGATACCATGACATTGTCTGGCACTCGATGCGTGGTTAACAGGTTCATGATCTGGTGGTGAAAGAAAAATCCTGAGATCTCTATTTGGCCAACATGGTAGACAATATCCTATCAGCAGATTGCTTACGAGACTCCTTGGTTGATCTCAAAACCAATCTACAGTGTGTATACAGTCAGTGGGGAAATATGACTATGTTGAGGAACTGCTGAGTGCTCCCCTTGAGTACATCGGATGAATAGACCTGAAATGATTGACACCAGCTTATACGATTTCTCTTCTTTTATCTTCATATACACAGCTGTTTGTAAAAATTGTAACACCAAGAGGAGGCATATGCTTACAATGAAATTTATTCCACATATTAGAAATATGACAAAATACAACTGATTAGAATTACAGAACAGAAAATCCACTAAACCGTGAGAATTCAGTACGGCGTTAATCAACCACGTGCTGTAATCGGAGGCTCTAAACGTCGTACCATGGAATCAAAGCCTGGGTATGCTGGTTGGGAACACACTGCCACGTGGTTTGTAGGTACGTTCGCAAAGCATCGACAATGGTTTCAGGAGGACCAGAGAGAACGAGTTGCCAACTGACTAAATCGCAGACATATTGGATGGGCGACATGTCAGGCAGACCAGGGAAGCAGTGGTACCCGTTGTTCTTCGAAGAATGCTAGTACAGTCCTCAACACATGTAATGTTAACTGGGTAGTCAAAGTTGTGGAACGAGGGACATAGGCTACATATTGTAATAATGTTATCCATGTTTCGAATTGAAGTGGTTGGAAAAGTAGGCGCCTTCTAGGAATTCTAATCTCGTGCTCTCGCCAGTGATGACAGATGAACTGTCACTGGCTCACAATATACTGGGGTGCAATGCTGCAACGGCAGGCGTTTCAGCCCCGGGGTTGGTCTTTTCCTTTCATGCAATTGAAATTGTTGTTTTATTTTCCGAACGCGTTTGGCTTCATTTGGGTATTTATACATATAGTTACATTTGTTCTATTTTAAAATTTAAAAATGAAAATGGTGGATTACAGATTTAAGCTTACTTACATTTTTCTTTGGTCACAAATAATCACAAACAACATCAAAGAACAACAGAAAATTCCTGATTACACATACATGAAACAACAGATATACTAAAACTGATAACATCACAAAATTACTTCCACTTCAATAACCACTATTACACTCAACAGGACGGTTTAGAAATGGGCTCCCAAATCTCACCAACATTGGCAGACATTTTCATAAATCATATAGAAAATCAGATATTTCAAAACATCATTCACAACAAAGGTTACAACATCATAATTTGGCTGAGATATGTTGATGACATACTTTGTGTAGTAGATGAACCAGAAGCCAGAGTTAACCAACTACACACAGAAATCAACACCATTCACAAAAACATAAACTTTACACTGAAAAAAGAAATAGAAGGAAAACTCAGCTTCCTAGACCTCGCCATAACATCTCACAATAACCTTCTGCAATTCGAAATATATAGGAAACCCACCACAACAGACATGATAATAAGCTCTAATTCTAACCATCCACAAACACACAAGGAATCAGCAATTAGACACATGCTCAACAGACTAAACAAAACACCACCAAACAAAGACAACTACACAACAGAACTTGACACCATCATACAGATAGCCACCAAAAATAGATACAAAGAAACCAGAATACACCAAATGAACAAAACCATCAAAAAGCAGATACTAAGAACAACACTATATACCAAATCTACAACAAACAAGTACAAACATCCACATGAATGCAACAGCAAATAACATAACACCCACACAAGCAAAAACAGAAAAATGGCACACATTAACATACATAAACAAGAACACTCACAAAATAGCAAACATTCTGAAAAAGCAAGGACTCGGGATAGCATTTAGAACATCAAAAACAACACATCAAACAACAAATTTCAGAATTCAGGTATATATAGATTAACTTGCAATGACTGCAATGCACAATATATAGGCCAAACATGCAGGAAATTTGAAACCAGATATAAGGAACATTTAAGAGCACTAAAATACAATAACCACTCAACATTCGCAGAACATCTACTAGAACATAATCACCAGCCCACAAACATAGAGTCAGACATGCAAATACTAACCATTAATAACAGCAAAACACAACTACTAACATTTCAGGAAAACTACCACATCCACAAATCACTGGCAGCAGAAAAGAACATAATAAACGAATACACAAACCTGACGGACCCAACACTATACACAGTACTCAAAAACAAATAATAAACACAACAATACACCACAAAAGGACACAGCCAATAACAATAATACACCAGACTAAGCACGAACACATATTTAAAAGCGCGCCACCCACCGAGTAAAACAGAAGACAAACGGTAAACAAACCTGCTAATCAGCGATGTACAGTAACTAACGTAAGACATCAGATCTCAATGTATTTCAGTGCTACGTCAATTGATCGCTAAAATGCAACCAACATGTGTATTATATACTGCAGTTACAAACATAACTGATGCTAAAAGGCTGTACAATTATAAGCATATGTGACCAAAGAAAAATGTAAGTAAGCTTAAATCTGTAACCCACAATTTTCATGTTAAATTGTAAAATAGAACAAATGTAACTATATGTATAAATACCCACAGACAGAACCGCTGAAGATGCTTCGCAAATGAAGCGAAACGCTTTCGGAAAATAAAACAACAATTTCAATTGCATTGGCGTTACAATTATTCATAAAATTGATTATTTCGGTAATTTATATTTTAACTTGATGCTAGTAACCAGCAGATTTACAGAATACTACGGTAACGGAGGAACGCAGTGGATATGATGAGAAGGAAGCTTCGTTAAGGTGGGTACCCTCGGCGCGTGGTTTTGGAGGCCCCTCCACATTAGTCGAAGTGTACGGATCAGCGCGTGCAACAGGTTAGCTCTAACCGCCTCCCCACCACCTTGCCTAGTGTCGTTTCAGCTACCCGGGCGTTTGATGTTTACTGACTGGGTGACAGATAGAGGCGCGCCATCCCTGCAGGCACAGGTGGGACCCTTCCCACTGTGCGCTCCTTGGGTAGCTGGATCGGCCGGGCCCGTAACTGTGCGGATCGTGCGTCCGCATTTGGAATACTGTTGTGGAATTTGGGATCCCTATCGCAAGGGATTGATTGACACGTTAGAGAAAGTACAGAGAAGAGCCGCTCGATTCGTGACTGCTAGTTACAGTCATTACGTAAGTGTCACAGAGCTGATTCGTGGGTTGGGCTGGGATTGTTTGGCGGACAGACGACGTCGTTTTCGTTTGAATTTGCTGGATAATATGCGAAAATCTTTAAGTTACGAGTGCAACGAAATACTTCTTCCGCCAACCTATTTAGGTCGCAATGACAGGAGGGATAGGATTAGAGAAATAAGATGCTGTACTGATTCATTTATGTATTCCTTCTTTCCTCGATCTGTTCGGGATTGGAATGCGCAGAATTAGGATTGGTGCTTAGCACCCTCTGCCACCCACAGTATTTGTGATTTGCAGAGTATAGATGTAGATGTAGAAGCCAGCTTTAAACTTCGTAGCTCCATTTGGCCTTGTTTAACCCCCTCCCCCACACCCCCTTCTCCCTCTCGCTCTATACTCTTCCCCTCCCCATCTACTATCCCCCTCTATTCTCCTCCTTCCATCCCTCCTCCGCCCCAGCGTAGCCTGACGTAACTTTTGCCTCTACTCCCTCCCCCCTCCCCTCCTTCCCCCGTAGCTTTTTCCCCTATTTTTTTCTTTTGCTTGAGCTTTACGCCTCGTCGACGGCGAGGTCATTAGAGGCGGGTTTTTCCCTATTAATTCCATAAAATATTTTGTACTGTTTTCACTTCGCAGACTATGTTAACATTATTGTGTATATAGTGAACACAAACGATATTTGCATTATGTACTTTTCTATAATCACAAATATTTTGAATTAAATGTTGACACTAGCCAGTCGCGAAAATAATCAATTATTGGGTAAAAAAATTTCTCGGCTCTTTCTATTCTTGAGGCGTTACTAGGAATATTCGGCTTATCTCATTCGTCATTGTCCATTAATTGATAAAACAGAACAAACTATACCTGTCGCATAAAAAACTAAGAACAGCTGAATTTTTTGTTTTCTTTTGCAGCAATTACGTCCCCTATCTGTATAACTTATTGGATTCCTATAAGTTTCGTTAAGTTAATTGTACAGTGCGATTTCAAACCACACCTTAAACTTGAAATAACACTTCACCGAGCATAATAATTAAAGTTGCACTGAAATTCACTTGACAGAACAAAACTGGAATTATTTTACTAACGAGTGGTCACAAATGGGTGATCTTACTCAAATTAGCTTTAATGCAAACCATCAAAACAGTACGAAATGTCACTACCTTGCAACTTCCCAGGTAACATCTTTGAACAAATTTGAGACCAGGTGTGTCATGTTTAATGTTTTCCGAATCTTAAGGCTCTGCCGTGTTTCGGTTAGTTCAAACGCGCCAGCCATGGGGAACCCAAGTCACACGCATGTGCAACACTGTTAGTATATAGATATTTGATTTACGTACGGAGTTAAGTGACGGAAATAAGTATCCTCATGCTTTTGTGTGTTCTTTACCCCATTTTAACAAATAATATAATTGAAAAGCTACGTGGCTTGGCTCTGACCACCTCCCTCCCTCATGTACGCAACGTAGCTTTCTACCTACACACTCCTCCGACAGACAGAGCCCATAGTTTATGGACGCACCAGAAGGAGTCTGAATAATCTCGAAAATTCTGTACTTGTTGAACCATTGGACGATTAAGTTAAAGTGTTTGTGCGACGGTAGTGTTATATTAGACTCTTGTTGATACATGATTTAAATTAAGTACTGTCCAATATGAACATTTTTAGTTGAATACTCTTTACACCTTCGTGGTTTGGGACATAATCAGCGACAGGTTACTAGAACAGGCTGATTTCGCACTAAAGCCGCAACACCAGTGAATAGCTGTACACACACACATTTATGCACAGTACTGTATTACTTGCAACATACAAACTAGCTTTTAAACCAAACTGGATTTATTACAGTATTTCATAAGCTAAAATGTAAAAAATCATTACAGATCTGTTGCCATTCACACTGAATAGAGGCACCCCTTACTTTTAGTTGGATGATATTAGTTTGACAATAATTTCCAAGCTTATGAGACAGATGAATTTAAGCTACAGGATTAATTCTAAAATTTCCTTTTTCATTTCATTAATCGGTAGTAGCGTAATATCTCATTTCCTACGACATTAAAATACAATATTGACGGAAAGCTGCACTTCAGATTTTCACGGTGCTTATTGTTCTGGGGTGCTGAAACCATTTTTCCACTCCCTCTGGTGGGAACAGTCCTGCTTTGTGTATAATTGACGCAATAACTGCAGCAACGTCAGACCGATTTATCTCAGCCGCGGATTCATTCATACTGGCCCAGACAGATTACTTGTCCGATGTTTTATTACACGTAGCACCAGACCGAAACTGTTTAAATCTGCTACGGCTACGAGTCAGCTGTTGCGCTAGATAATAGATTACGTTTTAGAGCATCCGCACAATGACTGCAAACTGATATCACTAATATAAACTGCCTCCTCACACCGTGGAGGCCATGTTCCTTAGTAAAAGAAATTGAAATAATGGTACAAATCAAAATTTTGTTGAGGTACTTGTTGCAGGCATACTCTAATTTTCATGATACGTATTTTTCTCCGCATCTTCTACTCTCCGCAATCCTCTATCTACGTGAATTTGATACGTTTGATGAAATTTGAAATCAAATCGTACCGGTTAAAAGTTAAAAATAAAATTGTAGTTAAAAAACTAAAAACACGCTTTCGTAGTAATGTGAACTAAAAGGTTAAAAATAATCTTTAAATATAAAGATTTTGTTTAACAGTGATGGGACGTCCCAGAATACTGGATAAATTATTTTTTTGAATAGGCTTAAAGAATAAAGTCACTGATTACAAAATTAACTTTAATGTAAAAAACCATGGGGTGCTATATCAGTTGTCTTTTTTTTTTTTTTTTTACGTTAAAGTTAATTTTGTAATCAGTTACTTTATTCTTTAAGCTAATTCAAAAAAATTAATTTGTCCTGTATTGTGGGACGTCCCATCACTGTTAAACAAAATCTTTATATTTAAAGATTATTTTTAACCTTTTAGTTCACATTACTACGAAAGCGTGTTTTTAGTTTTTTTAACTACAATTTTATTTTTAACTTTTTAGTTCAGATAGTTTCAAAAGTATGTTTCTTACTGTTGGCTTTTCTTCGCCAATCTCTTTTTATCTTTGTGTTGTAGTTTAATTTTTAATTATTACTTCCACGAGTTAAATACAATTAAATGGCAGCTCAGCCAGAGGTCCAATAGCAGGGTAAATGTGGAAGACTACTCTTCTATAACAGTACGAAGTAATGTTTCGAATACTCACTATTCAACGTCACGTTAAGTGACTGCAGACAGAGAAACCTTTGTGGATGGGAGACAGTGGAAGACGATCGTCGTCAGCAACCAAGGCTCGTAAATCACACCCGGGAAACTGGAGATGGTCAAAGTAACGAGAATAGCAGGACGTTGCTAAGAGACTGCTGTATTGTCAACGGTTCTTAAAACGTGTTCAAATTTTTTCTGTTTTTACTGTCAAAATAATGATAATATCAAGACATACCTATGAAATTCTTGTATTGTAATCAGTTATCAATAAATCAGCAAAATTTCAATCAATTCGGACATCTGGAATTGGGTTAAAATTAAATTGCAAAATTTCACGACATTCAAACATTTTTCTTTTGTTACTGTCAAAGTAATGAGAATAGCAGGATATAGCTATTAAATACTTGTATTGTCACCAGTTCTTAATATGTGTGCCAAATTTCAACCAGCTCGGACATCTGGAAGTGGGTCAAAATGGAGTTGTAAAATTCCGTTACATTCATACATACATACATACAAGTCAAGCTAATATAAAGCGTGTAAAAATGTATAAATTATCTCTCCAATTTCAGAAACGTACAGCGTATTCTAGTACAAAATAATATAGAGCTAGTTAAAATGATTGCAGTGATTTCAGAAAGTTACTACAGATTTATTATTTGACATATACTTACAAGATTATACAGATATATAAACAAACTGTGAAAGTTTTTTTGAGTGTCTACAGAAGCTCAATATATTCATCTTTAGTGACTCTGCACACATCAAGTCTATATTCGAGTTCTTCCCATACCCGGTGCAGCATGCTGATCGTCAGCTGATGTCATGGCATCCTCGTTCCCCTGACCTAACCCACTGCGACTTCTTTGTTTGGGGTTTCGTAAAAGACACAGTGTTCGTGCCACCAGTACCAGCTGATTTGCCAGACCTGCGGGTTCGCATCACCAAAGCATTTGCTCTCATTGACAGAGACATGCTGCATCGGATATGGGAAGAACTCGATTATAGACTTGATGTGTGCAGAGTCACTAAAGGTGCACATATTGAGCATCTGTAGACACTCAAAGAAACTTTCACAGTTTGTTTATATATCTGTGTAATCTTGTAAGTATATGTCTAATAATAAATCTGTAGTTATTTTCTGAAATCACTGCAATCATTTCGACTAGCCCTGTATAAAGGCGTTCTTTACCATTAAATATTAAAGTGTTCTAAGATCGACATTTCCAAAGTCTACGCGTGGCAGAGAGTATTTCAAGCCTGTTTCCAGTAACAGGAGAGCAAGAATCAGTATTTCAATTTGCTGTGTTCAGTATCTCCACACACCTATTTTTTCTTTTACCTTCCCGACTCAATCACATTGGCTGTAAAACTGTTAGATTTCAGTCGGGTCCCCAAAGTGGCAGATTATAAATTATTCAATGAGAGCACATTGAAATTTAGACTTATTCATAGTTCAGTTGCCTTTCCAACTTCAATAAAATAGAAAACAGCAATAGCAACCATTGAAAACATCACGTTGCCATTTTCTTGAAAGTTTCATTGTTTCCTATCACTCCATAATAACAAAGATCCATACGCAGCATCAGTAATACAAGTGTGATGTCCACAAGGATTCAATGTAATGCTTCCTTGAAATAAATATGTCTTTTAAAAAAAATCAATTTAGAAAAAGCATTCTGGCATTTGTTTTTCGGTTTACAGAGTTTACCATACGTTCTTCGATTTCACTTCAGGTGACCCTTGTTCGTTCTTCCATAAATATTACATAAAAATAATTTAAATACGTACTTCATGAATAAAAGTTACAGGGTTTTTAATTCTGTTCATAACACTTACATTCAGCTTCCTCTTTCCGGACCGGGTTTAAAAGGTTTTTCCGTTTTTGGAACTTTCAAAAACTGTTCATCCAATACAACAATTCAGCTTGTATATAGAAGAAAAATAAACAATTTAATTAACTGAACCACACGGTTTCTGTGTAATTCTTGCGTCGTTACCTAGGTCACGTAATTCATTATGAACTAGAAGAACCAAGCATTTAACAAATCAGCTGCTCTCCGTACTGTCATACTGACGTAAGAACCAGTTACGTAGTATTAGATTGAATGTTTTCCTATTATCTAAGAACGTGATTCCGACTTCTTAACCCATACCTACATTAATTTGTCGTGGGACAATAAACTAATCTTAGTTTCACAAGTGCTGCTCTTACGAAATCCTACGTGGTTTAGAATAGTTAGCGGTTTTATCTAATAATACTCGTATAATAAAACTCAAACAGCTAGCACATATTTGTTGTTGTACTAATTTAGCTTTTAAAATACAGTAATCCAATAAAAAAAATTGTTCATTTCTGCTTCTAAAATCTTTTTATGGGTGGACAAAAACGCCAAAAAACATAATACATATTATAGCACTATGGATGACTACTGTATGGCATTTAACGTAACAACTACGATGATTCATTCATTTTACTGAGCAAATACTGTTCGCAGGAGGATTAACGAAAATACTACAAATCACTAATGATGTAGAAGATAACAACCGTTCAAATTATCTGCACAAGGACATTCTTGAATTTGAGACTGATGGCAGTGTTGATGTTAGAAATTTTGGTGTAGTTAAATAGTCAAAGAGACTGTCAGAGAACAAGAGGAAGCCTCACCCCTCCCCCTATCCCCCAGACTGATGCGACAAAGATTTGCGGCGGGTGCTGGAGGCCGTAACACGTAGAAAATACTGCTAAGGTTCTATCTGGACTCGTTTCATGATTAAATTAGTTGATATGATGGTAAAATAGTATTGAATATTAACTAAATATCAAAACAAACACAAAAAAATATTTTAGTTATGCAATGTTATAACCTATTAAATAAAGAATAGTAGTGAATACTGAAAAGAATGGACAAAATATAAAACTGTAGGCCAGTTGGCAGATTTCAAAAATAAATGCCAAAAAACAACATCTCTGTCACAGAATTGTTTAATCAGAGACCGAGCGGGGCGGTGTAACGGTTAGCGTTCTCGCCTCGCATTCGGGAGGACGGCTGTTCGAATCCCCGTCCGGGCATCCAGATTTGGGGTTTCCATGGTTTCCCCAAATCACTCCAGGCAAATGCCGGGATGCTTCGTTCAAAAGGCCATGGCCGAATTCCTTCCCATTCCTTGCCCCCATCCTTGCCCCCCATCCTTTCCCGTCTCTAAAGACCTCGATGTTAAAAAGAGACGCAAAGCAGTTACAAAAAAAAAAAAAAAAAAAAAAAAAAAAAAAAAAAAAAAAAAAAAAAAAAAAAAGTTTAATCAGATACAACAGCCATCGGTTTAAATCCTTTCATCAACTTGACTATAAGTTTTAATGGATACTTCACGGTAAAGTTATGATACGAGAATTACCTAAAGTGGTTGTGTGGTACATGACCTCAGTGTTTATAGAAATTAATGTTAAAATCATATTTACATGTAGGTCAAATATTTGTGATTGCATAAACTTATTGTGCTATTTAAGTTTAAAGAGTCAAAGAACGTCGTAACAAGGAAGAATGAGAATCTTTGGTTTGCTGTAAGAACAGGTAGCAAAGCAGAATTGAAGACGTTCGAATGTTAGACGAATGACTAAAAATTGACTTCGGTGGGCTGGAGTAGCCTGTAGTAGTATTTGAATTTACAAGACTGATGACATGAAGAAGTACGATTTTATTGATAAACTGTTGTCTGTTTTAACTAAGATATATGTACTGAAATCAAACAAAACATAAGTAGACTAATTAATAATGGTCCAATTGTAATAGATGAATAAACCGTTTGATTTGAAGTTTATAAAAGCATTGCAGTTTATTGAGAAAACGGAGAAATGTGTAATTTATAATTGTTCGATTAATGGTGAGCTAGAATATTAAGATTATTATTTTCAGGTAATTTACAGCGTTGATGGTAAACCTGAAATCGGAAAATATAGGTAATTGATGTGGAATTGTCGAAGAAATCCGATCTCGGAAAAGGGAAATAAATACAACTTATTCGTATCAATGAAACTGTAAGGGAGAAATTCACAATGTGATACGTGTTGAATGATTTCTTAAGATGACAAAGACCAGTGAAAGAAGCTTCTATTTCTGATGAAGAGTAGTCGTCGATCTTAGCTCGTTCGAGCTGTCAGGGAACACCGGTTGATTGTGTCGCTCTTTGCTGGCAAGGCTGCGGGCTAACTCGCCCGTGCAATGAATTTCGTATTCCTTCGATGTGAGTGACGTTCTGTGCAAAGCCAACGGGATCCCTTTAACCCGTCTATCAAACGCTGCTGCCAACGACACGCAACTGCGTACAAAGGGTGGAGGGCTTCCGCGTGTCAAAGCCTCAGACGCTTGCAAATACGTCTTTTCGATCGCAATAAATCCCCTTAATAGCTACAACGTATGTGTGGGCGTGGGGGATGCCAGCTACTGTAGGTTACACACGCTATGAGACAGCGTATTGAATTTTTTAGATCAGGAGAATAACTCAGAAGCGCTGATAGTGTAATTAAAAAAGTGTACTGCATTATTATTGACTTCGCATTGTAGACTTATCGTACCGTATGGCGACACACCTTGAGAAAATGGCAAGCAAAGAAGTACTATGGCGGACAAGATGGTTTCAGTTGCTAATAACAATTTTCGCTGTATGTAAAATAAGGTCTCTAGTTCAACGGTTCCCAGCAGATGGTACGCGTCCCCTCAGGGGCACGTTACGTTGCTTCAAGGGGTACGCGCGGTGATATCTTGGCTAAGGTAACCACTAAAATAATTTAAAAAAAAAATAACGCAAACATTATTATCTCCAAATATTTTTATGAACATTTGTTGATTTTCTGTGTCGTTTGTTATTGAATAAAAATTTAATAAATCGTGAAGAACAGGTTTTATTTTTCATTTCAGTTAAAAGGGGTACGCTAGGTTGAGCTGTTTCTTGAAGGGGTACTTAGCGAAATCTAATTGGGTACATAGTTCTTACCGGAAATTATGGTTTGTGTTGTAAATATATTTAAAATGTAGTAAGGTCATAGAGTATATATTTTAACCTTGATAATTTATGTTCATGTTTTTTTTTTAATGAAAGCATGAACGGAAAATGAAATAAATAAAAGAGGAAGTTTCGAAGAAGAAACTTCTAATGAAGTTGTATTTGACAAGTAATATGTTAAATGTAATGAATACAGCCCGAGGCAGCAATGAAAAAGAATTAATATATGGTTTTTAAAAAATTGTGTGATCATAGGAAGGAATGTATTATTAAAATAACCGAAGATAAGTGTTAATTTTGTATTATGTTGTTAGTATGAATACCAGCAATAAATTGTATGTTTAATGATATAAGGAAACTGAATGAATTATATCAAAAAGTAAATGAATCAAAACGACATTAAAAGATTTTTCAGATGTTAAGGTATCGGATTGAACCAGTATTTAAAGCCCGCAAGAAGTAATTCGAATAACGGCAAATATCTGGTAAGCATATAGAAGGAAGAAAGTAAAAAATAAAAAGATACGTGAGGCTGCGTACGGACATATTGTCACGTACACTAGTTCGAAAGGAAGGAAACAGAGAAAACAGTGCGGTGCACATGCAGCAACGCCTCTCAGTAGGATACGGGAACTGAAAAATATAGAAAAACATGATCTCTTTGCTTTCCACGCAACGTCGCAGTTCTGCCCGGGAAGAAGCTCAGTGTATGACGGCCGAAACGTTGGGTTTTTACACAGTGACGCGGCGGCACCCGATCAACCAAACAGTCCACCCACTAGTGACGCGGAAGCCTACGATCTCAAAGAAAAACTTGCCTGTCTGTTTCGCTGACTACGCTTAGCGAAAAAACTATAGCATGATTTTTCATGGGTTTCAGTGTAAAACATAAATGTCTCAGGATTAAATTTAGGTAGGTTTAATTTTCATGTAACATCTAGAAGATAAAAAATAAAAGAAAGTGTCATTAAATTTATTGCCAGTCGTTAGACGTATGTAACTGCTTGCAGTCGAAATGTTTTATTTAATTGCAAATAATGAAATGTGTTACATGCAGATCACCCCCGACGTGGAGAATGAAATGACGAATAAATAAGGGAAAAAAAAGGTTGATCTGTAGGGAAACGAGGTGGAAGTTTGCAGTTTGAGAGTTCTCCAAACGAAAGGAACTGTTATAAAGGGTTAATTAACAGTAGTCAGATTTCAAAACATTTAGCGTCTCCCATGTGAACCAAAGATGGTTACCAGAACGTTTACATCGATTGACTCTAGTGGCTCTTTGGAAGTTACTGACAGAACTGGAATTTGGTACGGATGGGAATCAAAATCAGATGATGATCCCGTATAAGTAAACATGTCAACGATAGCATCGTTACCAATCTGATGGTGTTTATAAAGACATTCAAGGAGGCGCCATCATTTATCCACTTATACGTCAACAAGAAGAGACCGAGCCTGGTGGGTGAGCGGTAAGGTTCTGGCCTTATATTTTTGAGGACCCCGTCCGGGCATCCAGATTTGAGTTTTCCATGGTTTCCCCAAATCACTCCAGGCGAATTGCGGGATGGTTCCACCTTCAAAAGGCATGACCAAATTCATTTTCGTTCCTTGTCCCCAGTCTTATCCCGCCTGTAATGACTTCGATGTCGACGAGGCGTAAAGCCATAAAAGAAACAAGAAGAAAAAATCACTAACACGCGATTATATTAGCCAGGACACTATAGATGTTGTTCTAAATGTTTTCCATAAGAATGATTCCGACAGAACGGCATTTTCTGACGGGTAGCGGTGCGATCTGAGCCAGTATTCCTCATTCTTAACAGTTTTCAACTTAAAGTATTGCAGGTCTCTCTAAGGGCATTTACTTCACAAAGACGATCAACAATCTGAAGAGCACAATGTACGTGGCGCATCCATTGGCATTAAAACTGAATGGTTTTGTAATGGCAAGTTGTTCGTTGTTTCCTCTTGGACTGGTAACATGAAAATATTGATGCTTTATAAGTTTTGTAATTGGGGTCCGCTACTTTTTACTTTCTTATCCAACCGAAAAAAGTTTAAACTATAGTTAACACACTGTTTTTGGTACGTAGTTCTATGCTTCTACCAAACATAGAAAAATCAGTCCCTATCCAAATCATTCATTTCATGGACCGGTCCGTAGATTAATGATTCAACACGGATAAAAGATATTGAGTATGTTTGACGTAAAATATCATTTGGATGGAGATAAAGTGAACCGTGAGGAGGCACAGATGAAACTCCGGAGAGGTCAGTTTGGTAGGAGTTATACGTTGAATATTATTAAAAAAAACATAAAGAAAATTCTTCTAAAAGCCAATTGCCTCCCCAGTTTCATTGAATACAACCTGTCACTATGCGACTTCCATATGTTTGTACCACTTAAGGAATCCTTTGGTGGACAGCACTTCCCAACGCATGAGGAAGTGCAGTTATTTTTGTGCAATTGGTTTGCTACACGTCTCAAAACACTAATTAAAGAAAAATACCAGATCGTTGGAGGAAATGCATCAATAAGAAGAGGAACTATGTAGAAAAATAAGAAAAATGTAAATTAGAATATTTTTTTTTAAAGTGTTGTTTTTTGCGAAAGGTTCGTTTATATTTGATCTATCCTCGTAAATCCTAGAAGAAAACATGAATACTTTACAATTACAGATTTGTTCAAATTTTCAACAGGCCTGTAGGTTAATTAACAGATGATATCTCGGTATCATTTTAGAACATTAAAAACGGACTATACGTCGCTTGTACTGTTGCTTGTAATCCCTACGTGAGACTGACAAGAACAGATTTTGTCCTAGTCTGCGGCAGTTGACGGCCGCTCTACCTGTCGTCTGCTGCCGACAACTGTCCCTGCTGGGCGCCTGCTCCGTGCACGGTGACAGACTGCCCACTCAGGCGGCTTAGTGTCACTCCCAGAGGAGGAGACGACAGTACTCTATCCCAGTGAGCCAGGCAACGACAGATACCAACATCAGGCAGGAAGGGGTATTCCACAAACAGACAAAAACAAACAAAAATTTAATGCACAAAAACTGAGAAACTTTGTTACAGGAATCCTCACCTTTTAAGTGCTTAAATTATGGTCAAAATTGACAAAAATATAATTCTTCCACGTTAATAATCACAAAAGGAGATCACCTTTTTACCCCGTCTTTTCCCTCCTCCTTGCGAACAGTTTAAGATTGAGTATAGCTTACAAGGCCTTGTAGCATAGGGCATTGCGTGCTGGGCTCGAATCGCTGGGGTCGCCGGTTTGAGTCCTGTCTCGGTCATGGGTGGTTTTAGTTAAATGTGATGTGAGACCTGTGTTACCAGTACAGTATTGAACAAAAACTTGAGAAATAACATATATCGTATGGCGCATGCAATATTTACCCACATAGTTTGTCATGGATAGATTTTTCGGAAGATGCAATATTTAAAAGAAAAAATTTAGCTGGCTTTTAGTTGCCTGTCACAACTGATACATCGAGCCTAGTTGGTCAGTGGTTAATAGTCGATCATGGTATTCGGGAGGACGCATGTTCGATTCTCGCTCCGGCCATTCTGAAATAATTCCAGGTGCAAGCAAGGATGGTTCCTTCAAAATGTCATTGCTGAATTCCTTCCAGTTTCTTGCCCTCAACCGTCTCCTGACTCTAGTGATCTGGATTCCAAATACCTGTAAGCCCTAGTAAAATACAAACAGATAAACTAGTTGCTATCATTGTATTAACAAGAACGAAGTCTTTCTCGGCGTTGAGAATGTATGAAATGCTCTTGGCTGACTAGCCGAGTCAAGAATGCGTTGTCACGCGTGACAACGCATTCTTGACTCGGCTAGTCACCTGAGAGCATTTCATACATTGGATTAACACTTATTACATGTGTTTTTGGTTCATCGGCTTTACAGGGGCGGCAAAGAAAATCGTTTTCTTCTCGAAAAGGAAAAATGCTTCCGAACTCGGTAAGCCTCTTAATTTGTGGATTTGTTCACACTCAGATATATGAAAAAAATACCAACAGTTCCTGCAGAAACCCAGTTACAATATTTCGGTCAATCTTTTAAGTATTGCAGTCCTGCTACTGTTGTTACGTTGTGCAGTCTTATTTACGTATATGAAACAAACCACAGGACGCTTGTTTGATACAATTTCTGTATGAGTTTAATAACTTTTATAGTAACAAAGCAACAACAAAAATTATGAAATAAAATATTCAATTACGTGAAAATTTTTGTTACGAAGACAAAAGTTACAAGCTTGCATCCATGTAACTGATCATCAGGTAGAGAGCTAGACGTCTCCAGTACCTATTGATCATCTCGCATAGGACACTTTTCTATAAACATCACCTAGTGAAAAACAGTTACTAAATTCAGAAGCACGAACAGAATCGTACATAAATTATGCCACATGAGTTACGTTTCGTCGACAGATACATAGCGGATTCCAGTGCTCGGCTTTAATTTAATTTAATTTAATTTAATTTAATTGCAATGGAGCACAGGCTCCGGTGGCAATTTCCCTACACAGCTATCTTCCCCCTATCCTGCACCCATCTACATTTGCCCTCTACAAATTTTTTCCTTAAATTCCCTCAAAGTTTTCGGTAAATTATTTATCGCTTCTCTTGGTAACTCATTCCAATCCCTGACACCCTTACCTAAAAAAGAGAATCTTCCTACACCCTTGTGCCTGAAATCGAGTGCCAGCTTGTGGTCATGGTCATCTTTTCCCTTCCATGCACTACTTTTCATACCTACTGCAATATCTTTCCATGCCTCATCACCAGTATATGCCCTGTACACTCCCATGACCCTCCTCATCCTCCTCCTGTCTTGCAATGAATCCCATTCCAGCTCCTTTATCATATCCGTCACTGATTGCATTCCGCGATAATTTCCAGAAACAAATCTAGCAGCCCTTCTTTGCACCCTCTCCAACTCCTGTATTTGATACGTAAAATGAGGGTCCCATACTACACTACCATATTCGAGCAATGGTCTGACCAAAGTTTTGTAACCCAATTCCTTGACTTCTCTCGTACATCCCCTCATAACTCTCTCCAACAAGTGCAGAACTCTGAAACCTTTTCCTACCACCTGTCCTATGTGTCCTGCCCAGTTAAGTTTGTTATCAAAAGTAATTCCAAGATATTTGCATTTCAAGTCTTCAGCAAGCAATTCTTTCCCCACCTTATATTCATAATTAACCTTTTGTTTTTTATTTGTGTATCTAATAAGCTGACTCTTCTTTGCATTTATCTTCATTCCATGTTTACTAACCCAATTAGATATCCTGTCCAGATCACCCTGCAACTGTTTACAATCCTCTATCGTTTTGATTCTTTTATACAGCATTATGTCATCTGCAAACAATCTAATTTCAGATAGTAAACAGGCAACACAATTATTCATTAGAATAATGAATAGCAATGGTCCCAATACGCTACCCTGTGGCACACCCATTTTTACTTCCACTTCTTTTGATACTACATTTCCTACCCTAACTTTCTGTTTTCTACCTTTTAAAAATTCTTCTACCCAGCAAATCACTTTCTTATCCACTCCAATGGTTTTTACCTTATTTACTACCATTTTATGGCTTACTCTGTCAAACGCCTTAGACAGATCTAGTGCTACACTATCAATTTGGCCTCCCTTGTCCATTTCATCTGAAATATCTTGCATATATCCCACCAACTGAGATTCGCATGAATATCCTTGCCTGAAACCATGTTGCCTGCTTGAAAACCAATTACGTTCCTCACATATATTTCTGATGTGGTTGCATATCAATCTTTCCATTAATTTACCTACCACTGATGTCAAACTGATTGGCCTGTAATTCTCAACTCTATTTCTCACCCCTCCCTTATGTACCGGTACTACTATTGCACTTTTCCAGTCCTGTGGTAAGCAGCAAGTGTCTAGACTCAATTTAAATAATATTTCAAGATAAGGTACAATGTCACATCCGGCTATCTTTAAGATATCTGTAGTAATATTATCTTCACCAGCCCCTTTATGTTTTTTCAGCTTTCTTATTTCCTTCATGATTTCCTCAGGATGGATATCAAATTTTTTACTATCGTCATTTCTAATTGTGTTGTTAAGCTCGTTCTCCGAATTAGACCCTCCTGTTTCTGATTCATTTTCCCTAATGCTTTCTCTGAACCAGTTACTTAAAATCTCTGCCTTTTTCAAATCGTCAGTAACTTCTTCTCCATCCTTATCTATAAGTGTCTCTACATCCTCCCTTCCCCTCAGTTTCCTGATATAGCCATAGAAATTTCTAGATGCATCAGTCAATGGTCCCCCTGCACTGACAATACTCTTCATAAACCCATCTTTGGCCATTTTCTTTGCTGTTATTAAGTCCTTGTTTAGTTGTTTTAAATATTCCCTACTACCCTGCTGTCTCTTAACTCTGTTATGTTCTTTTCTTACCAACCTCTTTAACCTCCTCACTTCCCTATTATAGTACATAGGATCTCTACTTCTCTTTATTTTTTGCTTTGGAATAAATTTTTCTTCCCCCTTTCTTATTATCTCCTTGAACTCTTTCCACCTTGACTCTACTGTACCTGAGCCTTCCTTCCATTTGCTGAATTGTTCTCTGAAATATCTCCTCAAATTTGAAACCTGTGCCTTTTTATAATTGTACCTATTTCCCCCTTCAATTTTGGCTGCTGGTTTACTGAATCCTCTAATATCCATCAGAACTGCTTCATGATCACTTATTCCTTCAGTTACTTGATACCTCAAAAGGTTTTCATCGGGCTTAATTAGAAATATATCCAAAATATTTTGTCCCCTAGTGTTTTGCTCAACCACTTGTGTAAATCCTCCTTCCCTTATTAAGATATTTGCAAATCTTTGTTCCCTTGTGTTATTTATCTTATTCCCTTCCCAGTTTACACCTGGTAAATTTAAATCTCCGCCGATGATGATCATTCTATTCTCACCTCTGAAATCTGAGTATGAATTTAATTTCTCCCCAAGAGCCTCATCCTCTTCTGTCATTCTTCCACTGCGGTAAACAGCCAACACTCTGATTTTTTCTTTTTTACTACCCCAGAAATCTACCCCAAGTAACTCATGGTCTTGATCTATGAATGCCAGTGAACTATGGTAGTTTTTGCTAACTAGTATGAAGACTCCTCCACCAATTGCTCCTCGATCTCTGCGGTACACTCTGTAACCATCAGGAAAAACCTCACTGTCTAGTACTTCTTCTTTTAACCAACTCTCTACCCCAATTATTATTTGTGGTTCATGCATCTCTATTCAGCACCAGAGATTTAGTGCGGCTCAGAAGTCCACACACCAAATATATTGATGCGTAACAGAATGAGACAATACGCCCTACAATACCAGACTATACGATTTAATGCATTCTATTGGCTGCCATTTCCTGCAAACACTAGACTTCCTTAGCCAAACCACAATTGCTTGTTATTGTATGATGTGGTTTGTGTGGAGTGCCAAAGTGTGAAACCCAAAAATCCAACCTTTCTTTTTTTTAACTACTTAACGTCTCTTAACAGCGAGGTCTTTAGAGACGGGAAAGGATGGGGGGCAAAGAATGGGAAGGAATTCGGCTATGGCCTTTTGAAGGAAGCATCCCGGCAATTTTTTTTTTATTTTATTTATTGGCCTTTGGTCTGCGACCATTTAGCCATCTTGCAACTACAACAGTTTACATTAACTATGTTACAATAACAATTTTACAATGGCAACATGGTAATAAGACCTTTATAATAACATTGCAATAAAAACATTGTAACAATAGTGCGATAACATTATAATAGCAACATTACAAAGGTAACTTTACAGGACATCATTGAGGTAACAAATTTCTTATACATTACATTTTATGGGCTTTAGATCTTTATGTTTGTGTCTTGCAAGAAGCGGATGATTGCATTGTAGACCTGTATATTTTTTGATTGTAGAATGGTAATTAGGTTCGCTGGGAAACTAACCGATAGCTGTTGTAATTGTTTGTATAGTCGCTTACGTTGAGCTTGGTATTGCGTACATGAAAGTATGATGTGGTTAAGATCTGAGGTCTCTTGATCAAAAGTGCATGTCGGGGAGTTAATTATTCGGAGGCGGCATAAATGTTGTGGATAGCACCCGTGTCCTAATCTCATTCTAATGATTGTTGTTATGTGTCTTCTTGCTCTATTGAATTTTTTAAACCACGGTGTCCTTGGTATTGTTGGTTGAACTGCTGCATAATGTTTCCCTTTTAGTAGCTGTGTCTGGGCCCAGTCTTCATTCCACTTACTGTATGCCTTCCTGGTAACGAGTTGTATAAAATCGGTCCAAGGTAACTGAATGCCTAAGAAGTTCCCCTCATTAATACTCTGTTTCGCCAGCTGATCGACGGCTTCGTTGTACAGTATTCCTGTGCGACCTTTGATCCAAAGGAAATGGACTTGTATACTTGTTGAATATGCTTCTGAGACGAGTTTGATAATTTCATATAGGTACTGGTGCATCTTCGTATTGCGTACTGGGTTTTGTAATTTTTGGAGCACACTCTTGGCGTCAGTGAGTATCCCGGCATTTGCCTGGAGTGATTTGGGAAACCATGGAAAACCCAAATCTGGATGTCCGGACGGGGATTCGAACCACCGTCCTCCCGAATGCGAGGCCAGAACGCTGACCGTTACACCACCACGCTCGGTAAAATCCAACCATTTCCACTACAAAGTTGGTAATGACAATTGAATTCACTACACTAAGTAATGTAAACACGAATAGCTAAGGAACTGCCCTCCCCATTGTCGTGGTTTTCCTTAGATTTCTGGAATTCGATCACCATAGTAAAAATAGTCAACCGTCAGCCGAACACCCAGTGGTGACGGCAAATATGCAGATGTGTCCCATACGTGGGGGAAGACGCCATAGTCAGAGTGCGATGGTGAGAGCGAACGGCATATTGTGACGTCAAAAACGAGCTTATAATAGGGATTTAGCGGACATACTTAATACAACTAATAACAGCTAATGTATAAGATCTCGTTGTAAAGCGTGTTTTCAGTTTTTAACTGTATTATGATTTGTTGAATGCACCGTACGCTAGTGGTCAAAATATAAAGAACACGTTACTTGTTATTAATCATGACTACTTCCAAAAGATTAAAAATAATAATATCGATATTATATTATCTATTTGGCTATCAAGATAAGACGAAAGTGTACGAAACTAAAAAGATTAGCTTTGTGAGAAAGAAGGTGCAGTTCAGTTATATAAAATTTTATGCTTTTAGCGGGCGTCATGTTCGTAAAACTCTTAATTTACGCGGGCTTAATTCTGTTTCAATTATGATGTTATTTCCAACGTTTCGGTACAAAACTGGGCTCTCATCAGGGCTGATGAAACGACTAGGTGGTGTAGCCAGCCGCCAGCAGGAAATAGATCAGCCCGAAATAATCCTGAGGACGGCCCCAAGCAGTGTGCCGAAACGTTGGTAGTAACATTATTGAAACAGCGCTAAGCCTGCAAAAATTGGAATTCCAGGTTGAGAAGAAGAAGATACTTGCGGCAACCTATCCAGCTGTCCCATGATTGGCTGATTTGGTCAGAAGATCATTTTCATTGGATAAAATCCCGTAGCTGCTAGACTCTTGAGTCTCTAGAGGGTCTCAATTGTCGACCTTCAGTGTGCCGTGATCGCCGCCTGTTCCGCCAATAACAGCACGCGGCAGACCGTGAAGGGTCGCCCGCGCGTGCCACACTCCGATTACTCGGACAGATCGCACGGAGGCAATTTAAAAGACGACAAGGGCCCCGGCGGGAACCCTATCTCGCATGCAGATGCATGCAAATCGTCGCTCGCCCTCCCGCCGGCTCCGTTATTCAGGGGGACCCGTTTCGTCTGGGCTCTGCGTCTGTACAGAGACCCCTGTGGCTCAAACACACAACACGACTACCGCCTTTAAAGCCATCAACACTGTATCTCCTACACCAATCAGAAGTAAGCCACGGTCTGCTGGAAAAGGACATGTCTGGCAATGCTAAGGTTATACGCATACATTTACACTAAAATTATAAATGCGAAAATAATTCTGTTTTCTGAATATTTGTTACGTTTTCATAACTAAACGGCTAAGATTTTATGAAATTTGACAAGGAAATATTAGGTATCATTAGGATAGACATATGATACTATTTCGGGGATAAATAACATATTTTGAGATGATTTTTAAAATTAACCGAACGGTGATGGACAGACGGGTAGCATGGGTAAGTCTTTGTAATGTTATATCGCTCACTCAGGCTTTCTTCTCTCGCAGTCAGTATGTGTATGATCGGTTGATAAATTTCACGTGCATTAAAAAACTATGTTATAGTATAAAAATTAATTTTTGCTGTACCAGATTATTATTTTGTATTTATAAGTAGCTGGCCGTAAAGGCAATCATGTTTTCATGACAACTGTCTTGGGAAATTTAACTGTGGTAGTTTACAGCTGCTTTCCCTAGTGTTGGACACGTATGTAAGTGTTGCTAGGTGGCACGTACAAAAATTTTGTGAGTGATATACGATGAAAAGCGGTAGCAAATTTTTATTTGTCAACACAGATATAGCGCTAATGCGATCATGGCCTGTGTGCTATCTAGCGTTTCCTATCACTTCTTACCGGCAGCTTGACTCTAAAGTATCGCATTACTGTGACCTTGGTAGTTTATAACTGTACCATTTAGTGGTTGAATGCAGCAAAAATCCTTTCTTAATTAATGATGTTATCAAATCGGAGAACTTAATATTTAAAATGACATCTCATTTATCGATTTTGGTTAGGCCTAATTATGAAAGGAGAACGATGATTCATCATAAAATAAACACCTTTTATAAATAATATATATGTTTCTTTGTGTGGATCATTGTGATGTGTTTTTTTTAAATGAATTCATGAAAGAGAGGAATGACAGTCCATTTAGGCCCACTCTTTCGAAAGAATTCTTATCCTTTACATTTGAACGATGACCCAGAATAAGCGATCAATTTACAAAATGAAATGAAAATCCACACAAAAAATTATTGTTAAAAATCAGCCAGTCTCTTGCTTGTGCAGTGACAAAAATTATAAGATCTTATTCTAAGACAATTCTATACTTTACAGCATGTATTTACTTCACTTTCTGGAACGGAGTGATTTCTCACTGTTATAGATCGTTTATTTAGAATAAAAAAAATTCTAATGACTTGGTCAATATATATGTGATAATCTTTACTGAAATAACGAGCATAATATATAGGATTTATTATAAGACTTGACAAAGACGAAAGATGTGAGAGAAAAATCTTGGCGTTTGTATACTTGTAAGTTCTCTAAAGCAACACATTTAAGGAATTTATGTAGGTTCACTAGAACTTGGCATGCAAAATGTCAAAGTCACCATTTTATTATAAATAAACGGTATATAACATTGACATAAACCGTTCTGTTTCAGAAAGTGAAGCGGAAACATGGCGTAAAGTACAGACTTGGCTCAGAACAAGATTTCAGAACTTTTTGTCACTGTACAATGCACACCTGGCATATTTTTACAAGAATTGTTTTTGTGGGAAACAATAATTTTAGGGCAAGCCAGTCTTTATGATACATTTCCCAGCACATTCCGATTTTCTACTAGTTAACGTTTTCTCTATAAAGTATTCATTGGTTCAACTCAGCCCTGTCTTTGTTTAAACTTTGGGGCTTCTATTAGAAGCACAGATATATAGGAACTCTAACAGGATAACTGTATCAAGGTAGGCGGCTTTAGTTACTAAGTAGTCCATAGGATTTAGGCTCAATCAGTTGAGGTGACTGGTTTCTTAATATATGTTCCGGCCAATTTCCTGCGTAACAGTCCACTAAAACTTAAGGACGCAATATCCGGATCTAATGACCTCGACGTCGACGAGCCGTAAAACCTTTAAGCCGCCATCACGACCGACATAACCGCTACACTGTCTCTGTCAGCTGTTTATCAAAACCGTCACTAGTGGCGTCTGGAGCACACCTCTCCTGTGTCAGGTATCAGCCCCGTCTTGTTGGGACTGCGGCATTTACTGAGTGTTGAGTGTTTTTGTAAAGAACTTTATATGTGCCTCAATAAATGCTAAAGATCTTTATTTGTATTTAATTATAGTGTAGCACATTCCACGGTTGAAAATTTTCTCTACACTCACTTTTGCATTTCATGAAATTGTACTTTAAATTTCTTCAGTGTTTAAGGTAAGGTGCTCAGAAACCCTCTTGATAAATTTTTTTTCTGGCATCGCTATCAACTACAAATAATTTTCCCACACCCTTAATCCTAAAATCAAGTGCTAGTTTATGGCAATATAATCATTTCTTTCACATGCGATAAACGTAATTCTTAAACCATGGCTGATGGCGAATATATGTCTGATGCCTCTTCACCGGCCTCCTGTCACCCTGTCTTTTATAGGATCAGTTACTGATGGTGTCCTATGGTAATATCCACCAAAAAACCTAGATTCCCTCTTTTGTGTTCCTTCCATCTCCTGTATTCCATACACATAAACGTGGGTCACATACTACCCCGACATACTCAAATAATGTGTGCAGGGTTTTGTATCGTAATTCCCTCACTGGCTAGTACTTCCTCTCATTATTAATTGAAGAAACCAATTTCCATCACCTGTCCTATACGTCTTTGCCGACTGAATTCATTATAAGATTATATTCCACGATTTATTCTTAAAGCTTTCGAATTTATAACCACACAAAACTTTAATTTTTATATTTGTGAAATTAATAATTTTAGGAATTAATTTTTTTCCATGTTCAGTTAGCCAACTAGGAATTCTATCCAGACCAGCCCCCGCCCGTCCCCTATAGAAGTCCAGAATTGCATCCCCTTTTAATCTTGTTACGTTAAATTTGATCATTAAAAAACAATTTAACTAGTAACTGTAAAACATGAACACAGTAACGCATTGCAATAACGAACAATTAACTGTCCTCTCGTTTCCCGCTTTCACTTCCACCTCGTATGCTACTGCATTTCCTCCTACCCTAACCGTTTACTTCCCTGCTCTAAAGAATTCCTTTTTCATTCGCCCAAATCATTTTTACTTTATTTGCCACCACTTAATGGCTCGTCCTGACAAATGACTTGGAGGGATCCATTAAAAACTTGGCACCTTTGAGTCGGGATAAGAAGGAACTAACTACGCCGCTCTGCACGGTTTTAATATTTGGAAATAAATGTATTTTTCTTAAATTCTGTTGTTGGTGTACTTATTCACTTATTCAAAATTTTCTAACAGTCTCATCATAACTTCTTTCTTTTTCAGAAAGGAAAACCAGATTTACTATCATACGTGAATATGTTTAAAAATATTGTAAATCAACTGCTTTTAGAAAATATCAATCTTCTATTAAAATTTAAATAAGGGTTAATGAAGCATTTGTCCAAAAGTATTCTAAGTGAATCCTAAAAAACTCAAAGAATAGTCACAGACACGTACATGTGAGAAATATACAAAAATACCAAGACATCTATAAAGTAAATCGCTTGGGCGTTATACAGAAAAGTTGTATAAAAGTCCTGATTAAAAAAAAAAAAATTAAGAAAGTAGTATTGAAGTACGGCCAAAGGTATGTTAGGAAATTTTATGTTGTTCTTTTTGCTAAACGAGTTTACGATTTCATTTTCTTCATTCGACATTGACCTTTCGCCTGAAAATTTAAATTACGACAACTTTGAACAATATTAAATAGCTCGTCCTGACAAATGACTTGGAGGGATCCATTAACAACTTGGTCACCTTTGAGTCGGGATAAGAAGGAACTGACTACACCGCTGTGCACGGTTTTTAATATACAGAGATATATCTCTAATAATTTTTATTGGTATATTTTTAAGTTAGTTTTACAATTGTTTCAACATTTGTGAGGTGGAATCAGAGTATCAGCCCGGCATTTGCCTTCGCCGAATGTGGGAAAAACCGGCCAAAACCCACATTCAGGCTGGTAGGCGTAGGAATCCGTAGGAACGTTGAATCCCGTCTCGAGATTTCTGTTGTCGCTATTGAACATGCTGCTGAAGGCCTCGCATACACCGCGTGGCTTCAGCCGCTGTTTCCGTCCTGTCCTTCAAATCCCCCCTCAATCCCATATAATTTTCGTGACCATCCTTACCTGTAGAACTCACATGCCGCTGCGCCCGCCCGCCCGAGAGCAATTTCTGCTTTTTATATTTACAAGCAGTTTAGGAGAAGGTTTTGTCTCTGGACATTTCCTTCAGACTTTCAGGTTGGGTGTCTTTTGTTAATGGTATGTCTTTAATTTTTCTCTTTCGTTGTTTTAATTTCTTGTTAGGATGGACAATGGCCTTGCGTGTTTGTCATATGCATTGTTATACTGTCCGAGATTTGCAATTAGTGGATTAGTAGACGTTCTTGCAGCTCTGTAGAAGGATTTGGTTATCGCCAATATTCTTCCTTGGAGCAGCGGGACACCTGCGGCTTCATGCAGGTCTGCTGTCGGGAACCGGTTCGGGACATGTAGTGCCCGCCGAAGCGCTCTGTTTTGCATTGTTTGCAGTCTTCGCAACCCAGTTTTTGATGCGTAGCCCCACACCGGGCACGCATATTCAATTATCGGGCGAACTAGACTACAATATATACTGAGAACTCACATGCCGCTGCCTGTTGCGCCGTCCTATCCGCATCCCGTCCTTGTCTAGACTGCGTTCAAAGCCTGCGTTCGTATCCTTTTAAATCTTATCAACAATGGGAGGTGAGCATTTCCTAGGTAACTACGAAAGACTTCGTATGTTTCCTTGGATACGTCAACAAAGTATGGTTAAAAATTAGACTGATTATTATCTATGAAATCTCAAATGTGCGAACCTTAAGAAGTTACAAGAGAAAGAATTTTAATAATCCATTTCCAGCTGCTCAGATGTTAGTGCTGTGTCATTATTGATTAAACCACTTTAACCAAACTAAACGCTTTATGTGCAAGCTTCAAAACGGATATCGCTCATAGTTACGTCAAATATTCTTTCAAAGAGCTTCCAGAAATATTAATTTGTAAGTGTACTTTTTTTTGTTAAAGAACTGTTTCACTTGGGCGGCCCTGGTGTGTGTAGAAATGTTGTACCTTTTTTTTCTACTACGAGATATTAATTTGAAGAGGCTAAAAATTGAAACATCATCTAAAAACTTTCCCATCTTTTAGTTATTACCTTAGATTTGCTTTTCATTCCTATGTACAGTATATTTCTCGTGCCTTATGATGTAACAAAGTGCGAGTTTTTTTATTCTGGTCCAGATTGCAAATCAGCCTAACCGGCTGTGTTGTCCTGATGTTGTCATTCGTAAAAATTATCCAAAGTGCCTTGTATCAACTACCATTTATCGTAGAAGGTTAGGCTATTTACTTCTTTATAAACCGCATTCGGCAGGATGCAGTTTCAGATCTCCGTCTCTCCATTCTGATTTTGGTTTTCCATTGTTTACCAAAGAATTTTCAGCAGAATGCCAGAATGGTTCGTTCAAAAGGTCATGACTGAATTCCATCCCGTTCCTTACCCCTCAGTCCTTTTCAGTCTTTAATGGCATAGACGTCGACGAGGCTCAAATCCAAAAAAGGAAAAAATTATTTCATTAGTAGGAAAAAATTACTTCATTAGTAGGTGTTACGTGGCTTTAATACGACATTTAAAAAAATATTATTGCCTAAGGAACGGGTGTATCAAATTTCAGACCATATACCTGCATTATTTTTTTGGCAGTTCTATCATTACCGTGCCGCCAAAATCTGATGATGAATTCTTGCAGAACTCGACGAAATAAATCGAAAATAAAGAATAAACTTTTTTTGATATC